>JANRMT010062791.1:253966087-253995444 GCA_026402145.1 Polypterus bichir lapradei
TAAATCATTCATCACTATTTTATACTGGACACATATACATGTCTTTTTTACAAAATGAAAAGCTGCCAGTCCTTCATTTATAGGTATAGGTAGTATAGGATGTTTGATGACCAAAAACTTCCTCTGGTTTAATGTTGCTAAGCTACAACTTTTGATAACTTGACCTGAATATTAATCAGACCAAATTTATTTGCATTCGGACTCACTAATCTCACATAATCAACCAGTATACTGAAATTTGCACATAAGATAAATTTTCACTGTGGTGTTCATTACAAAAAGTCACCCTAACTTTAATATCCTGTACATCAGATTATTTTAATGTCCTTCATTCCCTTCAAAATCCATTTTTTAAACAGTGCATTGCTTCAGCTAGTACTGTAACATACATAGCTGATCTTGTAGAGTTTTTCAGCTAAGAGGGGAAGTTTAAGTTTTTTGGGGAGACTCCTTTCTATACCAAATATTCAATCAAAGACTAAGGGTGACCTTGCTCTTTTTGTCATAAAACATGCTTTCTCCAGATAACAGAAAGACACTGCATGTTCTCAAATTCAGTTTGCTTTTAATCTTATCATTGTAAAATAATGTATTACAGACTATAATATAGGGTTATTTTTCTAGACATACACTCAGTTTATTTGTTTAGTTATTTGATATATCATTCATTGCTAATTTTGTTTTGTGGACATACAGATTATGTACTGTGTGCTAACATCATTTTTTCTTGGTGGGTTACTGTATATAGAGAATTGAGTGTTGCATGTTTCTTCTGTAGTCAAGATGATTAATGTACAACAATGGCTCTTAAAAACTTAATTGTTCATTGCCACAATGTATTGTCATTATTATTGGTTTATATTTTTTGCCCTTTCTTGGAGTATATGTCTAAATTATTTTTTAAGTATTTTGTTTTTTTGAGTTGCTGTATCCAGCTCTGGTGTTAGTTTACTGTTTCACTTTTTATTGCATCGTTAGAATTTATTTGCATGTTTTTCAGCCCTATTTTGTTTTTTATTTGTACTGCTATTTTGTGATGTCTGCATATTGCATCACTATGGTATTGAGGTTGCAACACTTGATGTAAACACTGTGAAAGGAAACACCTTGACACAGGAAAAGGTTTGGGGCAGCCACCTGTATACTTGAATAAAGCTGCAAAGAATTGAAAACTGGTAGTACAGTTGTGTATAGGTTGAGTTCAAAACAGAATTGAGTTCACAAGAGGAAGTTGACTGGTATTTAAGGCAGGTTAGCGGAAGTGACATCATCATGGCCGGAACAGGAAGCAACATAATCAGGTCCAGGAAGAATTTTCCGTATTTGGTCTGCTGGAATAAAAGAAAGAGGTTTACTGCAACCCACTACACCCTGGCTTGGCGTGAAATTTCCTTCTTTTGGTCTTTTTAGTTGCCTCCCATGCACACATACATGAAAACAGCTAAATACTGTAGTATAGAGATCCCGCTGTTCATTTCCTCTTTTTCAGAGTTTGTTGTATAATTCATGTAACACTTCCCACTTTGATTTCTACATTAATATTCCAGGGGTCTGTTCCAGAAAGCAGGATTAGTGTGAAATTGGGTTAAAGCAACTCAGGGTTCATGGAAATTGGGCTAATTCCACTCCATGAAACCTGGATTTATCCAAACCTGCATTTCTGGAATATATTAAGCCAGAACTACATGATCTGTGAGGCCAAAGATGTGGATAACTCGCTAATCCTGCTTTTTGAAACATGGTCATGATTTTATGTTCCAGAAAGAAAGATTTGACAAAATCTAGTTCAGTTACCAGGGCCACTAATGCTCTGAAAATAACCTGCAAATAGTAGGATTACCATGAAGGATTAACACTTTGAGTTTGCAATAATTAAGGAGCAGAGCATCCAATCATAACATCAAAGTCCATAAATGTGCTTTCAGAAATGCTGGTCCCAGCTGCAATATATACGAAGCAGAAAAAGCAGACAAAATATTGAAAATGTCATACCCTTGCTGGATCAACAATCAACACAGAAGCAGAACTCCTTCACCGAATTCTGTCCATTAAAATTTAATCAGACACCGATCAGACATTCTGGCATGCATGAATGCTCTGCATTAAATTTGCATGAATGTTACCATTTTATATCTGAGACTTTAATATATATGAGCAACCTACTATTAAAGACATGTTCAGTGCCACACTTCATTACTTTTAGCTGACATTTGTCCAAATCATGGGCATTTCCCATCAACATTAGAGATGTCACACATGATTGCAAATGTCTGGTTAACTTTAAAGCGGCATCTGCTCACGCAATACACGCACAGGCTGTCTTCCCGAGACAGAAATAAATAACCACAATCAAAGAGGAATTCCACAGAGTCACAGATAGGTCAATCAAATTTATATAACCACACCATTTATGAGCAATACTAACTAACTGATAATAGACTAGCAGATAGAACAAATTGCCCACCTTTAGCACTTCTGTGGAGTCCTTCGCCTTTCAAAGAAATGCCTCTGAAAATGATCCTATTCTTTGAATACCTGTACCCAAACTGCTTATTACTGCAGGTTCAATTTGATATTCAATAGTGGAATAAGACAACAAAATTACTTTTGCGTTGTACATTAGCTCATTTGGCTGATGGTGTTTTCAAATGGAGTACAAGTATGTGAATCAAATACTCAGAATAAATGTCAATATGTCCTCCTTTCATTTTTAATTAATATCAAATGCAGTGTATATAATTACTTGTACAGATGTTGAAGCCACATATCCTGTGTCTCACATTTAAACAGGGTAAGGTTCCATTCAAAGAGTGGGCACTATGGATTTTCTGTTGCAGATCTGTACATGACAGTTATTAACCTTGGTTTTTTATTGTTGGCATATAATCATTGGACAATACAAAATTAAGTGCAGGCAGAATAACATTTGACATCTCTTACAGTAATGACACTTAATATCATGGATCTAAAACTTTTTTACAAAGATAAAATACAGTGCTTACTTGAGAGCATATACGTTTCAAGTAGAGTAGTATAAATGGGTACAATTTGCAGAATGCAACAGTTTACCACACAAAGTTTACACGGATTCCACTAATACACTATTTTACACATTCACTCTATCAGTCATATTCTTCCACACCATCTCCCTATTCTTTGTAGCTGCTCCTTGTATTGTTCCTTTTTTGGAGAATATGCTGATAATCTTCATGTACTGCCACCACTACCTCATGCTCTGCTGGCATGAAAGTTGTTCCCTCTGTTTCTCAGACTTGTAGTCCATTGCAGATTGGCTGTTCAATGCCTGAATTGTAAGGGCTTGTAAATTTTTCCATGAAAGCATGTTAATCCACATCCACCTATTAGAGATTGTGTGCGCCAATTGAATTCTTTTATTCTGGACTCAGCCAATCCACACGTGGGAAATTGCACTATAGCAAGCTGTAATTCACTCTGACATACAGGATTATCTAATCGGCTCTTTCCGGAACAGATGCCTGGTATTTGATTCTCTGGCAACATTATATTTTTTTGTTTTTTTCCAAATTATTTCTGCTAAAAAGTATAGGCAGTATTTTTTACAACTTTATAACAAAATGTTGGAGACATCAAAGAAAACTAGGACAAGTGGAGATGTGAGCCGTACCTTCAAGAGACAAGCAACTCCTGACCAGACGGGATAGCTGGGACAAGGGACATAGTTCCTCAGTAGGTTGACGTAGTTGGGCTTTTGTGTTAGAGTACTGTGGCAGAAATTGGAGATAGTAGGTGGTCATTCCAAGAAGTGAGGCCACCTGATATGCATCTGTGGGCTCAATGATGTGCTTTATTGTTTCTACATGAGTTTGGAGTGGAGAGATGCCACTGGCGGTCAGACTAATTCCCACAAACATGATACAAGACACTGTACACGAGTACTTTCAATACTCTGTGTAGGCGTTCATCATGGGCAGCTGGGGTTGAGCATGCACAACAATGTCATTCAAATATATGATCACCCCAGTAATCCCAGCAAAGATAGTAGACATCACAGCTGTAGGGCAAAGCTAAGGCAAAACGGGACACTTGTGTAACGAAAAACCCCAGTATAGGTGACAAAGGCAGTCAAATCTCTACTCTCAGAGTGGAGAGCAGTCCATAGGTACACCTGGTAGAGGTCCTATTTGGAAAATACCTTAGACCCAGGGAACTGTATGATGAGCTCATCAGTGGCTGGCATTAACTGGTTCAATGATGCCCACCTTCAACAGGTTGTGCAGTTCCACAGCTACACCCTCCTGGATAGCCAGGGGAATATAGCATAGGGGGTGGATGATGGGGCATATGCAGATACCAACCAGTTGTTGATGGTCAAAATCTGAAAGACAACCCAAACCTGTGATAAGAGCTGGCCATTACTGAAGCTATGGTGAGAATCATGGTTAAATATGCAATCAGGCAAGTACTTTTGGCAATGGCATACAGGCAGGAAATTTTGCTTGTCAATTTTTGTTTGACAGTAGTCAAATTAAGCTGAGACACCACTGCCCTAGTGTCCAACAGCAAAGGAAGACACAGACTGTCTAACCGCAATGCATATTTTAAAGGTGGGGTCTGTTGAGCTCACTGAGTTGATGCAGTCTGAGTAGAAGGTGACTGTTCCATTTGTACAGATGAAGCAGGAACTGAGTGTCCACTAGCAAAGTGGTTAAGCTATCCACAGTTCAGGTACCTGTATCCCTCTGTGGAGCCACAGTTCCTGCAGCACTGTCTAGAAACACATTGTAATTGCTTTGTATAATAAACATTGGAGCTGTCCCAAAAGGAAAGCGCATTGTCACTGGCATTGCAGGAGGCTTCAGTCACTTGTTGTATGGCAGGCTGGTGCTGAGCTGGAGAAGTTTTGCTGTGAGTTCAGCAGATGATTTACTTTGAAATGCTATGTCGATTGCATTTACACGAGTCATATCATCTGGTGACATTAGTAATTTTCACAAGCTTTATGATTACTGCCATGTTCTGCAAGCTGGTCTTTGATAAATTTGTCATATAACTCACTGAACTTGTAAAGGCTGGCTAAACCCCGCAAGTCAGCTATGAACTGCTGAATTGAATTGCCCACCTGCTGATGGCACTGGTGGAAGAGAATTTGTCGGACAATGATGCTTTGAGGTGTAGAGAAATTAGATGCCATGAGGCCCACCGATGTGAAATATCCAGCCACAGTTCCAAAGATTTTAAAGATGTGTTGGCCTTCTGTGCCTAGGCAGTGTACAAATATGGCTGTTTTATGAGTATCACTCACTGTGTCCAGACCAACAGCTGTTAAATAAATCTCAAAAGATTGAATCTGGCGAGTCAGTGCAAGGAATGCAGAAGGTGGTGCGAATTAAAGCTCTCTCAACAATGTTATATTGCCCAAATAAACACAGCACATTGCTCAGTTTGTATGTGACACCCCTTTACTTGACATTGTACACTTTCTCCAAAAATGTGCGCACTTCACTAATGTATGCAAAGATAGTACAAAACATGGCACTGTCGCAAAGCTGTTCAGATATAACAGTAGCATCACCACTGCAAAGATTTAAAGGTCAATGTTACACACTTACTGGTTATCCAAGACTCTGCAACAACAACATTTATTTATATAGTATGTTTTCTTACAAATGATGTAGCTCAAAGTGCTTTACAAGATGAAGAAAGGAAAATGTAAAAATAAGTTTAGGCAATACTAAGTAACAAAGAATAAAGTAAGGTCTGATGGCCTGGGAGGACAGAAAACAAAACACTAGAGGGCTGCAGAAAAAAAAGAAAATCTGCAGGGGTTCCGAGGCCACAAGACCACCCAGCTCCCTGTAGGCATTCTACCAAACATAAAAGATCTCAATCAGTCCTCGTGATTTTCAGGCCTCACGTGGAAGAATTAGACAATGATGGTCATGTAGACCTCTGGCTTTCAATCCATCAATATAGGGATTGCATGGTGCCTTGATCAGGTAGTGGTGGTGCAGATCACCACCACAGAAAACCGGAAAAAGAACAGCAGAGAAAGTATGGGTTAGTACGGATTGCAGAACCATAATAGAAATGATAATTAAATGCATATACAGAATATCAGGGTTATACACAATATTAGCCTTGCAAATTTCTATCAGTAAGCTATTCCAGATTTTTGGTGCATAACAGCAGATGGCAGCTTCACCACTTCTTTTAAGTTTAGCTCTTGGAATTATAAGCAGACACTCATTTGAAGATCTAAGGTTACAATTTGGAGTGTAAGATGAAAGGCATTCTGAAATATAAGATGAAGCGAGATTATTTAAGCCTTCGTAAACCATAAATTCTGGATAAAATACAAAAACTTTGCAATATTTAGAAAGAATTTTGACTTTAGAACTTCTAGAATTTTGGGTGTTTTGTTGACAAGATTTTTGGTTTCGTGTATGAGGCTAGGTTCTCATACTATTTCTTGACTTTTATTACCATACCCTTTTAGTAATTCTCCCTTTGATTTTTGGATAGTCGATTTTTGATCTGCTATTTTTCTGTTGATGATGATTTTTCGTTTCTAGTAGAACATTTATCTGAGAAAACTTTGTCTGTGTATTTTAAATTCACTCTCACTTTAATTATTTTTAATGAATACTTAGTTTTAACCACTTGGATATAGTTTCACCTGTGCTGTTAATTCTTACTGTCAGTTGACACCTACTGTATTTGTATTCATTTCATTTTGTAACTTAATACCTCTACAGATTTATTCTCTAACTCACATTCATTTCAGGGTGCCTGTTCTAGCAACATTGGTTCAAGGTTGTAACAAAGCCTGGGAATGTGCCAGTCCATTGTAGTAACTTGATACATTTGCAGAGTCTCACTTTGAACCCAAATATACAAAGATTTAGTCATGATTTAAGACTTATTTATTGTATATTATACCTGTAGTTGTGAATAGTACAAGTTCACAAAAAAAAAACATTCACCATATTCAATTACAAAATGCTAACTAAACATAGTTATTGGCTTTCGGCTTTGTGAAAAAACAAATCAGTGTTCAGCCTGAAACCTTTAGATATTATTCTTTTTAGTTGCCTAGGGTTTACCTAAAAACATCCCAACCTCAATGCCTCATTTTAATGTTTTTGATTTTGGAGCATATGTTACTAGTTATTCATATTTAAGGCCTTGGAACATGGCTTAAGTTCAGATTTCAGATATATTCACAGAATGTATTTCTGTTACAATAAGAAGCTAATTCTACACATGGTTTTGAAACTGATAGAAAGGGACTAATGAAATCACTGTTAAACAAATCTAGAAAATACACTGAGCTGTTATTTAGAAATAAGATTAGAAAAGTAAATGAAAGAATTGATGTGTTTGTTTAGGCAGTGAGGATACTTAATAAGGCATACTGTAACATGCATAACATCAGTATTTCACTGTATTTGTGTTTATTAGCAAACAAAAGAAAAAAATTAATCATTTTAAACAGATCATGAGTTCTTGAAACAGCTATTTGAAAATAGTAGAAAATGTTGTTTAAATATAGTTCACTTTTTTACCTGTATCTTATCCACCATTTGTGTCATTCTTTTACACATACATGTTTAAATGTGTCACTCTTTTACAAATAGAGATGTAGCAGTTTTATAAACTCAGCAAAAAAAGAAACGTCCCTTTTTCAGGACTGTGTATTTCAACAATAATGTTTTAAAAATCCAAATAACTTTACAGATCTTCATTGTAAATTGTTTAAACAATGTTTTCCATGCTTGTTCAATTAACCATAATCAATTAATTAACATGCACCTGTGGAATGGTCGTTAAGACCTTAACAGCTTACAGAAAGTAGGCATTTAAGGTCACAGTTCTAAAAACGCAGGACACTAAAGAGACTTGTCTACCGACTGTGAAAAACACCCAAAGAAAGATGCCCAGGGTCCCTGCTCATCTGCGTGAACGTGCATTAGGCATGCTGCAGGGAGGCATGAGGACTGCTGATGTGGCTAGGGCAATAAATTGCCATGTCCACACTGTGAGACGCCTAAGACAGCGCTACAGGGAGACAGGAAGGACAGCTGATCATCCTCGCAGTGGAAGACCACGTGTAACAACACCTGCACAGGATCGGTACATCCGAATATCACACCTGTGTGACAGGTACAGGATGGCCACAACAACTGCCCGAGTCACACCAGGGACACACAATCCCTCCATCAGTGCTCAGACTGTCCGCAATAGGCTGAGAGAAGCTGGACTGAGGGCTTGCAGGCCTGTTGTAAGGCAGGTCCTTACCAGACATCACCAGCAACAATGCCTCCTATGGGCACAAACCCACCTTCGCTGGACCAGACAGGAGTGGCAAAAAGTGCGTGAGTTTCTGCATGACAGCAATGTCACTGTTCTGCCATGGCCAGCGAAGAGCCCAGATCTCAATCCCATTGAGCACGTCTGGGACCTGTTGGATCGCAGGGTGAGGGCTAGGGCCATTCCCCCCAGAAATGTCCAGGAACTTGCAGGTGCCTTGGTGGAAGAGTGGGGTAACATCTCACAGCAAGAACTGACAAATCTGGTCCAGTCCATGAGGAGGAGATGCACTGCAGTACTTCAAGCAGTATAAACAGTATACAAGCACGTTGGGGCAGCTTTTGTTTTTTTAATGCAGTTTTACATATCATGGTGGTAGCTTTCTGCCAGAATCAGTGTTTCATCATCTGTAGTCAAACATTTGTCTGTATTGCTAGAGGAAAGGAAAGTTAACATTGATCAAATCATTTATTTACAAATAAGTTATAATAAGGAAATAGGATTCACTGAGAAAACAATTATTGAGTGAAAATAATGAATACAAAAAGGCTATTAATCTATGTTATCATGAAAAGACAACATAATTGTACTAATTAAATTCAAGAGGCACAATAAATCAGCAACGCAGTATAAGTCTTAACTAGTACAAAAGTAATTAAAGTCAGTGGTCTTTAATGTAAAAAGCTCACTAAGCCTTATTACGGCTTAGTATATACTTCTGGAAAGACCCACTCACTTTACAAAAGGCTTTGGAACATGAAATAAACCTCACAAAATGTAATCATCACAAAATAGCAGGACGTTTGAAATGGAAGTACTGCTGAGGAAGTCTTGTGATTTTGTGCCAATACTAAGCCATCTTTGGCCCTACTAGTTTGTAGAAGAGAAGCAGCACTTACGCATTATTAATCCAGTCATTTATTTGTTAATTTACAATAGTTATGATCAAATTGCAATGAAGTAGAGAAAAAAAGGAAATATCCTGGAGGAAATAAATCTCTTGGGGTCCACAAGCTTTAATAGTGAAGGCATGTATAGATTTGTTGACCTAGATAAGATGACTGTCCAGTCCCTCTAACTTTCTATCATACACCTGATGCTTTACACACAGATTTCAGCTTCTCATAGATCTACACACAGGCTAAGTAAATAGGTTTAGTTTATGTTCTCAAAATAAAGTCAGAGTTTGAAGCTCCCCAAGTTCCTGTCTTCCACAGCAGTGAAAACATTTCTGATTCATTTTTTTTCTGGGGGTAAACATAATTCTAAGGAGGCTACACCGTTACAAACATTTATTTATTTTATTTGTTCATTGAAACAGCATTTTGGAATTCAAAGGATACCTAAAATTTGGGTTTTTCTGTTGCTAGGGGTTGTGGCTTGTTTGATGTCATGACGTCATTGTCATTAATTAGGAGTTAGTCCGTAGTTTGTTTACAATTTTTTCTTATTCAATAAATTTTTCTAATGAAAGTTTTAATTTTTTAATGTAATATTTGCATTTAGTAGTTTACTATTTTACTTTCATTTGACTAATTCTTTATGTATTATGTTTGTAACATTCAGTTGTATGTCTTTTATTATTCTACCACAATTAATTTTAATCACTAGGACATGTTGATGGGTTGCTGGAGTATTTACAGGAAGTCACGTCAGTATGACATCAGTAAGTGCAGTGGTATTTAAACTGGCTCATCGGCATAGTTGGGTGTCCAAGTTTTTGAAAAGAGAGTTAGCAAAGAAATTACATTGACAACAATTATGATTCTTTGGATTAGAGTTAGGATTCGGAAGCTTTTGTTGTCATTGTACCAGTACAATGAAACTGTAAAAGCTACATCTGTAAACAGTTCAAGTACAACAAACAATGACAAACAAATTATATAAAAAGCACACATCCTATAATAAATAAATACCATACATACAGTAACAAAGAAGGAATGGAAATTATTAAGTAATTGTTGTACTTACTGGACAAAAAATTATAACAGTTCTTTGATTTTTTAAAATGTAAAATTCTGATGTCCCAAGGATAAAATCTCTCTGCAAATCTTTTTCTTCTACTTTTCTCCATAGTAGAGCAGTAGTGTGAACAATGCGTGGCCAGGATGGGAAGGGTCATTAATTATTTTTCTGGAACTGTGAGGCATTGGGCAGTGGAGATATCTTCTAGGGAGGGCAGACAGCAGCCAATGATTTCCTTTCATGTAGATATTACCCGCTAGAGAGCTTTCTGTCTTCTGCTGTACAGCCAGTATACCACGCTGAAATACAGTATGCTAAAACACTCTTGATGGTTGAGCGGTAGAAGGTCAACAGCAGCTTACCTTTCATTTCCACTTTCTGGAAAAGTCTCAGGAAATGCAGTCACTGTTGGGACATTTTGACCACCACCAGTGTGTTTGCTGTCCAGGACAGGCCCTCAGAAATGTAAGTTCCCAGGAACTTAAAGGAGGTGACCCTGTCCACCAGTTCTGCTCTATGCCTCCTGAAGTCAAAGACCATCTCGTTAGTTTTGTGGGTGTTGAGTGAGAGATTGCTCCTGGATCACCATACTGAAAGCGTCTGCGCCTCGTCCCTGTATGCTGACTCATCGTCATCTAACACTGTGGAGTCATCAGCAAACTTGATGGAGTAATTAGATGGAGAAGTGGGCTCAGTACACAGTCCTGAGGGGAGCTGGTGCTAAGTGTGAGGTTGGAGGTCTTTTCAATCTCCCATTTCTTGATTACTGTTATCTTTTGACCTGAATTTTCTAGTCCTGTACACTTCTTCCCACCATCTGCTTCAACAGACAGTAAAGTCATTGCAGTGTGTCATGTAATTATTCCTGTATTAGGGTAAATTGTAAATCTATTCTTGTGTTTGTATTACTGTTTTTCTTGATTTTTTTGGATTCAGCTTGCTACTTATATTCCTATTGTAACAAAGGCGTTATATAGGCGCCTGACCCGACACAGAAAGACACAGAGGCACGCATAAAAAGTACAATGACTTTTATTTTTCTTCAGCTGTGGGACACGTCTTCCCCGTGCCACACAGCCCAAACACAGTCCCAAAATCACCAAGCACAAAACACAATTCTTCACCTCTCTCCACCACTCCTCCCAGACAAGCTTCGTCTCCTTCCTCCCAACTCTGGCTCATCGAGTGGTGGTGGCTGGGCCCTTTTATAGCCCACCCGGAAGCGTTCCAGGTGATTAACCACCTGGTCCTAATTGCACTTCCAAGTGGGGCTGAAGACTCATCCAGCCGGGCTGTGGGAAGCAGACAGCCCCCCCTAGCGGCCACCCCGGGCCCCAACCAAGCTGTGGAGGACTCCATCTCCCATGGAGCCCTGCGG
This sequence comes from Polypterus bichir lapradei, assembly GCA_026402145.1. Classification (NCBI taxonomy): domain Eukaryota; kingdom Metazoa; phylum Chordata; class Cladistia; order Polypteriformes; family Polypteridae; genus Polypterus; species Polypterus bichir. The sequence goes on from JANRMT010062791.1 coordinate 253,977,723, forward strand.
GCGGTTGGGGAATCACCGTCGGCCAGGGAGGCTGCCACCAAGCGTCCCGGGGGAGGTACTGGAGTGCCCATGGTGGCTCCTATAAGCAGCAGGGCCGTCCCTGCCGGGCATGGGACCCGGCTGTCCTTCACACTATCTAAATCATTTATATATATTAAAAAAACAGTGGCCCTAGCACTGACACCTGTGGAACACCACTTTTAACACCAATTTAAATAAGGTTCATGTCCCAATCTCCCTGCCTCCTATTCTATAGTTTAAACAATCCCCAACTAACCTACTCATATGCCTCCCCAATACATTGGTGACCCTCCAGTTCATATGTAACCCACCTCAGCAGAACAGGTCCTATCTGTTCCAAAAGTAGTCCCAACACCCCATAAACCTATACCCTTCCAATCTCCTCAGTCTTATCTGGACTGACATGTGGCACAGGCAGAACTTCAAAGAAGACTTCCTTGTCAGTTCTCCTCCTCAACCTGACACCTAACTCTTTGAATTTGGATTGCAGAGCTGACAGACTACCCTCATGTATGTTATTTGTTCCAACATAGACAATGACAACTGTATCCACCCGCGCTTTGGCCAAGAGCCTAACCACCCTTAGAGGAAGGTCTCCCACATGTACATACTGTGTGAGACTCTCTGTCTCTGTAGCAAACCTGTGCTTCATTCCCCACAAAGATTGAGTCCCCAACTATCACTACCTCTGTCTTTCTGGGAACTGGTTTTGAGATAGTCCATTGGGGCTCTTCATCTCTGCTTACTACCTCAGAATCATCAGAGACACTGTACAGCTCTGCAAGGACCTGAAAGTGGTTTGACACTTCCAGTACTGGGGTTGATACCTCCGGATAGTGTGCACACTTTACTTTGTGCCTTGTCACTGTGACCCACCTTTCTCTACTTGTCTGGTCTGGAATCACTTCTCATGTCACCTTAGGGGTGCACACTATCTCTTCGAAGGACACCTTGGCCAGGTCCACCAATTCTCTACTACAACACAGGCCAGCCAAATCCTCCTTGCTTTTTTTGTATCTTTATCTACATATGCCTTTCAACACTGCTGGACACCTTATGTTATTTATCTGTGCATTCTGTCTTGTTAGGCTGCTGTTCAATCATCCAAATCAGCAGCTGCTACGTTACATATTTCCAAGTGCTGCTAGCCTTTACTCATTTTTGGCAGTTTCAGACTTTCTTCCTTTTCGTGTGTGTGCAGTTTGCTGCTCCTCAGCCAACCTAAGACTGCCATATCTTAATTATCTGTGCAGTCAGCTAATTCCCTCTTATAGCTAGAGCTACTTTAATAATTTAGTAGATTGCCAGTTTGGTCTCATGGTGGCTTGTTCAGATTATTTAAAATAATTCCTTGTTTTGACCCTTGCTCTCTGGAACAGAGCTCTGATTCTCCTACTAAGTAATATTTTATAATAGACAGATTTCCAGGCTTGACTTAAACCTGTGTTTTCTGTCTAGAATTCTTATGCTTTGGCACTTGACTCGCGCCACTTGAATACCAACAGCAATGATCCAGCAGATATGTAGTAAAAAAAAACAGTGTTTCTTTTTCACCTGCTTGCCTGGAATGTGTTCCACTTATGAAATCAGGATTTAGCTGAGAGAGTCTGACTTAAAGTAGCCTAGCGTTAATAAAGGTTCAACTTCTTCCACTAATGTAAAGTGTTTCTGTTTAATTTAAGACAAACTTAGGCAATCCACAATTACACATGCTTTTGTGATATTTAAGCAGGCCCAAGAAACAAACCTGTAGAACATTTATCACAGCTCAAAAACAAATGGAGGAGAGTGTAACATCCACAAATTGCCTGCCTGCCACTTTAAATCAATAAATGAAGGAATTAATAATGTGTTATGACATACCTTAGTATAGTAATGATATGAGTTATACACTGTTCTGTTGTATGGAGTTTTTATGTGAAACAGAAAAACATATAAATGAGAGAAGTGATCTTTTCAACAGCAGAACAAGAAGTAGTACTTTAGTTGTACGACTGGTAGAAATCTGTAACACAAAAATGAAATGCGTTTTTAAGAAGAGCACGAGAGGCTATATGAAGATCTTTACCTGGCTAATTTAAATGCCTAAGTACATTCTGAATCTGTGCATTTCATATTTAAACATATTGGGGTTTATTATATTTTAAACTAGGGGGCTTCGCTCGCCAACCCCTCACCCCACCCACCAGCGCTATTGTGAAGAGGGGGGCTGAACACACCCCAAGGAGACGCGGTTGCTCCTCCAAAACCCCTCTTAAACGGTAATACAATAGGAATAAAAATACAGTTTTTTTACCTCCTCTTTGCTCAATCAGCTGTTGGCTTGCTGCTGCCACCGTGCTGAGTGATCTGCAACTTGTGCGGCGTTTCAAACGTTTAAAAGCCTGTATAGCAGCTGTTCTTTTGTCTCACTGCCTTGTCTCTCTTCTCCTCCAGACATCCTCAAACACTATTCGATCTCTTTTCGCTGTTCCGTTATTTCACCAAGTAATATTTTCCGTTTGTTTGCGCTAATATGATCTTTACTATAATTTTTTTGAGACTTTCGAATTTTTCTACTTCCATTATCTCTAACCTGTTCTGCATGTGTATCGTGCCAACGGTTTTGAATTCTTTACAACATTCTACTTCATTTTCTGGCCCAGGGCATGGTTAAATCTCTTGACAGAAAGAGAGCACAGGAAGTGTGTCTGCCAAAAACATTCCAAAAATTGAGAGGTGGAAGCCTTTGATTTTTTGAGCCCATCTTTTCTAGCTATTATCAATGATTCTATTAGTGCGGGGGTTGTGCCCTCATTTTTTAAACATGCTGCAGTGCGTCCCGGTCTAAAAAAGGCAGAATTAGATCCTGGAGTTTTAGACAATTTTCGCCTGATTTCCCAATTGCCATTATTGGCCAAAATATTGGAAAGAATTATTATAATCAATTGGTTGATCACCTTAACTCCAATAATTTATTTGAGATCTACCAATCTGGCTTTAGGCGTTATGATGGTGTTGAGATGGCCCTCCTTAAAGTATTCAATGACATCTCTATTAATACTGACTCAGGTGGCGCTGCAGTCCTTGTCCTCTTAGACCTGACTGTTGCCTTTGACACTACTGACCATGAGATATTGCTGTTGTGGCTTGAACATCTTGTTGGGCTTAAAGGGGCTGCTCTTAACTGGTTCAGGTCATATCTAACTGGTAGACACTTTTCAGTGACTTTAAATTCCTCTTTTTCTTCTATTGCTCCTCTTAAATGTGGTGTTCCTCAGGGATCTATTTTGGGTCCTATCTATTCTCTATATACCTTCACCCTATTGAAGCTATTTTTAGGAAATTTAACATTTCTTTTCACTGCTATGCTGATGATACACAGGTTTATATTCCCGTCTGCAACCCTGCAATAAATCAACTGCATAACTGTCTTTTTGAACCAAGATCCTGGATAGCTAATAATTTTCTTGATCTGAATCAAAATAAAATGTAAGTGCTTATAGTGGGTCCATCAGCTAAAGCCCAAATTGGTCTTGGACTTCTTTCTCTGTCTTTTGCAAATCTTAAGTCCGCAATCTATATTTGACAGTAACCTCTCTTTTGAGAAACAAGTTAATTCTGTAGTCAAGAGTTGCTCTTTCCAGCTTCGTCTATTAGGTAAGATCAAGCCTTTTTTTATCTTCTAGGGATCTTGAGTAAGCTACTCAAGCTTTTATCTTTTCTCGCCTTAATTACTGCAACTCGCTGTATTCTGGGATTAGCAAATCCCTGATACGCAGGTTACAGTTGGCCCAGAATGCTGCCACTCGCTTTCTGGTTGGGGCAAGAAAGTCTGATTATGTTTCTCCAATATTAGCTTCTTTACACTGGCTGCCTGTCAGTTTTCGAATTGATTTTAAAATCTTGCTGCTAGTTTTTAAATCTTAAATCTACATGGGCTTGCTCCTGCCTATTAATCCGAATTGTGTGTTTTACACCAGCCATCTAGAGTGCTTAGATCTTCTGGTCAGTTGTCTCTTGTTGTCCCTTGTACCAAGTGTAAAACTAATTGGGACAGGGCTTTTGCAGTTGCTGCTCCTCGCCTGTGGAACTCTTTACCTCTTTACATAAAGGAGTCGTCTACAGTTGAACTGTTCAAAACAAGATTAAAGACTCATTTCTATTCACTTGCATTCCGTGACCTTCAGTAATACTGATGGTTTCCTCATTGTGATTATGTAACATTACTTCTATTTATTATTTATTTTATTTATCTTCATTTATTTTATTTCTATTTATGTCATTCATGTTAATTGTTTTATTTTCTTTAATTCTATTACTTTAAAGCACTTTGGCCACCGCATTCCTATGTTGTTTTAAATGTGCTATATAAATAAAGTTGACATTGAAATTGACATGACAGTGGTCTTGTTGGAAAATGGTTGTAAGTAAGGTGTGACTTGCAAAAGTCACCATGTCATGGGACTTGCTTCCAAAAGTTGTAAGTATGACGTGACTTGACCGTCTCGCGGGACATGAAAGTGTCTCTCTTCTCTGTCTCTCTTGAAAAGATCATGTCTCGTTGCAGGAAAAAAAGTCTCATCTTCTCCCAAGATTTTTTTTTTTATAATAGAGAGAAAGGTCTTTTGAGTGGCCCAATATATATCTAAACCTGCTACTTTTTGAATATCATACATAAAGCATTGACAACATCATGTAAACTAGACCAGTTTCTAACCTGTCTTTTGTAAATAAAATTCTAGAAAAGGCAGTTTTTAAGTAGCTAAATAACTACTTGAATAAGCAATCTATACTTTATAAGTTTCTGTCAGGTTTTACAACAAATCATAATACAGATACTGGACTGATTAAAGTAGTAAATAATTGGCAGATTAATGCAGTCACAGGCCGTATATCTGTTCTTGTTCTCCTAGACTTGAATGCAGCATTTGACACCATAGACCACAATATTCTTATAAATCACCTTAGACAATAGTTGGGCTTCTCTGGCAGTGTCTTAAATTGGATTCAGTCTTATTTAACAGGTAGAAAATTCTTTGTTAGTTTTGATGATTGTACTTTGCAGATATATGATACTGTGTATGGTATATAGCACAAGGATCCATTTTGGGTCTGCTGCTTTTTTCAATCTACATGCTTCCATTAGGTGAGATTATCTTGAAGTGCAAGGTGAGCTACCACAGCTATGCAGATGACACACAGCTTTATTTATCGATAGCACCTGATGACTCTGATGCTCTTGTCTGTCTGACCAAATGTCTTAGCAGTATTTCCTATTGGATGAGTAGAAACTTTCCCAAACCAAATAAGGAAAAAGCAGAAATCTTAGTGTTTGGCAAACATGGAAATAGTGAGGGTATTAGAAATAAACCTGATCCCTTAGGTTTAAAAGTCAAGGTGGAGGTAAAGAGTTTAGAGATATTCATTGACTCTGACCTAAACTTTAAATAGCATATTAGATTTCTATGACTGCATTTTTTCATTAAAGGAACATAGCAAAAGTTAGACATCTTATAACTTTAGAAGACATTGAAAAATTAGTTCACACCTTTGTTTTTAGTCATTCAGAGTACTGTAATTCACTCCTACTAGGACTCCCTAAGAAAAACACCAATCTGTTGCAGTTTGTGCAGAATGGAGAAGTCAGAATCTTAAATAGGAAAAGAAAATCAGAGCACATTTCACCAGTTTTAGCGTTGTTACATTGGTTACCCATGTTATTCAGAACTGACATTAAAATATTACTAATGGCGTATAAGCCTTAAATAAACTTTCCCCATTCTGTATTATGGAATTCCTGTCACCCAACACTCTATGTCATAACCTTAGATTTTCAAACGTTGGCTCGCTTATACTTCCAAGAGCCAAGCTTAAAAGATGTGGCGAGGTGACCTTTATACACCTAAAATCTGGAATACTTCGCCAATAAAAATTCACCAGACTAATACTGTAGCACATTTTTAAAAACTGCTAAAACCCATTATTTTAATTTGGCTTTTTTGTAGCTACATTTTAGTTGTATTCCTAATAGACTATATGCTCATAGAATTTTCATAGTCTTCAGGGATTTTCAATCTTTACCAATCAATACCATACTCTGCTGTCTTTCCCAGTTCTTCTGTGGTGGCGATATGCACCACTACCATCCCGTCAAGGCACCATGCAGCCTCTTGTGATGATGGAATGAAGGCAGGTATCTCAGCTGTCCACGAGACCAACTTCATCAAATCCTATCCTGTGAAGCCTGTAAAGAAAGAGGAATGAAGTAAGAACATTTATGTTAGGTAGAATGCCCAGAAGGGGCTGGGCCGTCTTTTGGCCTTGGAGCCCCTGCAGATTTTTTTTTTCTCCAGCTTAAATGGAGTTTTTTTTTGTTTGTTTGTTTGTTTTTGTTTATTCTGTCCTCCTTGCTATCTGACTTTTTTTTTCTTTTTTGTTACTTATTCTCTAAAATTATTGCCTAATCTGAATTTTTTTAATGCTATGCTATGTGTTATGCTATTCCTAAACACAAATCTTTTGAGACATCACTTGAACATGTAGGACATGGGTTTAAGAACACAGTAACAACAAATCTTAAAAATCACTCACCTGCTTTAGAATAAAACTCCATTTTATTTATGCCCTGAGAAATATTCAACGACCAAAACTTTTACTTCAACTGTGTGAGAATATAAATACAAGCAATAAAAAGCAAGCAAATAAAAGAATCTTCCTGTGCTTTGTTTCCATTAAAGCACAGCATTTTTGTTGTAATTTAGGTGGATTTACTTCAGGATATCTTACAGACCACCTCTTACCTGTATCCCAGTGCATTATGATAACAATAATAGCATCAACAGTTCCAGGATTTTTTTAACACCCAAAGAGGATATAACAAGGTTTTTGGGAGTCACATACAGTAAATACAGGCTTTACAACTATTTAAGATATGTTTTTTGTTTTAGACGTGTTGTTTTTAATTTAAGAAATAAGGCACACTTTTCACCAATTATATGCCTTTATTTTTAATCTTTTGGCAGTGTCTTTGGGACTTGTTCCAAACTGGTATATACAAAACACTGCCTAGCGCCAGTGAATCAAGTAAGCATTTGTAAAAGAATTCAACTGTAGTATATATTCAGTAATTGAGATGAATTTGTGTGGTTTTACATCCATTGTAATAAACCAAACAAATCGTAAATTGGGCACATAATTGAAGTATTGTTTAAACACATGTCAAGATAATAGTGAAAAAGTTTTTATTTTTTTAACCAAATTTACAGGCAAGTTTTTCTGTAAGTGAGGAAATGTACCTGTCTTTAAATATGCAAAGTGTTCATCCAAGTGCAATAAGTGTAGCCACTAATTTCAAAATAGCCTGAAGAACATTATGATGGCTTTCTGAGTTTTATTTTAATGCACAGATGGGTTATCTGCCTCTTCAGTGCTCTTGCTTAGGGGGGAAAACTCTATAGTTTTGTGTTTAAGTACTTTTAATCTGTAGCAGTGTAGCTTGTTCCCAGCCTACAGAGCAGCTCCATTGATTTTCTTTGCAGAACTATTGCATTTCAGCATACTGTAGATAGTCACAACACCTTGATGATAGCTCGGTGTATGAGGAATATACCATCAGGAGAAATAATTCTGAAGTCAAGAAGAAATGTAGAGCCTGTAAAGCCATTTGGTGCAGTGATTAGTGGTGTATTCTAATAACTCTGGAGTCCTGGTTCAAATACAACCCCCAGTTACTGTCTGTGTGGTATTTATTTTTTCTCCTTGTGTTGGCATGGGTTTTCTCTGGTACTTTGGTTTCTTACCAAGTCAAAAGGACACGTAGGTTAAGTTGGCTGGAAACACTTTGTGAGTGTGGGAGTGTGCACAAGAATACCATTTGAGAGACTCATGGAAAAATACTGGAGGGGCAAGTTCTGGATCTCCACAAGAGGTTCTGAAAATGGATGGATGTAAGCAGAAAGCAGATCCATCCACTCTCTTTTAAAAAAATGAAAGTTCCCCTTAAAAGATTAAAATGAAATGAATTGTAAATACAAAATTGGAGGAATAACAAAGGATATGTAAGTTCTTTTTATTTTAATTGATGGAAATGATTCAAACAGCAACAAAATACACTTTTTGCTCTAAAGGCATAAATGTCTGCTTTCATTTAGTAGGCAACTAATGTTTGTTGTCTGCCATGCACATCACAACACCATCTAAAAGACAGGACAAATTTCAACATTTATTTTAAGAAGAAATGAATACTGTGCGTTAGTCACAACCTCCTTAAATTGTTCTGTTTGCAGCTTTCAATAGTCTTAAAATGCTGCTGGAATGATTACTGATAAAACCATGCAATGTACCATACATCTCAACTTCTCTTTTCTTTGAACAGGATTCCATACATGTATGGAGTTGATTTCAAAATCTAAGGCTATGTTCACACTGCAGTGCAATTTAATTTCTTCACAAATATCTGACTGAGATCTTTTTTAGAAAAGTGTAAACAACAAACAAAAAAAAATACATATAATCGAAACTTTTCAGATTGGATTTTGACCACTTTAATACGTGAGTACTGAATGAAATACAGATGTGAGCTACATTTGGATGCATCAATAAGAATTGTCTGGAAGTTTAACTTCCCAAATAATTTTATTTCAACATTTATGCAACTTCTGTCATATTTCTGCATAATTACAATATTGACTCAGCGTGCCAATCAAACAAAAGCAAAGTGGCCGACTTAACTATTTGGGGAAACAGTTGTCAGCCAGTACAGTCCAAATGTTACATTTTTTTGTCCAAAAGGGGTGCACCTCGTGTTGCCTTAATTGTACATGTCTGTTGTTATAAAGGCAGTCTTTGAAAAGAATAGGGGTTTTCCTGATGTCTTGGCTAATTTGCCCATCATGGCCTGATCATTCTGACCCCCTAATCACCCCCCATCTCTGATTGGATAACTACCTGACCCCCTAATTATCCCCCATCTCTAATTGGATTACTATGTCTCTGACCATTTCACCACCTAGTAACTAATGTGTGGTGAGCATGCTGGCACAAAAATGGCTGCCTTCATATCATCCAGGCGGATTCTGCACATTAGTGAAGGTTGAAGTGGCTCTGTGTACTCTTTCTTTGCAATGTGCTTTGAGTGTCTTGAAAAAGTGCTATATAAATGAAATGTCATCTTCTTCTTCTACATCCCCTTTGACATCTTGAAATTGTGAAACCAATGTTTTGCATCTTACCTCTACACATCTTTTTCCCTCCAGTCCCGGCTCCTCTCTTGTGTCCACAGCCTTTAGGTCAAGGTACAGTAATCGTATGTGCACTCAAGGCAATAACTGTGATCTTTTTTTGTCTTTTCTGTATGTCTTCCTTGCCATCATGACCTGAGAAATTAGCACTGCACTGAAAACAATATTAAATATTGCAGCAAACAGCATGCCTTAGGTGTTCATGTTGGTTTATCAGGTCACATCTGTCTGAAAATGTGTTTGCTGAGCACATTCATGATAGATGTCCGCATACACTCACGTCAGTTTTGTCAAACTTGCCAAATTACTTTGAACAGTCAAAAGAAAAATCGTGTATGAGCCAAAAATCAGAATTGTGTCACTTTTAGCTGCAATTATGAATGTAACCTTTCAAAGCAAGTGCATTGAAATGTGAGATTTTCATGGCAGTTCTCAGACTTAAGATCTGAAATCTGTCACTTTATACTTTAACATCAAGCACCAACTCAGTAAAAACAAGATTCCTTAGGTCAGTCATGATGAGCTCCTCTTCATGAATGCTGGAGTCACCTTTCTCTCTCTTGGTATGCAATATCTGGGTTTCTCCATCTGATAAGGCATTGTCAAGCACAGTCAAATGACACTCTTGCTAACACACTTCACCCTCTCAGGCGCCATGTCCTCATCTGTTTGATTCTCTAATCATCAAGGAGCGTGATCATAACTCAGTTTTGCCAGCCTCTTTTGACAAACCTGTGCAATAATTATAAATAAAAACATTGGCATGCTTAACAATATAATGAAAAGGCCCCCTGTTTGGTTTAAATTAAAGTGTCAACAAGTATTAAATGCTTTTTGTAATTGCTCAGCCTGATTCAGTTCCTACTGTCTTTGGCAGATTACATATTGCCTAGAGCGTAGCTTGCAACAAAGGCTTTAGCATTCCTCTACTCCAAGAGGAATTTAAGTACCTGGACTTCAATAGCAGGAGACAGCCTGTAACAGACTTTAATGGTCTTGCTGAAGTGTTAAATGATCACTAATCTACAGGCAATGTGGTGCAATGTTTAAGGTTTTGGATTACAAACCCTGAGGCTATGGGTTCAAATCCTGCTACTGGCACTGTGTGACCATGGACAAGTCGCTTCATCTGCCTGTGCTCCAAATGGAAAAACAAATGAATTCTAACTAAATATTGTAAGTCACCTTGGATAAATGTGTCAGCCAAATAAGTAAATGAAAAAATATTTCAATCTAGTAAGTGGTGCACTTTCATTCCACCTGGGCCAGTAAAGATCTAAGGATAAATCATCAACCCTGGCCAAAGAGATGTAAACTTCTTCTTCCTTATTATGTTTGTGAGGATAACACTGCCAGCGAGAGTATTAATGTATATTTCTGGTTATTTGTTTTATTGCAGCTGAAAGTCATAATTTGTGCATGACAAGTAAATCTTTTTTAAGTTCAGATTTTAATGCAGAAGCTAAACTTGTTAAAGCAAAAGCACATTCTATTAACCTCATAGCTTCTGGATAAAACACCTTTTAGAATGTCTTTGAGAAGAGAATCTGGGAGAAGATTCACCATCTTCCTTTAGAATACGTGCTTTCACAAATTTATGAATTTTCTTAATAAATTTAAACTCACCCCTCATTCTCTAAATGACTTGGTATTGCATGGATCTCCTGCCTGGATTTTTTTTTCATATTTATTTTGTGTCTGTTTACTTCCCTTTGTGTGTGTGTATTTTTTTGTTAATTGAGTCATCTTCTGTTAGTCCCCTTTGTTGGATGAAATATTTGCTCCCCATTTTCTGTTAATAGCGCAATTAAATGTCTAATTGTTTTTTGATGGACTGTGGTGTGAGGCCCTACAAACTAGGCCTATAAATAAGCACCTACAGTTTACAAAAAAATCAGAGAACCGGAATTGACTAATGAGAGAAGGCCATCATATGAAAAGACAAAACAGCCACACTCAAATGTTAATGAAAAAAGAAACCTAATGCTATGCTGAGTTTTTTCTTTTTGATTTTTGACCTAATGTTAGAAGATATGTGCTCTGTCATCTTTTATAGGCAGGACAAAATTACTTTATATGTCATGTGCCTTCCATGCAATAGGCACGGTGGCACTAAACATTATGACTGTGACTACAAAGAAGCAATACAAAATGGTGATGACTGTGACTTTAAGATAACATAAGCAATATAAGTTAAAATGTAATAACTATACAATTAATTAATATCATAACAAAACTTTCCACAAAAGACAAACCCTGAAAGCACTTTGGCAAATCTATAACAATGCTATTGTAGAATGCCCTGAAGGGAGAAGACAGCCAGCTGGCTTTTGTCAGCAGAACTGCAACTATGCCTGTTACGTGGAAATTGTGTTTTTCTGTCTTCCATTGTCATATATGTTATATGTTAGGGGACTATATTGTTGTGATTTGTTTACGTTCATATTTCTGTTCTACTGTTTAGTTTGTGTTTATGTAAACATGTTTCATAGTTTAATCATGTATGTTTATTACATTGTAAGTATGTATAAGCCTTTTGAGTGTATAGTCAGTAAAGGGTGGGATATAAGAATATACTGAAATTTGAATTATTTTTTTATTTATACCAATGCTACATTCATATTCTCCAGACAGTTATCAAAAGGGTAACAAAATGTTATGTCATATCATCAAATCAAATAAAAAACATTGAGTCAGGGGGTTTTAGCACATACACGGATTGCTTATGAAAATAAAAGATATTGCATCATCATCAAATATGTACAAATTAGCTAAGCAAGCAAGCTGAATACAGTGTGTGGTCTCATCTTTTTTGTAATATTTATCCTTATTAGCATGAGTGGAATTAAATCCTGCAGATGTTACATTCTTCGAGCTGAGTCTGGATAAAGAAACATAAAGCTCCACTAAGAGAGGAATTCAATGTAGAGGGCAGAAGAGGATAAATATTGGTGTGAACAAAATTCAGTAGCCACTGCAGCTTTGTAGGAACTGAATTTCAAAGTGCTCTATTAGAAATTGTTGCCAAGGTCAGATGTAAGTCTTGTGATAGATAATATTGCCATTTATCTCAATGACAGCTGATAATGCAGAACAAGAAATCATCCAACAATGAGCTCATGAAATGCTAATTTTTCAAAATATAGTATAAGTTATCTTCATGTTCCCAATCATAATTTGTTAAACTTAGTTTCTTAAAACAAAATCAGCAAAGATGAAACATAAGTGGATTCTTGTAAAATGACAGAGTCTGCTGTGAGTGGTACTGTATTTCAATCAGTCTTTCATTATCTGTGATAAATGTGAACCATTTAAAAAGTAACATATTTCTTATGACAGTAGGATTTGCATTTTAAAGTCAATCAAGGAAGCAGAGGAGCCAGAGAAATTACTGCTTCAGGGTATGAAATTATAACTTGGCTATCCATATAGTCAATAATAGGTAACCTAATTGTCTTAAATATGGAGAAGAACAGAAAATTATTCATACGAAAAGGCAAACACCACACAGAACACATTTTTAGTTTGCTCCTTTGTAATACTTGCAATAGTAAATTAATATTGTTAATGCTTCCTGTGTGTAATATCAATTGCAGTGAAGAATACAAAAAGGAAAATGTCTAAAATTATGTAAACCAGTAATAATAATATGGAATTGATTTTCTTTTGGCCACAGCCACCATTGACCATGGCTTTGTAATTACCTGGCAACAACATCCGTCACTTCTTCAACTTCTTCATCTAATTGCCACTATATTAACGTAGGCTCCTGACTACTCTCATCTCAAATTTTTAATGCTTTTTAGTTTGAATCCCAATGTATTTTAATGTTAATTTAATTGACTGTCTGCTAAAATATTTGATCTACAGTATATTTGCTTCTTTGTTTGATGATTCTGATTTGGACCATGTGTTTTCCTTCTCCTTTGTAGTAGTTTTTTTTTTTTTAAATACTTAATGTATTTGTCTAGGAACATGCATTCTTATTCTCAAAACTCTGAACCACTGTTAAATAAGTAATTCACATGTGAATGACATAAAGAGTGCTGAAGAAAAATGTAAGAGAAATTACACTTATAGAGCTAAAATAGAAAACATGAGAGACATTTGTAAAGGAATGGGCGCAATTACTGGACTAAGGCAATCCAGTGCTTAGGTGATAGAATGATACATACACAAATCTAATACCCTGTTTCAATTTTTTTTATTGATTTTTCACTTCCACTGCCACCTTCATGCAAAGATCAGTTCCTCCACACCATCTTTAATACATTTCCAACTCCTACCACTTCAACTGGTATGGCCATTCATGAGTCTTTTTCTGGCTATCAGTATGATGACCTGGTGCAGAGAAATACAGTATGACATGCCTATACACAGATAATGCTGTATAGCGTTATAGCATAAAGATTTAGTTTTTGAGTACTTAAGGACCTGTTCTGACCAACTTTGTGTTATCCTTTGCTATCTGTTTTGTTCATCTATCTATTTAGTTCATCTATCATCTATCTGTTCACTGAGGCTCCATATAGTACTGCTGCGTAGTAAACATCCTGTATGGCTCCAGGTCAGGCACCTCTTCACCTAACTACAAACCAGAGGACCTAACACTCCAGAAGATCTTTGAGAGGCTGATTCAGCACTATATGAATCCTCTTGTAAAAGACAACTTGGACCTACTGTAATTTACATAGCAGCCAAAGATTGGTTTGAAAGATGCAATTGTCTGTCTGTTCCAGAAGGCTAATTCCCATCTGGACAAAGCTGGCAGCACTTGATGCTTTTTGACTTCACCAGTGCCTTCAATATCATCTAACCATCTCTGTTACGTGGTAACCTCAAGGTTATGCAGGTGCATGAGCCTATGGTTTCCTGGATTAGGGACTATCCAACAGACCACAGTTTTTGAGGCTCAAGGAAAGTGTTACTGACATGGATGTAAGGAACACTGCAGAACCACAAGGAACTGTTGTTCACCCTGTACACCTTGAGCTATAGATATAATACCAGGTTATGTCACTTGCAGAAATTTTCAGAAGGTTTTGCTCTAACGAGATGTATTGCCAAGAGTATAGGAGTCAGGTGGAGAACATTATTTCTTGGAGCAAAAAGAATACTCTGCAACTTATCCTTTTTGCTAGAACTTATATATATATAGTGACAGATGGGGGCACTATCGCTCCCTTGAACCCCTGTCCACAACTCCAGACACCAGGTAAAAGTCCAAATGATGACTTTATTAAATTGCCACAGTGCACAAAGCACCCTTTTCTCCACTATACTCACACAAATCACAATCAATAACAATAATACAATCCTCCAACTCCCAGACGCGTTGCCACCCTTCCACCCAGCTCAGCTCGCCGTCTGGAGTCCTTTTATATACCCTGACCCGGAAGTGTTCTCAATCCCCAGTCCATGTGATCTTGTATCACTTCCGGGTCAGGTAAAATGTTCTTTTCTTCACCCTGGAAGCTCATTGCTCTTCCTTTGACAAACTTCCGGGTTAAAGGGCACAAAGAAGTCTTCGGTCCTCCCTGCAGCTTCCTCTGGCGGCCTGGGGGGATGATAAGCCGGCCACATCTCAAAATATATATATATATATATAATATTCTCAGTAAGTAAAAAGGTCCTCACATGTTTGACCAATTTTTGCATCAGTGTCTATTATTATTAATGCGTTGGTTTACTGTTGGTCTGAATGTAAATACATAACAGCCGGTAACTATTCAGGGACTGGATGTGGAGGTGGTACTACAAGTATTTGGGGGTCCACATCAGTGACAGGCTGGACAGGACTGGTAACACAAAGGGACTATATAAGGAAGGTCAGAGCAGACTCTTTTATTTTCTTAGGAGACTACACTCCTTTAATGTGGGTAGTGACATCCTTTACATATTGTACGACTCTGTGACCAGTGTCATATTCTGTGCTATGGTATGCTGGCCCAGAAACATCGCTTCAAGATAAGTCCACCAAATCAACAAGCCAATTAAGACGGCAGGCTCAGCTATGTTACAGACTGTTGACCTGCTGGAGGTGGTAGTAAAAAAGTGAATAAAGACAAAACTGATGGTGGGAGCTGTGACATTTAGTTGTTTTGCATATAGAGTATAACATAGATTTACTTTCAGATAGTAATACATATTGCTAAATATAAGTTCAAGGCTTAACTTTTTATGTAAGCCTTTATTGAAATGTAAATTATGTATGTTACATTTTGGTGTTTTGTTTCAATTTCTCTGTGTATTATTTTTAGATATCATCTAAACATCTTAACTTGATTTAGAAACTACACAGCAGTTGTATGTCTAGCTATGACCAACTGTTCTATGACATTTCCAAACCAATAAACTCATGTTTAGACCAATAAAAAGATAAAGAGCTGAAAAGGAATGAAATACAGTGTAATTTAAAATGGTGGATGAACATCAGACTGTGAAAATGTTGTGTTACATTCTCCTTTGGCCACTTTTCATCACATTTATGTTCAATTTTAAACCTAAATTTTAGTAGCAGTAAGTCAGTTGGAGGTGACTGCATGAGTTCAAAATAATAAATTGCAGAGTTAGACTGTGAAAATGTAGATTTTAAATGTCAGGTGAAGAACTGATGAGCAATCTATTATTCTGTTTAAACAGAGAGAAAACATAATGATGATAATTGAAAGTAATTTTTGTCATGATTTGTGCTAGAGATAATATTGACCATGTTTTCCATTTTTATTAAAAAGCTATCTTGAAATGGGCTCTCAATTCAGTTTATGGGTATGTAACACTCTTCCCATTTACAGCCTCAGATTGCTACCTATAGTTATAAAAGTTATACTGTGACATTTATTGGCTGACTCTATTGAGTGCAGAAGCTGAAACATTCACTTTCCCCTTCATTTCACAAGGTGAATGAAAATGGCTGTTTGAAGAGCTGGCCATCTTGACCATGAAATAACGTATAGGAGGTCCTATAGAGCAAGTGATAATATAGGAAAGAGGAAAGGCATGTAGAGGGAAAACTGCAACATCTGGTTGCTATATCAAGTTAGAAAATGTGAGGCGTAACATTCAGGTGCGTTTGGGGGCTTAGCTAACTGATTCTGGTATGTTAAATGGAAAGCATCAGTTTTGAATTTCAGCATTTGGTGTGTGACTGGAAAGAAGGCCTCCCAGAGGATTACTGTTTTGTTGCAGTTGGTGAGAGTTTTTATCTTAGTGACCTGAACAAAAATACGGGTTGGAGTTTTGTGCTTCTTGAAGGTTTACCCATGCCACACAAGTCAAAGGGTAGTGGACAGACAATTTTTCTAGGTTAGGAAACTGGAAAAAGAGTGGATGAATATTTAATCACAAAAAAGAAAAAGGTGGATGAACTTTCGTGATAAGGTCAATAGTCAATAGTGAGTGCAAATGTTATATTCTAATTCTGAATTAGTGGACTAAACAGCTACAGATGGCATTCTTTCTGAGAAGGTGGAGCAAGCGCTTTAAAATTTAAGCCTTAGGCATTATTTCTAATCTACAGACCAGGGGTCAGCAACCAGCAGTTCTTTAACTGAGTGGCTACGGCTCTTCCCAGAACGATAAATACATTCACATTTTCATGTCTTAACATATTATCTATACTAATAAAAGGCAAAGCCCTCACTCACTCACTCACTCACTCACTCACTCACTCACTCACTGACTGACTCATCACTAATTCTCCAACTTCCCGTGTAGGTAGAAGGCTGAAATTTGGCAGGCTCATTCTTTACAGCTTACTTACAAAAGTTAAGCAGGTTTCATTTCGAAATTTTACACGTAACGGTCATAACGGTCGACAACGTCCGCCATGTTGAACTTTCTTATTTATGGCCCCATCTTCACGAAATTTGGTAGGCGGCTTCCCTGCACTAACCAAAACCGATGTACTTACTTATTTCGATGGTATGACGCCACTGTCGGCCGCCATATTGAACTTTCCAACGTTACCAATTTTCCAACTTCCCGTGTAGGTAGAAGAATGACCCCGTCTTCACGAAATTTGGTAGGTGGCTTCCCTGCACTAACTAAAACCGATGTACGTACTTATTTCGGTGGTATGACGCCGCTGTCGGCCGCCATATTGAATTTTCCAAACGTCACAAATTCTCCAACTTCCCGTGTAGGTAGAAGGCTGAAATTTGGCAGGCCCATTCCTTACAGCTTACTTACAAAAGTTAAGCAGTTTTCATTTCGAAATTCTACGCGTAATGGTCATAACGGTCAACGACGTCAGCCATATTGAACTTTCTTATTCATGGCCCCATCTTCACGAAATTTGGTAGGCGGCTTCCCTGCGCTAACCGAAACCAATGTACATACTTATTTCGGAGGTATGACGCCACTGTCAGCCGCCATATTGAACTTTCCAACGTCACTAATTCTCCAACTTCCCGTGTAGGTAGAAGGCTGAAATTTGGTACTTATTTCGGTGGTATGATGCCACTGTTGGCCGCCATATT
>JANRMT010062791.1:253997825-254012611 GCA_026402145.1 Polypterus bichir lapradei
ATATATATATATATATATAGAGAGAGAGAGAGAGAGAGAGAGAGAGATAGAGATAGATAGATAGATATGACAACAACACTCATATCAATGACAAAACAATTACATTAATAATCAAGTTACGTTATTTTTTAAATTTTTCCTTTTCTTTTTCATAACTTCTTTAACACAGTACTTCTCCGCTGCGAAGCGCGGGTATTCTGCTAGTCTATACTAATAAAAGGCAAAGCCCTCACTGACTGACTGATTGACTGACTGACTCACTCACTGACTCACTCATCACTAATTCTCCAACTTCCCGTGTAGGTAGAAGGCTGTAATTTGGCAGGCTTATTCCTTACAGCTTACTTACAAAAGTTAAGCAGGTTTCATTTCGAAATTCTACAGTCAGTAACGGTCATAACTGAATCCTACTTACGTACATATATACGACCATAGCCTGCAGCTCGGTTGCCGTGTGAGGCGGAGTTGCGTCACCCATCACCACGCCTCCCACATAGTTGGCTGCCTGCCTATATTGTGTCCCCCATACGCACGCCTCCCACGTAATTAAGTGCCTGCCCATATAAGGCCGTCTGTCAGCAGCAATTCAATAGACACGCTGCCGCTACGAGGCGTTTGTCATGCCTAAGACAAATACCATTTAAATTATGTTCATAGACTCGCTGCCGCTAAATATTCGCAGGCAAATCCACAACTTAATACCGGGAATGTCTGTTAAACATCTTAGATTCACGAGTACCGATTTGGATTGTGAACACTTCGATGAATAAAACCTGTTATCTTTACAACAGTTGACAAACATGGAATGTAACTTCAACACAAAACATCCTCCAAATACGAACCTGATTGAAAGAAATAATGATAATCAAATCCTTGATGACAGCAACACTCATAACAGTCACAAAACAATTAAATTGACAATCATGTTACATTATTTTTAAAATGTTTCCTTTTCTTTTTCATAACTTCTTTAACACACTGCTTCTCCGCTGCGAAGCGCGGGTATTTTTCTAGTTTGATAATAAAGATAAATAATGTATTTATAGGTTATTATTATTTTTCATTTAGATATATCTTTAGCTATATGTGAATTAGGCAGTCCGTCACATACCTCTGTTATGTTTAACCTCTTAATTGTGTCATCTACATCTTCCTCAAATTCATTCTGTTTGACGAGATTACATCTTTGGTCAAATCATATGCCTCCATAGTTTCCTTCAGTACCCAAGATTAAATGCACGCTTCAGCGTTTTTTGGGATTCCTAATTCTTTCATATGTTTTGCGGTTAATCATCATCATACCTTCCCAGGTCTTTGTAAACATTATTATATTTTCTCCTATTTACATTTCATAGCCAGCTGAGTTCGGTGTCCAAGTCCAAGTGATTTAAAACTGAGACGCATGGGTCTTCTAACATGTCTAATTTGCGATGAAAAGTTATCTAATAACAACAAATCAAATCTGGAATGTCACTTTTTAACAAAACGTGACACATTTACAAAAAAAAAAAAATTCATTTGGAGAACAAAGAAAAAACGGTGACAGAATTAAAGCAAATTATGCAACAATCAGCAAGTTTCTGCTGCTTCTCATTAAAGCATGGTTTTTAATTTTATCTTAACATCTCTACTCTGACTTCAAAAATGAAGAAGATATTAAAAAATTAAAGACACTCCACTATCTGCAAAATACTGTTCACGGCAGAATCATTAAGAAAAACTGGCACCTTTATTTTCTTTGGCATGTGGTGAGTAAAGGAAATCACACAAATTAGCCTGCTGGACAGTTTGTTTCCAATAAACGTCATCATGAAGAACTACTGGCTTTAATACCTCTTAAAGGACAAACTCGAAGTGAACATATCTCTGCAGAAATTTTTGAATTTTTGACTGTTATGGAAATTGAAATCAATGAATTGGTATCTCTCGCTACAGATGGAGTACCCAGTAATCACAAGTAAAAATAATGGCTTTGTTACCTTGTACAAACAAAACCAATTGAAAAGTGGAAATGTGTTTTATTTTGAAATAAAAAAAAAAAAATCTGGAAACTACTGGAAGTATCATTGATAGCAAGTTCTTTCTGGCAACTGCTACAAAAGCGCATGATTCATTTACTGGTTGCTTCAAAGATTTTCAGAGATGAAAAGTCCACTCTTACGTTCTTGTCAATCGAATACATTTTTCATTCTTTCCAACAGCTGACAGAGCTAATTTTGAACTACAACTAACAGACTTGAAAAGGAAAGATTTATGGTCTTCAAAATTTACATCTCTACAAGTGGAACTAGAATAGTTGGAAAGAGAAAAGGTGACTTTAGCCATAAATTACAAATGGACGGAACTTTCCAACTGTTGAAAGGAGGACCAACTAATTTTTGAAACATAGAACAATTTATTATTGTCAATTCAAAATAGTAGTAATTTTGATAATATTTTTGTGAGCAGACGTTCTCCAACATGAATGATATCAAAAGTAAGCTAAGAAGTTAGCTTAATGATGTAAGCTTGGAATCCTTTTTAAAATTAAAGACTTCCAACTACTCACCGAACATGAAATAACATGAAATGCGGTGTCAGAAGTCTCATTAAATTGTTTTTATTTATTTCCTATAAGTACCTGAAGATATGTTTTTGTGTTCTTTCTTTCTTTTTCTTTGGTCCCTAGCTGGCGTTTGGTCTGGACCTGGTCCTAAGCCCGTACGCTGCTGTGGGTGCCAATGGTTGTCGGATTTCATTTTGCAGGCGTTTCCATGCAAGGCGATCCATGGCGGCTGTTCTGGCCTCATCGAGGTTGAGTCAACGGTTTCTGATGTCGTCTTCGACCTGCTTGAGCCACGTTTTCTTTGGTGCCGTTCTTTGGATTCTCCACTGGGTGGGTCGATCGCACCAGAGGAGTTTGTGTGGTAACCGGCTGCCTTCCATTCTGCAGACGTGGCCAAACCACTGTAGTCGTCGTTGTTGGATTTGCTCCTCGATTGTTGGCTGTTGATCACACCGGCGACGGATTTCCTCATTTCGTATGCGGTCTTGGAGTGAGATTCAGAGGATTTGTCGCAGGCATCGCATTCGGAAGACCTCAAGTTTGTTGAAATCTTGCTTGAGCAGTGTCCACGTCTCGGATCCATTGAGGAGAATTGGCAGAAGTTCTGAAGAGTCGAATTTTAGTCTTGTTGGAAATATTGGTTTGCTTCCACAGGCACCACTTTAGGAAAGCAAATGCCGCGGTTGCTTGACCGATTCGACTGTGGGCCTCTACTGTGGACGCCACTTTCTTCTCCTGGACCAGCGACCCAAGGTATTTAAATTCTTGGACCTGCTCGATCTGCACACCATCGAGTTGCACGTTGGTCTGCGATCCGTCTGTTGTCAGCACTTTCGTCTTGTCTGTGTTTATTTTCAATCCATATAGCTGGGCGATGTTGGCGATGTTGTAGAGAATGTCCGTAGCCTCCGCGTCGTCACTGGCCAGGATGCCACTGTCGTCTTCGAACATGAGATCAGTCAGAAAGCCATCCTCACCATACTGGATTCCTTGTCTGCCTTCGAAGACCTTTCTCATGATGGCGTCGACTACGACGTTGAAGAGCAGTGGAGAAACAACATCTCCCTGACGGACACCAGTTCGGATGGTAAACTCCTCAGATAATTTATTTCGGATGCGTACTTGGCTGGAGGACCCAGCGTAGCTATCCTGGAGGAGTTTGATGACTTTCTGTGGCACAAGTTCGGTCTCCAGTACTTTCCACAGTGCTGGCCAGTGGACGCAGTCAAGGGCAGATCGAAAGTCAATGAAGTCAATGACTGCTCTTTTCCCGCATCGGATTCTTTCCTCCATCAGTTGACGGAGGGTGAAGATCTGGTCACTGCAGCCGCGGTTTGGCCTGAATCCGGCTTGCTCCTCCCGACTGGTCTGTTCGCGCTGCCGCTGCAGCCTTAATTATATGATCTTCATGAAGACCTTTCCAACAATGGAAAGCAAGCTGATGCCTCGGTAGTTCTTGCAGTCTCGATTGTCGCCTTTTTTGTGAATTGGCACAATGGTGGCCTTCTTCCATGATTGTGGTATTTGTTCAGTACGCCAGATGGTTCGGATGAGCAGGAGCAATCGATGGAGTAATGGATCCCCACCAGCTTTGATCGCTTCAGCCGTGACCTGGTCCTGTCCTGGTGCCTTGCCATTTTTCAGAGTTCGAACGGCAGTCCGGACCTCTTCCATAGTTGGCTTAGCGTCAGACATTTGGACCTCTGGCGAGTCGATGCTTGGTGGTTTCAATGGTGCGCCTTGTGGTGGGGGGTGATTGTAGAGCTCCTCAAAGAATTGTTTCCATCGTTGAAGGCGCTCTGTTGGTGATCGAACGAAGGTTCCATCGGCATTTCGGATGTTGTCATTTGTTGACTTGGCCTTTCCACTCAGTCGTCGAAGAGTTCGATAGAGCGTGTGGTACTCGTGTTTGGAGGCTGCCTGTTCCAGGTCGGCCGCCACTTGGTTCCAGTAGGCCTCTCTTTTCTACCAATTGTTAAATCGTGGGTCACACATTTAGGAAAAAAATGGCTCTTTGCTTTAAAAAGGTTGCAGACTCTTGCACCAGAACAAGAGGTTGTATCTTGGCTAATAACTTAAATTGCAAAAACTATGACAACACTGCAACAATCAGGACAAATTCATAAAGATTCTTCTGCTCTAAGAATATCTGTTACACAAATTGGTGAAATCAATAGTATAATGTAAAGACCAGACAATATATATAAATAGAATGCAGTTGTTAGTACTAATTACTATTTAGTAGCGTTTGAACCAGAGGATACTGTACAATTTGCCACTGAATCTAGTTTTTAATAATAGTGTTTTCCTTTTGAAGACAGCGGTATTACTGTATATATGTCCTTAACAAAGTGAGCTGCATACCTGTAATATTCTGAGCCAATTTTACAACTGTTTGCAGAGTTTTGCAGTCTGGAACTCAGCAGAATTCAGGATGCTGTTTAGTTAGTGAGAACAGACTGCCCTGGCACTTACCGTCATATCTCATACATACCCACTTGAATGTGTGTGTGTTTTTTTGCCACACACAAATGGTTGTTTTTGGTCTTTCAACATGTATCTGCATAAGGTATGACATTACAATTGGTTGAGCAGTAAATATAGTTGTTGAGAAGAGAATGGCAGCTTAGTGAAGTTGCCATTGGAGAATAGATTACACTGCTACATAAGGTTTTAGCTGCCATTAAAATATACATTTTCTGATTACATTTTACTTTTACTTAAAATTGCTATATATTCCAGGCTAGCAAGTCAAAATGAAGCTTTATTTTATACGGAATTCTTCTCAAAGCACGCAAGATTATTTTCTACATGATATATTACAGAAGACCAAATCCTAAAGAGTCTATGGGACGTAACAAGAACTAAAGGTATAAGCAGTGTCTGTAATTCTTGACAGAGTGGTATTTAATGATTCATTTTATTATGATGATCTTTAATTCAAAGGTAATTATCTTATTAGGTAAATTAACCATATGATTACAGAACCTACATGAGTGTATCAAGCATATTGCTGGGAAGCTTTTCACCCCAAGTGAAGCCTTTAGACATATGAGATCTTCTCATGTCAGGTCTTCTCATACAGCCCACCTGCTTTAAATGCCATTGTCTGTGCATAAAATATGACGCACTGGCTAAGTGAGCAATGAATTATATAGGAATGAAATCTAATAAAATGACCAAGTAACAGATTAACAAAATATATATTTATATTATGTAAATGAAAATTATGAATATGATATAATATTATATTTAAGACATTAGCCAAGCATAATAATATTTACATTTAAATTAATAATAATTCTTTACATTTATATAGCGCTTTTCTCACTACTCCAATTAACGGCATTATATGCGTATAATTTCAATTTCTGTGAAGAATTGTCTTTGAAAACTAATAACAGTTAGAAAACCATATGATAAATAGACTTATAAAGGTGACAATGATGAAAAAGGGTATGGGGTAAATGCTGGTAAAGAGATA
Organism: Polypterus bichir lapradei; assembly: GCA_026402145.1. Lineage (NCBI taxonomy): Eukaryota > Metazoa > Chordata > Cladistia > Polypteriformes > Polypteridae > Polypterus > Polypterus bichir. Next base: position 254,003,855 of record JANRMT010062791.1, read on the forward strand.
AACTAGAAGATGCCTACTGAATTTATCATTTGTCATGTTTGATCATCAAGTCAGCTCTTCAAGTAATCCTGCTACCACATCCTTGTCTGTATTTCCCCCTGTTTTATACAATAATAGAAGGTGAGAATAGGAACATCTTACCTCAGCTAAGATAAGTAAAACACTAACAGAAATCATTCATTTTCATGTAATTCCTGCATAGCTGTTTAAGATTAGGATCTCGAGAAGAGCAGAAGCAGGCATTTAGAGAGGATTTTAAAGCACAATTTGGGGGTGGGGGGGTTGAAGGGTGTAACAACATATAAAGAATGAAGAAAGAATCCTGCAGTGGATATAAATAGGAACGTGGAAGAAGAAAGGAACAGAGATAAAGATGAATATGGTCAATATAGATTTGGAAGAAGAAACAAAGATTGAAAATAATGTTTTAGAAATGGAGCTTTAGGCTGGTGTGCTTGAACACCTGCTTCAGAAAAGCAGAGCTGCATCTGATAAGCTAAATGTGTTCAGTGTTAGAATACATTCTGGTGAGAACTGACAGAAAGTTTTCTATAATAATGTTTAAAAGTATACAGATGGTCCAAACTTGCATGAGAGAGAGAGATTACACCCATGTATATTGTCTGGTGTTCCCTGTTCATCGTCCTCCACACAACTTGGAGTTTGTACTACTCACTGATTTGTCATAGTGCTCACATTTATGATGGATGAGGTTCTGACTGATTCCAGTTAAAGTATTGCATGATCATTATATTTAACATAGCAAAGCATTACAATCATTCTTCACCATGTGTTGGTGCATACATACAGTGGGTATAGAAAATGATCACCCCTTCGAAATATTCCCATTTTGTTTGTTTTACAGCCTTAAATGAAAACACACACAAAAATATTTCTTCCCAGCTTTACTTACTCAATGCAGCCTATAATACAAGACATGCTGAGATTAATAAAAGATCACCCCCAATGTCAATATTTTGTTGAACCAACTTTTGCTTTAATGACAGCCTTGAGTCTGTTGGGATACTTCTCTATCAGCTTTGCATATCTGGATTGAGCAATATTTGTCCACGGTTCTTTACAGAACTGTTCAAGTTTGGTCAAATTGGATGGCGAGCGTTGGTGGACTGCTATCTTCAAATCTTTCCACAGATTTTCAATGGGATTTAGGTTTGGGCTCTGACTGGTCTACATAAGGACATTCAGGTTTTTCTCCTTCAGCCACTGTGTGGTCAATTTTGCTGTGTGTTTTGTGTCATTGTTGTGTTGAAAGGTGAACATTCTATCCCTTTTCAACTTTCTGGCAAAGGGTAGCAGGTTTTCCTCAAGAATTTGACAGTATTTTGCCGCATCCATTTTTCCTTTTACCCTAACAAGAGCCCCAGGCCCTGCGGCAGCCCCCACAACAGGATGCTGCCACCACCATGCATTACTGTAGGTATGGTCCGTTGTGGATGGTGAGCTGCAGTGGATTCCCGCCAGGTGTACTGTTTGATTTTGGTCTCAATAGACCATAAGACCTTTTTCCACTTGGCATCAGAATCTTCAAGGTGCATTCTGACAAAGCTCAAACGAGCCTTAATGTGGCCTTTCTTGAGAAGGGGCTTTTTCTTTGCAGTCCTCCTGAACAAGCCACAATTGTGGAGTGCTTGTGAAATTGTTGTCATAAGCACACAATGACCACTCTTTGCCATAAAATCCTGTAACTCCTTCAAAGTGGCCATTGGCCTCTTGGTAGCCTCTCTTACCAGGTTCCTCGTTGCTTTTCCATCCAGTTTGGAGGGACAGCTGGATCCAGGGAGGGTCCTAGTAGTGCCAAACACTTGCCACTTCTTTTTTATGGACTTTACTGTGCTCGTTGGGATTGATAAAGCCTTTGAGATTTTTTTTAATCCATTTCCTGCCTTATGTCTGTCCACAACTCTTTCCCTGAGATCTTTTGAAAGTGGCTTGCCACCCATAGTCAATTGTGTGCTGTCAGTTGCACTACCAAGCAAGGGAATGCTCCAGGAACAGCTGGTTTTATTCTTAACTAATCAGATGGATTACAATTGATCACAGGTGTAAGCCAGTAACCATGGTCTGCAATGGAAATGGTAGTTACGTACACCTGATTGAGTTTACAAATATTGTTTAGGAGGGGGGTGATCCTTTATTAATCTCAGTATACCTTTTTTTATTTTTTAATATTCTTCTGATGGCGGTGGGCTGGCGCCCTGCCCGGGGTTTGTTTCCTGTCTTGCGCCCTGTGTTGGCTGGGATTGGCTCCAGCAGACCCCCGTGACCCAGTAATTAGGATATAGCGGGTTGGATAATGGATGGATGGAATATTCTTCTGAACTGTAGCTGTGATATCATTCACTTGGATGTTACAGACTGCACTGAGTAAGTAAAGCTGGAAAAAATATTGGTTTGTGTGTTTTCATTTAAGGGTGTAAAGCAAAAAAAAAATGGGAATATTTCGAAGGGGGTGATTCTTTTCTATACCCACTGTATTGTTAAATGTAAAACAATGTTTTTCAATTACCATTCTTAACACCAGCAGACATTTCTGCAATGGGTAAAAAACAATTCCCTGTCCCACATGCTCATCAACAGTTTTAGCCCATTTTGGTTTAAGTTTAGGATTAGGTAGACTTTACTTTATTATCCCAGAGGGAAATTTGTTTGCAGCAGGAAAGTACAAAAAACAAAAGACATTGTTACAGAGATCCAATAGATAAAGAAAGACACAAAATTTGACAAAAAATGCATACACATACATTCAAGATCAATACAAAACAGAACAATTACTATTAACAGTACACAATATACAAATGCAGAATTTTAACATTTAGCAGCATCCCTACAAGTAACAGAATTTAAAATATGTATAGCTCTAGAAATAAAAGATATCTTAAACCTGTTGCTCTTTACCTTTGGAAACCTACATCTACAGCCTGATAGCAACAGCAGGACTTTAGAGAAGAGAGGATGGCTACTATCTGACAGAACTGAGTTGGCTTTCTTTCTAACCTGCTTGCAATACATGTCAGTGACAGAGGTCTGCTCTGAACCAATAATTTTACTACAAATTTGTATAATGGCGATTTATATTCTTATTGCTGAAGTTACCAAACCAACAGATAAAGCAAATGTAACAATGGATTCATTATAGTTTTGTCCACTTTAAAACAGTTGAATATCCTAAGAAAGGCAAGTTGTGACTGCCTTTTTTTATAGGTTTGCACAGTGTTAAGATCAAAACATAGTTTGTTGTTATTGCTCCCAAATATTTGTATTGCTCTACCATCTCCACTGTCTCTCCTTTAATTAATGTTGAGATAGTGGATGGTGGAGAGCACCTGAAATCTACAACCATATCTTTTTTCTTAGGAATATTTTGTCATAAATTGGAATGATCACACCATTGAACAAAATATTTGACAATAGGTCCATGGCTGTCTTCCTTATTGTGTAAAAGATTACCAATGACAGAGTAATCTGCAAATTTCAGGATGTCTATCCTTGTGTATACTCCTGCAGCCATTTGACTACACGATAAACAAAAGAGGAGACAAACAACATCCTTGTGGATTGCCCACAGCTGTACTTAGGCTATCAGAGAAACAGCCATTGACACTCACTGTGTTTCTTAAAAGTTTAGAATCCACCTCACCAAGTTAGAGTCCAAACAGGATTAATCAATCAGTTTCTCAAATAAAATGTGGGGCTAGATCATGTTAAAAGTTGACAAAAAATCTTGCATTATTGTGCTCATACAATACATTTAAAAGTGTTTTTTTGTATTCAATTGTAGTTTCTGCCAGAATGTTAGGAGGAGTGCTAAAAGTGTGTTACCTGATGAAAGGAGAGGAAATGAGTCTTAGGGGAAGACTGTTGCTGATTGTTTTTTTTGAACATCAGCGTGTGTTGGTCATAAAATAAAGAAGTGAACGTTCTAAGTTACCCATGACTGGCTAATTATTATACTTTGTTCTGGTCACAACAAAATTGGTGACAAGGATCTCTTCTTTATAGAGATGCTTGCAGTGAAAATGGCTGTTGCTAATGTGCCTATTGCAAGTCTTTTTCTTCCGAGCCCTGGTAATCCTGCAGTGCCATTTGCAATGTGGCTTCAGATGTTCAGTAACTTTCTGCTTGTCATCGACACTACTGGGGATGCTCAGCCTGACACTAGGAAGAGAGCAGTGCTATATCATTGTCTCGGGACCAAAGGTCAGTGAATTTTTTATGCCCTGCCTAAAACAGGTCAGGGCTTTCCCTTAAAGATAGGGTGAGAAGCTCAGGTATCCGGGAGGAGCTCAGAGTAGAGCTACAGCATCAAGAGGAGTCAGATGAGGTGGCTCGGGCATCTGATCAGAATGCCTCCTGGATGCCTCCCTGGTGAGGTTTTCGGGGCATGTCTAACCGGGAGGAGGCCCTGGGGAAGACCCAGGACACGCTGGAGGGACTATGTCTCTCGGCTGACCTGGGAATGCCTTGGGATCCCCCTGGAACAGCTAGAAGAAGTGGCCGCGGAGAGGGAAGTCCAGGCATCTCTGCTCCCAATCTCGGATAAGCGGAAGGGGATGGATGGATGGATGGATAAAATAGGTACTATGTACTATATTGCTGTAGAAGCATTGAAAGTATACTTTGTACTTAAAGCTAATGTGGTCATTGAGCGCCATACATATTGTAAGAAAACCCAGGGACCACAAGAGACTATTGTGACTTTGCCAAAAGCGTGGATGAAATGTATCATGACTAATTGATTAAGCATGCCTATAGCCTGCGAATACGTGAAAGATTACTATTCGAGCCAGGCCTTATATTGGATAAAACAGTAACTTTTGCTACTAATATTAATGATAATTAATTGAATATACAGAGCATCAGGATTAAACTAAAATGAAGTTATGAGAAAGCCATGTTAAAGTAATGTGTTTTTAGCAGTCATATAAAGTGCTCCACTATATTAGCCTGGCGAATTTCTATTGACAGGCTATTCCAGATTTTAGGTGCATAACAGCAGAATGCCACCTCACCGCTTCTTTTAAGTCTAAAACCATTTCTACAAACTCCAGCGCCATGCCAGTAAAGACGGTGCAGCATAAACATAACAATAAACCTAGACATTGACACCTGCTACTACTACGTCTGCTAACTCTGCTAAGGGGAAAGTGTGCTTTCGATGTGGATTCACAGTCACATCTGGCTAACTCAGTGAACTGCCCTGCCGCAAAAGCAACGTGTAGACATAGCAAAAAGGCTGGGCATTTTGCTAAAGTGTGTCACTCTGCCCAACCTAGTGCATGTGAAGTCCATGACTTTGAATTGCATATACCTGCTAAAATTACCAGTGCTTTTGAAATCTCAGCTCAAGGCTCACATTCCTGCTCAATGGACCTGATTGTCAACACAAGCTCATCAGTCTCAATTTTGCCACACTGCATTTACTTCCGTCACTTCAGCAACATTCCTCTGAGAAAATATATTAGCCTCATATCCCTGTGCTTGGGTGTATTTCTGTAAGTGTGTGTCTACATGGCCATATGACCGAAGCTACATTTTTCATTAGGGAAAATGGAACCCTACTGATGGGTAGTGACTTAATGGCACTTTTACACATACACATTGTGAACAATAAAGCAATGCCTTCTGATGCTGAGGCTTCCACTTAGCCTATGCCAGTCGTACAGTGTGCAGCTGGGCCTCTGTCCATTTGTCGTGTTAAAAACTTCAACCAATGCATTATGATTGATGAGACAGTACCTCCAGTGTGACAGAAACTGTGCCTCTGTCAGTTAGAGATGCTGTGTCTGAAGAACTTGATCACCTACTCGTAGCTGGTGTCATGGAACGAACTGATGCTTCTGCTTAGGTCTCACCTATTGTAGTAATTCAATGCAAGTCTGGTAAAATACACGTGTGTTGATCTGCATGAGCCCAATGAAGCAGTTATTGTGGACTCTTTTCCCTTGCTACACATGGATGAACTCCTTTCTGCACTCAGAGGGGCTACTGTATTCTCTACCATTGACATGGCCAGTGCCTACTACCAAGTGCCACTGCATGAGGACAGTCAGCACCTGACTGCTTTCATTACCTCTTTGAGGGCTGAATATTTTTTCCAAAAAATATAGTTTTGTGAAAAGCAATGGCTTCCCACAGAATTCAACAAAAAATGTCTGTTGATGCATGCTGTGGCTGTCAATTTGCCAAGAAGTGCAGCAGGCTTGCTGCCAGGCTGTCTTTGCATGACTAGGGCAGCAGCAGCTGTCACTGGCGCAGTTTATTGCAATTTGGTTTCTGCCTCTTATCATTGTATAGTGGCAGTCCTCCCAGGTGAACAGTACCATAGGCATGTCAGTTACTTGAACCTGTTTAACACCATGAATAGCTGGGGACCAATCAGCTGAAGCCAGAACATCACGTTTGTCTTCAATCGCTTGTATCAAAATCGGAGTCTGGCAAGTCATAGTCCAGTTCAGAGAGAATAGGCAAAACATTGTCCGGGAATATTCTGCTTTACACATCCACTTTGATCTCTTGCCAAGTGTCAGGGCCATTTTTGCTGTTGTTTATGCCTTGCTACTTATGGGAGTGCAGGAAATCTCAATCAAAACCAACGAAGCTGACTTTCCTTCTAGCAACGAGACTCCAAGTAAAAACATAATGGTTGGTTTTGTCACAGTTTACAGTTGATTACCATTGTCAACTCCTCCTTTTGACAAAAGTTGACATCAGCCCTGAAAGAGTTACACATGAGGGCATCTTCAGGTTCTGTCAGGTTCCTTATTATTTGGTGTCAAAGATTTGTTTTAGATGGTACTCTCTGTTTATATTGTTTTTTTGTCAGTTGGAGATTGTTATGTGTGTGCTTGATCAAAATGTGTTTTATTGTACTTTATCTAATAAATATAATATATATATATGTATTATATAATCATATCATATAATCAAATAAATATAATAAAGTATAAAGAAAAAAAGCACATGAAGCAATTCTCCTTGTCTTCTTTTCATATAATCAAGGCATTCATATTTTCTGTCAACAATATTGGTTAAATTCTTTTCTTCTTTAGGCACCATTTAATTAAATGTTACTTTCCATTTTTAAAACAAGGAAATTTGTTAATTATAAATGTGTCCAAATATGATGTTGAGAAATGTTAACTTTAAATAAGTTATCCTGTCTATTTGTGTGTCAAAAAAAATGTATAAGCTAAAAATTATGGAAGATATATCAACATGGAGATACAAAGTATGCCATATGCTTTTCTTATGTATTAAAAAATTATTTGATCCTGCCATGTTGAAACTGCAAAATACTTTTATCATTGCATTCTTCAATATTCTGCCATAACACTGTGCAGCATCTCATCACTGCTGCTGAGGGTTACCAGAGGAGAGTTAGTCTAGGAAATTCCTTTAAGCTGCATGTATAGATGTTAAGCAGGCTTTTCATCCACTCCTCAGTACATTCCAGGTAGCCTGCTTTCTGAATGCACATATTAGAGAAGGCTCATAATTAATTAATTTATTTGACAATGTAAAAGTGGATTCTGGATTACATCCACACTCATACAAATTTGCATGAAAAATAGAACTGGAGTGTAAATGACAGAGGCGTTAAAAGAAATTCTCGTGACTGGAACCTGTGTTGACTTTGGTCAAAATTTCCATTAACAGATGAGTTTTCTGAGAAAAATCTAATTATTCAAAGTGGTTTTTTTTTCTTTTTTTATCAAATTTGACTTGGCAGTATTTCATAACTTTAACCCTTTTCGTTCATATGTAATGACCTAGTTTCACTTTTAGATGCTGTGATTTAAGAAGTTTAAACACAATGTGTAATTATTGTAATGAAAATTTTCATCAATATTTGCATTCAGGTAAATATGACTAAATTTTACAGTGCATGCTTGTTTGCAGTGCCATCTTTTTATAACATTAATTACTATCTACATTTTTAAAAGGTATATATAAAAAGTATACATGGCATCAAATCATTATTGTATAAAATCATTCAAATGTGCAATCTTCCACTGTATAGTTTTTGACTAATCTAAGTAATTTTGGCAACTAAAATAAAACATACATGAAAAGTGTTACTTTGTACTGAAAAACTTGTGCTGAATTCTTCTTTTATTCATTTTTTTTGCAAGAAAGATATACATGACTTGATTGTGCAAACATGCATAATGCATAAAATTCAATTCAATTCAATTCAAATTCAAAAAAAGCAATTTTTACATTATGTATTAGAAACATTTTATTTTAATATTTCTGTTTGGTTTATGGTTAGGTATTGTGTAACTTGTCCCTCCTAATACTTTTCAGATTATCACTTTTTTGCATCCGCTGCCTTCGTCATAATTATGTTTCTATTATGATTGCAAGCAGCAAAAACGGAAATCACCAATTGACTCTCTCTTTAAAATAAATGCTTTCTCAACAACCAAATTATGATTTCACTTTGAAATATCTGTTGTTATGACGTTCCTGTTGAAGTGTTAATGAAAATTGTAGAAATGCTTTAAGATATATAATTTATATTTAAATCCAAAGAACTACTGAAAATGTAAGAGGACTCTTGAGATTCCCATTAGGTTCCAACACACTTTTCAAATGAGGATAAAATGAGGTAACCATATCAGTGCAGCTGTGCCGCCTCATAATATAAACAATACATATTTTTAAAATTATTAGTTACCTGTCTGGAATATTATATTATATTATATTATATTATATTATATTATATTATATTAT
>JANRMT010062791.1:254012621-254112807 GCA_026402145.1 Polypterus bichir lapradei
ATATTATATTATATTATATTATATTATATTATATTATATTATATTATATTATATTATATTATATTATATAGTTTCTTAGAAATTTTCAATTGATTTTCTGTATTTGGTAAAAATTACAAGTAATTCTATTCATTACTGCAGTTCCTTGTTAGAAAAAAATAAAATAATTTTCTATTAAATAAATGAGTAACAATTAAAATATATGTAGAATTTTAAAATCTGACTAGTAACTTTTAATTACATGGGGAAATTCACATACATACATCTGCAGAAACATAAAAAACAAGGATACAGACAGATAATAGAGCCAATCAGTCAATCAATAAGTAAATAAATAAATAAAAATAACGAGTACATTGGGTGAAAGCACTGATTTACCTGATAGCAGTGGGCAGAAAAGACCCTCAGAGGCAGTCCTTAGCACAACATGGTGAAATGAGCCTATGGCTAATAGTACTCCAACAGAGCACCTCCTGGAGGAGATTTTTTATAATGGCATCCAATTTTGCCTTCCTCCTCTTTTCCACAACACCTTCCAATGTGTCCACAGTTCACCATATGATGGAGCAGGTTTTTCTGATAAGTTTGGTCAGGCATTGTGCTTCTTGGAGTTCAGATTCCTTCTGCCAGAAGCCTGTAAATTTGAACACTGGCTATCATTGACTGGTAGAACATTTCCAGCAGGTTGTGTTCTGCTTCATATTTTTGGAGTAGCTGTGAAATTATGCAGATTACCTGATCATATACAACAGAAGTACAGAAATCAAAATGGTTGTGTCATTGGCAATTACAAGAACAAAAAACACAAAATTAGTGCATTATACAAACAGGTATCTTTGTTAGAATTTAATTTTACCATTTAAATAACATTTATTAGGCAAGATGCAAAAAAAATGTTTTAATGCATTTAGTAGTGAGTAAGGCATACATTGTCTACATTCACAAATATGATAGACTGACTATAATAACAATAGAAACTTTCACTGAGTCCTCGGGGTTTACAAGAAGCTAAATAAAAATAGATCATTATTTCATTTCATTTGTCATGAGTAGAAGATTGGTCAGTCTATGAAGTGTATTTCATCTTCACAATTCATTATTGAATACACTCAAATATGCAATTCTGAGCAACAAAATACAATTAAATTAAAGTATGATAAATTACATGGATATAAATGCTAGGAAAGGCCCACAAAAGCAAATATCTACTGATAATACATGACAGTAAATGTAAGCAAAGAGCTAATAAACTTAACAGTAGAGAAAGCTTCAGTATAATTCACCCAAGATCCTTTGGAGACTAAAATTAACAGAGTTATTACCGAGAGAGTGAAGGTGGGTGCTATGGACAAACCTACAATAAGTGTTCTAGAAAGAAAGACTGTGTGCAGGTCTGGGTTCAGATTATAAAACATACACACAAAACACTCTCAAAAACACTCTCACTTTTAAAAGTCATCTTGATGGGATAATGTGTGCATAATTATGGAAACTCTGACCCATCCATCATTTCAGATCAACTGGGAAATGATGACACCTTTGATCAATTAGGGAAATGCAGTCAAACCAACTAAATGATGACTTGCACACAACAATTCATATCACCAAGCCAATATTATAATGTGCTTTGAGCCATTCTCTTGGAACTTTGTGCAGAATTGTGCCTAGCATTTGAAAGACAGACAGCCCAGAATGACACTCTATCTATTTAATCAGGTTATAAGAATGGTTTGCTTTCTGGAAACAGACACCTACCAGAGGAATATCTCAACCAAGCTTCAACTCCACTATTTCTGGAAGCCAAAAACAACTGACGACACGCTACATTTCAGTTTCCATATGGTGTGGCTGTACAGGCCAACATAAAGAGATAATTTTCAGTAGTGTTTGGTTTTCCAAAAGTAATCTGTATTACAATAAGGGTGCTTAAAGAGAATGAAGCTGTTTTTGTGGATCGTAAGCATTTACATTCCATTAAAGCAGACATAATCTGCAATATCAAGATGAGACAGACAAACATCATGACTTGGTGGGCTGGGTCAACCCATGATTCATTTATTTTGAATTTGCTGATGGAGTAGTGTGTGACTGGTGGCTTGTTGATAAGGTAACTGCCTGAACCCTCAATTTTACATCATTCCTGTACTATTCATTGTAACAGTAATCATGTCATTGCATTTTCCAGGTTATAGTGGCTACCTGCTCAGATGCTGGATCTTTATGCCTTTCTTGAATACCAGAATGCATTGAAGATATGCTACATTTCCATGTGTGTCCTTAGAGCACTTAGTTGTGGAGTGCACCTTAGGACTCCTTAAATGTAGTCTCCTCAAATGTGTCTAGATACATCATATGGGAGACTGCTCTACAAGCCAGTAAAGGCCTGCATTATCATAACCGCATATGTATGAGTTTAATTAGCATAGTCAATATATGGTTGTTTTAGTGTGGTAGCCAAGTGAAGTTAAAAGAATGTTCATGTATGCACACTTTCCTGTTTTTTGCCATACACATACTTACATGCTCAAATCCACGCAAAGTTTTATAAACAAGAAAATAATAAAAAATAATAAATAAGAACCATGGTCACAAATGCTACAAAAATGAAATACCATTACTTGAAGCTTTGCAAAGGAAAACAGCCAAATTGCATCATAGGACTAAAGAGTATTTTCTGCCCTGACAGGCTAAGGAAAGTAAACCTCAAGCAAAGCAAAGCGTGTTGGCCAAGTTGATCAGGTTGATAAAGCAAAATTGGTGAAGTCAAATTGTGTACATCACATTCTGCTCTGCAAAACAATAGAGCAAGATCATAATGTTAAAACCTGAAATAAAAAACAATTCTAAACGCAGCACATACAGTAAAATCCCCTGTGAATGGGGGATACAGTATATGGAATCTCAACAGTGTAACATGTCACAACTTTAGACAGCAACATTAACTGAAACAGTTGTCCTGATATGAGCTCACAGGAGATTACTTTGCCTCTAAACTCTACTGTTGCAAGCACCTGTTTAGAATAACTAACCTCTAGAGATTAAACACCACAGTACACTATGGAGGATTGCAGGAATCGTCGGGTAGACGGGTCCTTTCTTCGGATTGGCTGGTCCAGCGCTGCTTCAGCTGTGGAATGGCCAAATGGGGGAGGCAGCTTGATGGCTGAGGTCTCCAGGACTCTAAACAAATCTGAATCATATTATGTGATATCATCTACTGTTAAATTCTGCTCTGTACTTGTAAAATTTTTATTTTTATACTGTATTAAGGATTTGTTCTGTGTATTGTATTGTATTGACCCACTTCTTTTTGACACCTACTGTACGCCCAACCTACCTGGAAAGGGGCCTCTCTTTGAACTGCCTTTCCCAAGATTTCTTCCATTTTTTTCCCCACAAGGGAGTTTTTTCTTGTCTTCTTAGAGAGTCAAGGCTGGGGGGCCATCAAGAGGCAGGGCCTGTTAAAGCCCATTGCAGCACTCCTTGTGTGATTTTGGGCTATACAAAAATAAATTATGTTGTATTGTATTGTACAGTAGCCAAATAAAAAGGAAAAGGTTACTTTCCAAAAAAGCAAATACACATAAGCAAGAATCTAAAGTACTTCAAGGACTGCCTTATAATGAAGAAAAATTTCACCAATCTATGATGTCCAAATCACAACAGAAAGTGTGATCAAATATAACAAAAGACAAGAAACAGATGAAAATGTACTCAGATTATGTAGAACGTGACACTTGTAAAGGGTACTTTCCAAAATGAAAAAGAAGATCAAGGAATGCGAAGGCAAATTATTATTAATTATCCAGCTGAGTAGTGCACTGCAGCTCTGTACCATATATCCAGGGTAAGTATCAGACATTTACACTGCTGCCAGGGTGAGTCTTTCAGATTTTACTCTTCCAAATTCTATTAGTTAGTTAGAGTAAACTCTGGCCATGTATGACAGTTGAAAGATATGATTCAATTAATGTGCTATAAACCACAAAAGGTTTGAAGACAAAAAAAAAAACTAAACTGATAATTAGATCATATTATGTGTATATTTGTACATGTTAAAAAACAGAACGTCTTTCGTAATGCTGGTAATAATAATGATTAAGCAGAAACACCCATTAAGGTCCAATGCTCATCAGTGTCATAGTGGGTCTTTGAAAATGCAGTTATGCAAGGAAATACAGTACATATTAATGTACCTTGAGAATAAATTGTTTATATGTATTATCTACTGTTTATTAAAAGTCAAAAATAAGTACATGGCTTCTATAGATAGTTGTTTGATCAGAAAAATATTTAAGCCAACCACTGTGAGCTGTGGCTCATTATTTAATTAATGAAAAAATGATGTAATATTATAGCGTTATAGAAAATGTCATAAGGAATGTTTTAACTTTTCCCGTAATCTCTGCCTTGTATTTTATACAGTTGTAACAGTCCCCTAGCTATGTTAACTGGCTATACCTTGCAACATTAATCATGCAGTATTATTATTCAGAAGGAAGTCCAACAATGATCTCCATTTTTTATTCCCTTCATCTTAACCAAGCTAAATACCAAAAAAAAAAGTATATGATTAGACACTGGACAGAAATCTCAACACTAATCAAAAAATATGCTGTGACCAGTGGTAGGAACCAGTTTGGAATGGCAAAGAATTGTTAATCTCTATTTAATTGACATGAAACAAAACAAAAGGGTACAGAGTGGCACAACAAAATCAGCCAATGCAGGATTCTCTGCAGCTTTTGAGTTTTTGTGGTTCTTGCTCAGGAGCTAATTGGACTTTAGTCCAGGCTATAAATGAGATGGCACCTTCCAGGGCTGTCCTTTATTGTGTCCTGACCAAATGGGTGCAGGGGTTTCTGAGAGAGTCACTGTCAGAGTTGTAAGCACTCATGGTGTTTTCTTGGAGAGCCAGTGCTTCCTCTTGCCCCGGAGTGGTATTGTTTAACTAGGTCGAGCTTGGAAGAGAATCCCAGGTTGCACATGCATGACAATGCCAACTATCGAAGCTCCACCAACCGGGTGAACACCTATGATATTAGTATCATTCACAACAGTAAATATTAAACATTTCCTCAGTTTTTACATTCCTCGACATTCAGTACACTTACTGTAACACATGACCCATCCCATGACATAGTGTACAAACAAAAGTTTGATTCTGGGCTCATGGTATAGGTTTCTTAGAAATAGGAAATTGTCCAGCTTTTAAAAAGGTAATAAATAAGGTGCAGCAATCACTCAGTGCATTCCAAGTAACATCATTGGAACAATCTCATGAAACTTCATGAAAGCTCTGCTGTTGGTGTATTTCCTGAATTTCTGCTGCTGGTGTCTCATCAGTATCACCTTCGAAAGCTTGCAATACTTTGATGTAGACACTCCATCTCTGAAAATATAAAAATATCTTTTAGCTGATACCAATCCAGTTTTTGTCTTCAGTAAATAAAAAACGCTGCTTGTCCTTTTTAACTTGTATTTATTCTTCTTACTTTTTTTGCTTTTTGATCTACCTTTTAGACTTCCATATGTGGATTAATAAAATAGATGAAACTATGAACTGTGCAAAAATATAGCTAAATGGCCATCCTTCTTTAGCGATATTGAAATTTCTACAGTCATTAGATATGTGTGAATTAATGAAAGTAATAGCAGGGGGAAGGGGAGGAACAAAATTTATTAATTATCGTAATGAAAAATGACCTAAACCCATTTGAGCAAAAGAACTTCCATGAACAATTGTAATTGATTCTATGGAAAAACTTTTCAGCATCTAGTGAAAGCAATGCAGCAGTTGTAGATATTGAAGGAGTAGACTGAGTGGTGCAAACAAGATACATCAGCCAGAGCTGAGCTGGCATGCCATCACCAATGGCAGTGGAGCTTATAAAAAAGGCAACTCTGCAAATTTACAGACCTTTTATGCTTTTGTGTGGCTTAAACCTAGCAGTCCTTTTAAGGATAGCAAACTTCTAAAAAAGCATAAAACAAACATGAACACACTGGGTCAGTGCTGGCAGGCACTGCACAGCATTACAATATGTTGTTTGGAACAAGCAAAAACCAGTCTGGTCATGATGAATTAGCAGGCAGCTCACTATAAGTTTTGTTAATACCATATTACCTTTTACTAATCACATTGGACCTCATCATCAAGATTGGGCAGTAATTGTCACAATCAGAAGGGTCCTTTTTCTGCTTATGAAGGAGAGTGATCAAAGCTGTATTTATAAAAGACTTCCAAATCAATAGTGTCTCTGAGCATATGAAGCAGGGGATATCCTTCAGGACCTGGGGATATCTCAGTACTAATGGAATTAAATATTTCTCTGAGTTCCATAAGCAAATGCTAATGGTCAAATGAAGAAATGTGGGAAGTCTCAGTTCTTCCAAAAAAAGGAAATAAAATAGAGAAATGGTAAAAGTTAGTAAAAAGTCAGAATAAAAATGTAAAAGCGTATTTACTTTACTAAGTTTGTTGGTAATAAGCCCAATAAACCCAGAACTCCTTTTGATAGAAGGTAACTAAGACAAAGGTCTGAAACCTCCATAGTCTAATAGCCAATAATGTATTGAGATTAACCCAGACAATTTTATTGTAACATGTAATAGTAGAAAATGTACTCCAGAAATTAAATTGAGACTGGATGGAATAATGGAATGTGAGTTAGTTTGCATTAATCGTTACAGAATAACCCTAACTATAGAATAAACAGTACATCTTAATACTTTGAATTCATTACAGTTGCTGTACAACCAGAAAACACATTTTCTTTGCCAGTTGCCATATAATACTCACAGAGAGATAGGGAAGAAAAAATTGATGATTTCATCTCACAAGATGCTGCTCATCCATTACAGTAATAATTATCTGACTCATAGTTTTGTGGTTCGTCATGAGCCACTTTGTTTTAAGGATTTGAAAACCTAATTTGCACTAAGCTTTGCAGAGAATGACTCCTTATCTGCAGAAAAAAAGTCTATAAAAAGGGGCCATGGGGCGCACAAGTCTAATTTAGATTTTCAACTCATGAACCAGCCATCTGTTCTCTCAGTGGTGCTTAAGAAAAGCAACAATTATTATCTAAAAAGGATGTCCATTATTAATGACAAGATCTCTATTGACTCGTGAAAACAGAGGAAATTGTGGCTTTAATTAATCTTTTCTGGACCTCTGACTTGAAGAGTATCACAGAGGAAAACCTTCTTCAGTAAAAAAAGTTTGAATCTCTTTTTTGAAAAAAGAAATTGTGTTTTGGGATTGAAAAAAAAATCTAAATGTATTAAAATTATTTAAAAAAGATTTTGGACTTAAATTGTGTCGTATTGTGGAGAAAACATGTTATCAAACATCCCTAAATTTAATAAACATCAATAAGAAACAGTAAATATTGCTTGCTTTTCATTAAAAACAGAAGAGTCCAAACTATTCTAATAAAGTCAAATCATTATAGTTCACTTTGCACGGCCATTGTCCACCCCTCTCTAGTGCTCCACAAACCTCACCAAGGTCTAATTCAAAAGAGTTGTAATTCAGTTTGTGAGATTTTTAGAATTAAATTAAAGCTTTGAACCTTGAGTGGGAGGATGCGTCTCTATTGACCTGTTGATGGAACAAAATCATAAACTGTGACCAAAGGGCAATAAGGGATAATCAGCAGGTATGTTGGGTTCAGATATCATTTAAGCAAGACAAGAACTGCAAAGAGATGGGCATAGAAGTACACACATTTATTTATTTGGTTAGACTCCTGAGCTAGCTGTGAGTTGAAAAATAAATAGTTACTGTATTTCTCCCCTTTTTTCCATCTCTGACTCATGAATTCAAATAATTTTATGAGACTCGTTGTTGGGTGGCCCATTTTCATTTGTCAACTCATAGATTTGTAACAATCCTATTGGCAAGATATTTTTATAATATGGAGATCAGTTAGTAAAGACATGCTCAAACATAGTACGATATTGTTAGCAGCAATGCAGGGTAAACATTTGTCCATTTCTGGAGTCATTTAGTGTTCTTCATATATCTCAATATGACCAACTACTTTCATAATCTTTTCAGTTTACTATAGTTTTACATTAGTTTTTGCATCTAGCCCTATTGATACATTAAAGACACCAATAAAACACACCCGAATTAAGCTTGTCATTTCCACATAACTCACCTAATTTTCATACAAAAATTGAAGATGAGATGACATCATCCTTAATCTCCTATAAACACAGCAATTAAAGCATTTTGTGTGGACTGTGACATGCCAGAATTATAGTAAACACAGATAATGACAAAGTGAGCTAGCAAGATATGAGCAAACACTCTGAGGTTTCTCTTATTGACAGAATCTCCACTCTCTCATGTCTCCTGATTGGTAACTCCTGGCAACAAAGCAGTAATCATCTTTTAGAAACCTGAGAACAGCCCTGTGCGTTCTCACCATATCACTGTGCTTTGCTACTGGACGTTGTGCATCCTCCATATTTGCCACTCTCACCCTGCCAAGTATTCTTAATAATGTCAGGTAACTCAGTAGTTCTTAACTTTAAAGAATTCACTCCTTTTGCATCTAAATTTAAGTTTCAGCTACACACTGTTTTTCTAAATGTGAATTCACAACTTTCCATATACACAAATCAATCCAATTGAGTAAAAAAAATATTTGAAAGAATCAGTCTTTCAAAGATACTAGGAACCTTTTGATTGGCATCTCAGTGGTAATTAGCCATGCATAGGATGCACTGTAGTTCTTTATGTAGCAAGCATTCCATAATTCAGGTCTTTCACTAATCACATTTATCTTCTTTGAAATTGTCCAAAATGTACTCCGGACAAGATCCAGCTTGTGAATGCTGCCATCTAGCTCCAGCTAGATTACTAGGCCATATGTTTTGGGTGGGAATGCACTTAATTAACATTACTTTGGACAAAAACCTTTAATTACTTCCCAGTCAGCCTTGGTGTTACAATCACTCCTAATCCATTAACATTGATATTTGGTGTATGGCCAATTGGCATTAAAGTGCATTGGAAGAAATCGATTATAATAGCCTGTGCCACACTACTAACATGCAGAGGTATCTTGCTTAACTGGAACAATCCCAACCCACCTTCTATAACTTCTATAACTCAGTTGGTAAGAGACATTCTGTATTATCTCAAATTAGAAAAAAAATCTCTTTTTTGTAAAACTTGAGTTATTTGTATGGAATGTTATTTGATTTTAATAAAATCAATAAAATTATTTAAAACAAAAGAAAAAATCTCTCTTAGAGGACATGCCCTAAGCTTTTTTAAAATATGGCAAGAATTCATTAATATTATTTCAGAATAATTTTGCTGGTCCTGTGATTGACTCTATTTATTGTTCAATCATTTTTTAAAAACTAGATGTTTTTTCTGTTCTTGTTTCTCTTCCTTTTCTGTTTCTCTTGAGTGGTGATTGAATCTCATTTTGTTTTATTTTTTTTTTTCTTTTCTTTATAATTATATGCTTAATAGAGTAGCAATTCATGATAATGTTCTGGTTTTTAAAAATAAAATATAAATAAAAAATATGTCCCTTTTTTGATTTGATAATTTCTTACGATTGACCTCTGTGACAGCTCAAAAATGGATCACTCTCTTTAATGCTGAATTAAGTAACGTGAATATTTGTCTCCACCAACACCTATACTTCCTCCTCACAACTACAATGCATCACCCCCACCAGTTAAGAACCCCTTATTATAATGCTGCTTGGAATTTTTGGTGTTTCTTCCATGCAAATCAAATTTCACCAGGGTTCGAAAACAAACCCTCAGCTCTAAGATGCTCTGCAACGTTGCTTCTTTATCAGGCATATAGCACAAACAAACACATACACACACACACACACACACAGGTTGTCACAACATTAACACCAATGAGCCAGTCAGTGTTACAATACAAGAAATGAAAGACCTGTTCTTGTTATTTAACTACAGGATTTCTCCAAATTGGTGTTTCCTGCCAAGCCATAGTGTGCTAACTTCCACTTGTGAGTCTCACAACTACCACAAAATAGAATAGTTTACAATATACAAAATCTAGTTTTTATAAATTTCAAAAAGTAGTGATTTACTAACCTCATCTGAACAACTTCAACAGCTACATTCTTTACACAGTACGAATACACTACGCTTTTTAGGTTTTCTAAAAGAGAACGGTTTAATGAATAATGGCCAATTAGGTACACTGAATATCAGCTATTGATAGCTTTCATCAGGATGTGTTTAAAAATTATGCATTTGAAGGACTGCTAACTAATGAACGTTCACAATTTTCTTGTTATGTTATCCAGGATAGCAAATTAATGATGTGACGGATCTGAGATTGCCGTAAGTCGAAAATGAAGGCAAGGGTCATAACTAAGAGATCGAGAGCATGTGATAACAAAGCCAAATCATGAGTCCAAAATTGGGGAAGCAAGGTCAAATACCAATAGATCAAAGAAGAAGTTAGCTAACTGAGACTGTGAACTTGCACATTAGGACAACTTTTTAAAATGTTGCTTTGTTTTCAGGGTCACAACCTCTATGACTAATCACAGCAATGTGATCTTACCAATGGGAGATGTAAATATTCAAAACCAAAATGGCAGAGGAAATGGTAAACAATTATAATGATCCAAATCACATGCTATAGCAGGGAATAATGGTGAGAATTTAATTTCCTTGCCTTCAAAAACCCTAAACATAATGTCTTTAAAGCACATACACCTAATAATGAATGAGCAAACAAATTAAATAAATAATTTCTTAACATTTTTTCTATTATTCAAAGCATGGATGATTTTCTTCATGGTAATCCATATATGTCGGGGGTCTCCATGCTTCAAAGGATTTCATGAGGATGAGGGATTTTTTTTTTTTTTATTCTTTCCCTGGAATAAAACAATGCAAGGCCACAAAATGATAAATACATAAAAAACAAAAACTTAGCACAGGCAGGCTTTGTGATTTGCTGAGAATGGGATAATATAGTAACATAAAGAGATGTAACAAAAATATAGAAGGCTTAAACTGGAATATCATTGATCAAGTTATTTTTCATTTTTATTATCAACTTTTAGCATTTTGTGATTTGTTTTTGCTTTGGATTTTACAAAATTAAGTACATTGGAATGTATTGGGCTTTGTGTCATACTCAGTGCTTGAAGTTGTGCAATTTATGTAGCTATACACCTTGGAAACACTGAAGAAAAGCAGCAACGGTATTCGTATTCATTTAAAGTCTGTGAATTATAATTTATTGCAAGAGTCTATACTGCACTTACACGTGTTTCATCATTTCATTAATATACATCCTCATGTTAACCATTGCAGTACTAAAAGGCATCAAATTATCTTACTTTTTTTTTTTTGGCTAAGTCTAATTTCTTGTTCTAGATTAGAAATGCAGTATGAAGTATCTCAACAGCATCTATTGGCAACACTTCATTTCCCACCAGCTGGTCTTATCTATCACAAAATAAACTGAAATTGACAATATTATATTATAAATAACACAGTATTATAAATAACACAGTGCTTCAAATTAGTAGGAAATGCCAATCACTTATAATGTGCAATTATAATCAAAGTTTGCAATTTCAGCACACTAAGAGGCAGCAATAAATTAGCAGACTCTCTGAAAGAGTGCATGTCTAAAAACAGCTATTTAGATTGGAAGAAAACAAAACATCCCCTGCACGAGTTAGCAAAATACACATTGCTTTGAAGACAGAATATAAATTATCCTTAGCTCACGTTAACTTAGTGTTCTCCTTTAAATTAATGAGCCATTAAACACATGGAAACATAAATCAACATAATGGTAATATTGCTTGTTTTCCACAGTTTAAATTTTGAAAATATGCGATGATTTACATTTTAATTTGTTGTAGATATATTGTTTTATGAGGCTTTTATTTATTTTTCTGTCAAAAATTCTAATATTCATCTGCAAAGTTACCATATTTAATTAAAAACAACTGCATAATAATGTAAATGTGAACATTAAGACTCTTTGATATTTATAAATTATAAATTAATAAAAGAACTGATTTATTTTTGTTAAACTGCATTTTTATAAATGTATTTCAATATGCTAAAATAATATTCATATTGTGTTCACAATTTCAAATAATGCTGCAATTTTCATATAAAATATCTGGCTCATTATTTAGGACATACCTGTGGTATGTCATCCTATTTCATATAATAAACTTAATCATGTTGAATATGTTATTTTAATCAAAAAGAGTCTTACAACACTTCTGGCTAGAACTCTTCCCCCATTCTACTTACCATATGTTTAAATGATGTGCAGGTGGACACATCTCTTGAAGACCTTTTAATATGCAATATTTCACCACTCTCCAGCACCATAATGATGTGTGGTGCTTTGTTAGGATTATACAAATGGGAATCAAACACAGTCTGCATAGGTAATGTATGCCAATCTTCTTCCCTTAAAATGCTAGAAGCAGACAAGGCATCATTTGACATCAACAAACATCTACATGGCTAACATCTCTTTAATTGAAAGAATACACATCTCTTAAACAGGCATACATTAAAACGTGTGCTAAAACTCTGTAAATACTATATTTAATTGTTCATGGCCAACAATGACTTTATAAGTATACACTATACAAGTGTTTTTCAACTTGTGCAACATGGAAATAATAGTGAAGTGCCCCTGGGTGTTGACCTGAGAGAGACATGCTTCTCAGGTGGTTGAAACCTGCCTGAGGAGGGTGGGACTACCTAGAGTAGCTGACATAAAAGCAACTCTATGATCCCGGTTTTGCAGACAGCTTAGGACATCTATAGAATGAATGCTTTTGTGGTTGGTAGAATCAGGGTTTGCCTTGGAATTTTTTGGGTTACAAAAAGTGTGTCACTACAGAAAAACAATTGAAAAACGCTGCTCTACCTACACCTTTGCTCCTGGCATGATCTCCGTACCTGCTATCTCACCTAAAAATTGACAACGTACATTATTTGGATGCTTTGTTGCATTCTTTGCATAAATCAGCAAAGATAATGCAAACTTGATTCATGGGTAGGGATAATCATTACACTTCTTTTTCATCTAATTTTGTCATTGTTTTTTCCCCTGCATCTATGTATATATAAATCAAGAAAACAAACACCAGTGCTACATATTGACATGTGGCATATCATTGTGCACCGCGTAATACGAATGTTAAACCTTTCAATGAAAATTTTATTTCAGAAATTTTTTAAACATAGTATGTAAATATGGTACTGGATGTATATGTAATTTTTTAGCTACACACTTAACTTATTTGTACTATTGTTTTGCAATGTTGAAAAAAGAAACCTGAACAAAGCACTGGCATCATTAATTGCAAAAATGAACGCGTTAACTTCACTACAGTAAACTACAGTACATACAATGAAGAGACAACAACAACATTTATTTATATAGTATATCTTCATACAAATGATGTAGCTCAAAGTGCTTTATACGATAAAGAAAGAAAAGTTTATACAAAATAAGAACATAAAAATAAGATTAGGCAATGCTAAATAACAAAGAATAAAGTAAGGTCCAATGGCCAGGAGGACAGAACAAACAAATAATACACTAGAGGGCTGGAGGAAAAAAAAAAATCTGTAGGGGTTCCGAGGTCACGAGACCACCCAGCCCACAACCCTTACATATCAACATCTGATGTTTGTAGTGTGCCTCCCCATTAGGTCCAGTGGAGCTTAATTCAACTAGAAGACGGTTTTCTTGATTTGGAGTTGCTTCATTTTATAATGTAGGTTTATCTGGTTAGATGATACAAATATACTGTATATACCAGATAACATTATGAATATTACACTCTTGTGTAAAATCTTATGTCCTTACAGCATATCAAGTGGTTTTCACAAAAGTCAGACTAAGAGGGGAGAAATATAAATACAATACAAAGAGTGAAATCACCTACTTCTTCTTTACGGGACTGACTTACACAGGTTCTGAAGCAGCTCGCACACTTTTTTCTTCCTCTAATTTTCATGCTTTTTGTCTTCAGCTTTTCATGCTTTTCAATTTGCCACTGAGTACTGGAAGGAATAGTTTGTATCATGATATCCCTTTTATGTAGGCAGGCAGTGTGACACAATGGTTACGGCTTTGGACTTCAAACCCTGTGATTGTGGGCTCAAATCCCGCCACTGACACTGTGAGACCCTGAACAAGTCTCTTCAAATGATTGGGCTCCAATTGGGAAAAGAAATGTAACCAATTGTATCGTAAATGTAAGTTGCTTTGGTCAAATGCATTGATTAATTAAATGTACATGTCACTACTATATACCATACCAGTAGCCCAATCAAAACATACAACCTATAATGCATCATTTGAAGTGCATTCACTGGCAAATACTCCAACCCTCTCCCCACTCACAGGATGACTTCCTTCAGTAGTCTGATTTCTTTTGCTCTTGTTCTTTTTGATCTCTTTCACCTTGATTTATACTTACACTCTGTCAGCAGATAACTTCATGAAACAGAGAGTGAGCGTATTCTGGCATCACCACAGATGTGAAAAATTTTTAATTAATATTGAAAATCAATAAAGGTGCAGTGATAGACACTAAAACACAAAGCGCCAATTAATTTTTCTATTAAAAGAGATGAAGAAGAGAGCAAAGCCTATGGGGGAAATGGGATGGTGATGGTAGTACCACCATGTTTATGAATGTTCTTTCTTCTAGTATTCATGTTAAAATTTACATCTCAAAATTAAATATTGGGAATTTATTGATGTTAAGTGCAGGATTAAAGACATTGAAAATTGTATATACTTTTTCTAGAGTTTTCTAGTTTTTGCAGATGTGTTATGTGTCAAAATGTTTCTTCAGGAATGGATACAAAAGAAAGTAAAAAATAGAACTTTTTTTTAAGAAAGTTAAAAAATTATACAAATAAAATCAAATGTTCTATTATTTCTCACACATCTATGATTTTTCAATGCCAATTTTTTTTGTTTGGTTCCTTAAATATTAATGGATGCAGAAATGTGTTAAAAGTGAAAGTTCCTTTTGAATATTTACTAAATGAAAATCTTATTTTCTCTACAACACAATCATACAGGAGAAGTTAACTAGTCTCTTAGTTTTGTGGTCTTTTTCCACAAAAACACAAGATTTAAAACAAACTTTCTTGGCCGTCACAACTACAACCACATTGGGTTAAATAGGATATTAAAAACAATATTATTTTTGGGTGGAGTAGTCTTTTATTGCCACATTTTTAAAATATTGTTGCAAAAAAAAAAATCACTGAGGAGTTAATTTGATTAATGAGTAAAAGGGGCTATAGTAAAGGTAACATTTCAAAATATTTTCCAAACAGATGTATCCATAATATTTTTCATTGCTTTGGAGTAGAAAATTGCACAAGTAAAAATTATTTTTGTCTAGCAAAAGATGATGGGACAAAAAAACGATTCATGCTGAGAGCATCAGAGAGTTTTACTTGGAATTATTTTAACATATATTCTCTGGAGAAGAAATGAATTTATTTTCTAGCACTGCAGCCTTCTTTGACTTGTCATGCACTGAGTCTAAAACGTAATGAGTTGATATATCTATAACACTTAGTGAACTTAGAGCTGCTCTTGGAAAATATTAACAAGCTTCTGACAGACACGTCCAACAGCATTTATTAAGATTGTTGACTACTTTTAGACAGTCTTACTGTAAAGATATACAAAGTAAGACTTTGATATACAAATTCTATTAGATGCTCCTGTTTATTGATTAATTTATCATTGCAAGGTTTGTATTAATTATTACAGTGTACTACTACTTTAATCTTGAATATAACAACAATTAGATTAGGTATTAGTCGAAACTCCAGTGTTTGCCTTTCTGAACAAATAATACATATCAAAAAAAATGTACTTATATTGGTAACTTTATTAATCATTCCATAACAAATAGAAACCTGAAATTATTTTTGTTTCAAAGTTTAACATTGGATCTGAACATTATAGAGGGTCACTAATTAAACAAAGACATTAAAAGTAGTGTAGAAAATGTTTTTGATTGTTTTATATCTAAAAAGCAATTACAAGTGAAAAATAACCTTTGATTTATGAGCTATAGAATGAATTAGACAAAACATTAATTATGTCCATTCTAAAAATAAAGTTTTAAAATCATTAAATAAAAAATGGTGTTATATTTCACTGTCTTGAGGTGAATGATCTATATCATTAATATTCAAACGTTTTCTCATTTTACTCGGTTGAGAGAGCTGTGAGGTACCCACCAGAAGACTACCTCTTTATAATACACCTTATCTATCCATCCATTTTCTTTCACTTATCTGGGTCCGGGTCATGGGGTCAGCAGTCTAAGCAAAGATGCAAAAATTTAGGACATCGCTTTTCCATTCCATATCCTCCAACTTCTCAGGGGGATACCAAGGTTTTCCCAGGCAAGCCAAGAAATGATCGCTCCAGCATGTCTTGCGTTTGCCCCAATGTCTCATCCCTGCTGGACATGCTTTTAAACACCTTCAAGTGTCTCCTTTTGATTCAGAGGAGTAGCATCTCTGCTTTAGGCTCCTCCTGAATGTCTGTCCTGTATCTAAGGCTGAGTTCAGACACCCTGTGAAGGAAACTCATTTCTGCTATATGTATCCATGATGTACTTCTTTCGACCTCTACCCACAGCTCATTACCAAAATATTTGTTTGAAGTGTTTAACACTCATATGAGGTGTTTAACATACCCCATATCTTAGAAAACACTGCAGATTTAAGGTGATCAATTTCACACTCTGCCATAGTCACTAGTATTTTCTCAAAAACTGTTGGGTCTAGTAGGGAACTGACAGGCTCCCTTTTTGTAGTTAAAAAAAAAATATTTTCTATATTTGGTGTAGAAGACTTGTTTACTTTTTGGTATTTGGGTTTGTTACTAAGAAATACTTTTTTATCTTTGTAATTGCCATCAACATCTAGAAAAATGTAAATGAAACATTAAAGTGACAATTGTAAAGTGAGTACAAAAAGGGAGACGCACTAATCCCAGTGATACAGTCTAAGAAGGCTGAGGAATTATTGCTGTCTTTTGCTCTTTTGAAAATGAGTATTGATAAAATCTTTGTAAATAAAAATGTGTTATAAATACTTCCATCTGATATACTGTAGTATTGTTTGTGAATATGATTAAAAACAAATATTTTTAAAAAATAAAAATAAATTTTATGTAATGGCATTCATATAAATCAAAGTAACTTTTATATTTTGGTTTTTACTACACAGTTTACTTTGAACTTTACAGAGTGACTCTCACATCTCACAGCCCAGCCACCCTCTCCCTATCTCTCTATCTTGTCTATTTGCAATTCTCGTGGTGTCCATGAAGGAAATGCACACTCATTATATTCTAACCAATGGTCTCATGAAAGAGATAAAAAGAGAAATGTTGCATTACTGTCAATTTAAGCCTGAGAGGACCGGGATAGGGAATGGCTCAGCTGGCAATACACAAACGTATAAACTTTGATCATGTAGAAGATAGGTTTGCTATTGTTATTAAAAGCAAGTCCATGGAAGAAAATAAGTTGACTATTTAGGGAATCTCTCAGTCTGTATTTGTATGCATATTGGAGATGCCATATTTTTGGACACTATGTTTACTTTGAAGTTTAAACCTCAAAAAAGTAAAGTATTACAGAGTTTGTGTTGTGCTGTACAATAAAGCCCTGAATTGTTTCATTTCACCAAAAGATTAAAAGTATGCTTGGGCCACAATAATAAATAACATATAATGTAAAAATGTGTAGATTATTTATGAAATTGCATGTAAATAGGTATGGAAAAAAAAAACATAAAACCTGTAAATCCCCATATATACCACAATAAGGTTACTGTATATGACACTGCATAGGGTTTGCTAAGTTATCCCAATGAAAATGTTCTTCATTAGTCACATTTCTTATTTTCCTATTTAGGCGTCAAGCTGTCACTGGCAAGAAGCCTGTTTTTATTGCCTTGCCAATTAGTATCATTAGGAGACTCTAATTATCAAGGATCATGGATCAAGGATCTTTTATTGTCATTCCAACATCCATGTGCAGAAACAAAATTCAGTACTCAGGTCCCAGTAATTAAACAGTGCCCATGATAAAAAAACAAAAAAAAAAAACCTAACTAAATAGTAAAAAGAAGCCACTTAACCCCATAGACTTTGTGATAAAGGCATCACAGATAAACGATAAATAGAACAACATAAAATTAATACATGAATAGAGTAAGGTAACTATGGCTGAAATAAATATTACTACAGTATGCAGTATTAGCACCAAGTAAAAAAGGTAGTACCAATAGTTTAGTACTTGAGACTTCTGAAACAAAATGCAAAGTATAGTGTAAATCACAAAGAGTGCACAGTCAGATTTAGTGATTCATGTATTAATTAGTCTAACAGCATCCAAGAAGAAGCTGTTTCTCAACCTGGTAGTGCCAGCCTGTAAGCTGTGCAATCTCCTGCCTAATGGGAGGGAGGCAAACAGTCAATGTGCAGGATGTGTGACATCTTCCATAACAGAGGATTCTTTACTTTTGCACCTGCTGGTGTAAATGTCCTCTATTGTAGGTAGGCTGCTGCCAATGATCCACTGTTGCAGTACTCTCCTGTGTGCGGCCGAGCAGCTGCTGTACCACACCATAATACAGGAAGTGAGGATGATCTCTACCACATACTTGTTAAAGGAGGTCAGAATAAAGGACCACAGAGCAGCTCACTTCAGCTTCCTCAAGAAGTAGAGGCATTAGTGGGTTTTCTTTACCGGGCAGGCTGTATTGTAGACAGAGACAAGAGAGATCATTTGTAATATGCACAGGTATTTGAAGCAGGTGACAATTTCGATCTCTTCTCCTTTGATGTAAAATAGTAGAGGAATAAAAGTGCCAGTCCACCGTGAGTCCACAAATTTCCTTAGTTTTCTTGATGCTAAGGGTAGTTGTCCTTACACCAAGTCCCCAGTATAGCCACTTTCATCTTGTATGCTGACTCATCATTATGAGGGTCAAGTCCTACCACTGTTGGGCCATCTTCAAATTTCACTATGTGACTGTTCATTTAGTGAGACATGCTGTCATAGATCATCAGAGTATACAGTAGCAGGCTCAAAACATAACCCGGGGGGTGCTGGTGTTAAGAATGATGGTAGAAGATGAAATGCCGTGGGTTCTGACTGACTGGGGACAGTTGGTTAAAAAATCCAAAATTCAATTGCAAAGTACTGAGTTCAATCTAAGTAGGAACAGTTTGTTCACCAGCATCTGTGGGATGATGGTCTTAGAGGGAGAGCTAAAATCCAAGAAGAGTGGGTGAGAGCCAGGTGAATTATAGAAGAGATGGCATCAGCAGTGGGGTGGTTCTTCCTGTTTGCATATTGATGGGGGTCCACTGTTACATTGATGCTCTTTCTTATTTCTGCCATTACCAGTCTCTCAAAGCACTTTGAGATTATAGGTGTGAGAGCCACTGGATGGTAGTCATTAAGACAAGACACTGTGGAGCTCTTCAGGACTGGAATGATAACAGGTCTTGAGGCTTGCTGGTACAGATACCTGGGACAGTGAGATGTAAAAATGTCTGTCAGCATCTCTGTTAGCTGGTGAACATAGTCCTTCAAGACCATGCCTGGGATCTTATCTGGACCTGCAGCTTTACGGGGATTAACCTTCAACAGGGGCCTCCTTACATCTGCTGCTGTCACAGTGTTGGCAGCTCATTTGATGGACGGGTCAGTCTGGTGGTGGAAAAAGTGTTCAATTTCTCAAAATGAGCTTAGAAGGTATTTAAAGCATCAGGTAGAGACAAGTCCATGGGACACTCTGCCTCTTTGCTGTTATAATCTGTGATGCTCTTAATGCCTTTCCACATGCTCCTGGGGTCATTAGTAGAAACATTACCCTGTATTTTAAGAGTGTAGTTGTTTTTTGCCATTTTTATTCCCACCACCAATTTCCTTCTTGTTGCCCTGAGTGCAGCTGCATCTCCAGACCTGAATGTGGAATTCCAGTCTTCAGTAGTGAATGGACCTCTGCATTCATCCAGGGTTTCTGGTAGTGATGTGTGGTGATTGTTCTGGTGTCAGTATCATCCTCAACACATTTACTGATATAGCTTGTGCATATTCCTCAAGGTCCACAACTCTCCTAATTATAGCTACCTCCTTAAACATCTGCTAGTTAGTGTATTCAAAACAGTTCTAAAGCATAGGGGCAGCATCAATAGGCCTCACAGTGATGGACTTTTGTATTAGCTTCCTGGACTTAAACATATGGCAATATGCAGGGATTAGCAAATCGGAGATATAGTCAGAGAGACCAAGATGAGGGCTGGAAATGGCTTTATATGTCCCATTCTTGCTTGTTTACACTCTGTCGATCATGTTCACCCCTTGGGTGGCAAAATTAATATGCTGGTGAAGCAGTGGCAAAGTATCTGTCAATTTAACATGATTGAAGTTTCTTGCAATCATGTAAGGAGCTTCCGGGTGCTTGTCTTGAGGTGGGCTAGTGCTGACATGAAGCTCCCTCAGTGCATCATTAACATTGGCACATCGGGGTATGCAAACAGCAACAATGAACACAGTCGTGAGCTCCCACAATAGATAATGTGGTCTGCATTTTACAATTAGGAGTTCTACTGCCCTAGAACAATAGCTGCTAACCAAAAACAATTTGTACACCAACCTTTGTTGGTGTAAATGTAGAGCTCCTCTCCTCAAGATTTCCCTGATAGCTGATTCCTGTCTGCTCAGAAATGAAGCAGCCCCTTGAGTTGAAAAGCCAAGTCCGGCATGTTACTATTAAGCCAAGTTTCAGTGAAAACGCGGATGCAACAATTCCTAATCTCTCAGTGGTTCAGTCTCAGCCAGATTAGATCCATTTTGTTATCCAGTGCATGCACAGTGGATGGGAAAAGTGATGGTCCAGATAGTCTGCTCGCATTATCTTTTAGTTTAGCCAGCAAGCCGCCACACTTGCCCTTTTTCTGCTTTCTTGCGCATCGCTTCCTCTTGCCTTTGAATCGCTGTAGTGTGCAGCACCAGTCCACTGCCCTGTGAAACTGCAGTCTGCTGAGTGTTGTTTTGAGCACTACTGGGAGTCGGATCACTGGCATGTTGCTGTTGAACTGGACTATATCTTAACTTACCTGGTACACTAACACCCCAAAGCACCACAAAGTCCACCCTTTTATTAGGTTTAACACTGCCACTGCGTGCCACCATCTTGAAAAAAAAAGAAAAAAAAAATATTGGTGAGCATGGTTGTTTTCCAAAACGTGCCTTGAAAATGACCGCTTAACACCTACTGCCACCAGGATACTCTCCAGCTGTAACAGAATAACTGGATTCAGAAGATGATTAAATGTATTTTTATTGATAATATCTTCTTTCACTCTTTCTTTCTTTTTATAGTCAGTGTTAAAATACCACTTGTTCTGATGTCAGTAAAACAGGACAAATTAGTAACAATTAAAATATGTGATCATCTGGTGTTTCTGCACACTTACGCTGAAACTCTGGATATTGTTATTTTGTACATACACTTATATACGTTGTAGACCAGCTATGATATTTTATTACAACGCCTTGGTTGTCTGATCCTGTAAGTCTAATTGTATTCTGTTAGATTTTTCTTACTTTGTGCATTTTTGCTTAGTGTCCAGAGGAGAGAAAACCACATAAACACTAAAACAAGGATTCTATTTTTGTAACATGTATAATCATGCATAAAACATTACATTTACTTCATAACTGAAATACATATGGACAAATCCTATTTTTAGTGCAAGCTTAAAGAAATGTTTTGCTTTGCTGCTAATGTTTTTTGCCGAAGTGTTAGATAATTTAGGGGGTGTATTATACTCCCTCTTAATTTAACTTAACGTGATATTCTTCAAATGCATTTTGTACTTTGTATGACATCATGCAATTTTAATTAAAAAACACAAATATTGTCACAAATGTGTAAATACTTTGCTTTCATGGCTTCTTTGACCCTCTAGGTTTGGGAAAATTCCTTATTTGGCTTTGCTCAGTCCATAACGCCTGAAAACTAAAAGTGCCAGAAAATTAAGATAGATACTTACTACTTGACATAGTCTAGATTATTGAAATGGGCTACACTTAGATATCCCCACTAATAATCAGATTAAATGTAGCACTCTTCTCTGGCTCTGATAGAAAAATATTTTGAAGCAGATCCTCTAAAAATTTGTATTTACACAAGAATGCCTACATGTTTAAATATAGACTAATTAAAGAACTTATATACTGAACTTACAACACTGTACATTGATTACTCAAATGGCTTAACTACCTCTAATTTTGAATAACTGAAAGAGCCTGGAAATGTGATTTTTGTGTACAAGCACATGGTTTTCACAAACCCAAATGTTTGCATATCTAACATAAGTCTTCTCATCTGCTCTCTGATTCAGTGTAGCTATGGCTGATCATGATGCACTAGGAGAAATACACAATTCCAGTGACACAAGTACCATCTCCTAACATAACATTTTTTAGGATGAATTTGAGAACTGTCCTTTCTTTTTAACAGGTATGGACAAAAAAAAATCTCTAAATTAAATCCTCATTCATTCATTTTTGAAAGTTTCATAATGTATGCCAGTATACTCTGCACATTTTTGTAAATATATAGTTGATGATGGGATGGCTCAGGGGTTAGTGCTGCTGCTTTAACAGCCTCAAGAGACAAATTTCAAATTTTAGTCTCTGTGTGGTATTTAATGTTGTGTGGACTTTTTTTCTTCATATTCCATTTTTTTCACCATGCCAAAGATGTATGAACTATATTAACATGCATGCACTTCTTAACACATTGATCTCTGGCCCATTTATTACCAAGACGTTGTATTATAAGTCAATACATACAGTATATGATGAATAATAAACTCAATCAAAACTTGTAAAGAGTGTAAAGAAATATATCAGAAAGCAACGGGTCTATTATCAACACTAACTCTGTTAAAAATGTAAAGAAAGTGTTAAATATTTTATTTTAACCCTCAAAAAGGCTAAAGATCTCCATTTAAATGAGAGTCTTAGAAGTACAGCACCTTGCAAAGTGCAGGCTTAGAAGAAAATGTGCCTACATCATCCAATTGACTGTTACTATCTCGGTCACTGTCCATTATCATCAAAACATTCATCACAAAATATCTACTTGTTACAAAACATCAGAAACTTTTTACCTTTTTAACAAAGACATAACTACAGACTGCCTAATTATAATACTATTTTCCACAAGCTGTTTGCCACCAAAAAAAGTGTGCAGCAAAACATGTGCTTACATATTTGGTCTCATTTTGCTTTTCTGCCATGTATGAATAATTCTTGTTTTTCAGAATGTCGGCAAAACTGTTTCCACAGGATTGCAGCAAGTGGATGGTGTTTCCTTGTCCAACAGTCACTGTGTAGACATGTATAACAATGTAACTTAGTGGATGCAATAAAAAATATTAATAAATGAATTAAAAGGTTTTTCTGTGTGCTAAAACATATTATCTTTAAGTTTCAAACCTTGTGATGACATGCCCACTAGTTCTGACGACCCTGAGGATATTTTAAATCCTGAGCTGGAAATGTCTTCATCAAAATATGTCCAGCTTAATCACCGCCTGCAAAAGTTAATTCTGTCATGTGGTTGGGTGCCAATTTTAGACTATTTTAGAAGGGACTTCACAAAACGTTGTAGTACAAACTACACAGTGCAGTTACTTAGATATTCACAATTCACAAGAGGCTTTCATATCATAACTGAAAATATGTTTATATGCATATTTTTATCTGTGGTGGAGAAAATATTGCTAAGGTGGGTTTACCCTACCTTAAATATTTAAACATTATTTATCACTACACACTTTTGTTGGTGTTTTGTAAAAAATGTGACAGGTAAAATTTGGACATTGGATTTTAATTATTGAATTTCAAAGATAACTTTTTAATGCATTTAATGAGTCAACAACTTCCTAAGATGCTTTACAAGCATATGACTGTGTACAATTATTTATATTTGTAAATAATGTTACACACCTACTCAGTAGGTAGTTAGCAGTTGCACATATCTGAGAGTATGAATTATTTGAGACTACTATTGTAAAACACGGTTATTTGAGTATTTTTGGCCTTTCTTTTAGACTGACTTTGGAATTGTCTCCAACCTCTCTATTTAACATGATGACACGATAAAACAGAACTACTTCTCATTATTTTTTTCATTACATTTTCTATAAACTCTAGAGAATGTAGTGTGAAAGAATCATGTTAGGGCAGCTGTTTGTGAAATGGTGGAATCCCATGACTAGCACCAACAACCATACTACAAAGTTCTGGCAAAATAAAAAAACCCTGACCATATGTGCATTGTGTGGATATTGAATATTTCCTGTGTTTCTCTTACCTTCCACATGTGTGTATTCCAGGTTAATTGGTAATTTAAAACTGGCTTATTATGAATGAGAATGGGTATGCATCCAGAGTTTGTGTCTGCCTTGTTCCCAGTGTTGCCAGGATCCCCATTACCCTGAACTGGATAAGTGTGTTAGAAAATGAATGGATGGGTAGATCCTTAACTGCAGCCATAAAGTACTTTACATTTGTAATAAGGCAGTGGTTTACCAATTAAAGCTATTGGATAAAAGCAGAACTCAAAACAATTTAGACCTTGGCAACATTATTGTGCTACTGAACCTGTACCTTTATGGTTTCTAGAATAAGTTGTTTTTAGCAGGACCACAATCTTTGTTCATAAGTAGGAAATAAAAATCTCAGGTACTTTCCTTTTAATTTTGAAAATAATGTTTCTGAGAAAATGTACAATTACTCTTTTGAAGAAGAGAGTGGTAATGCAAGTAAATGACAATACCAGTATTTCCTTTTTAATTCTCAAAATAGTCCTGTTTTTTGAAGATAAGTGTTTTAATGCAGATTATGACAATACTGAAGAGTAAACAAATCAGGCTTGAATGTATTACTCTAAAAGCACTGCCATTTTAGAAATTAGCCCTTTAAATTACAGGTCTTGTGCTTGGTTTGCCATATTTACAGTAAGCAGCAGGAAGACACTTTTAAGGCAGATAGTAAAAAGAGAAGCAGCAGAGACCCCGTGTGGAGAGAAAGGGAAGACAGACATGTGAGTAAGGCAAATGGGAAATGAACTGTGAGAAACAGAATTGGAGTTGTGTTTGCTTTTGTGTTGTAAAAGTGTGTTTGCAACAGACAAAATCTCACTGGATGGTGGAATTACTGTTCCTGGAAGAAGCCGAAGTGTACATGGCTGGTATCTGTCATTCTTCCTAGCAATGTATCAATTACTAAAACACATTTACAATTATTTTTCTGTATATGAATTACAGTGCATCCGGAAAGTATTCACAACGCATCACTTTTTCCACATTTTGTTATGTTACAGCCTTATTCCAAAATGGATTAAATTCATTTAATTTCCTCAGAATTCTGCACACAACACCCCATAATGACAACATGAAAAAGGTTTACTTGAGATTTTTGAAAATTTATTAAAAATAAAAAAACTGAGAAAGCACATGTACAGAAGTATTCACAGCCTTTGCCATGAAGCTCAAAATTGAGCTCAGGTGCATCCCTTTTCCCATGATCATCCGTTGAGATGTTTCTGCAGCTTAATTGGAGTCCACCTGTGGTACATTCAGTTGATTGGACATGATTTGGAAAGGCACACACCTGTCTATATAAGGTCCCACAGTTGACAGTTCATGTCAGAGCACAAACCAAGCATGAAGTCAAAGGAATTGTCTGTAGACCTCCGAGACAGGATTGTCTCGAGGCACAAATCTGGGGAAGGTTACAGAAAAATTTCTGCTGCTTAGAAGGTCCCAATGAGCACAGTGGCCTCCATCATCCGTAAGTGGAAGAAGTTCAAAACCACCAGGACTCTTCCTAGAGCTGGCCGGCCATATAAACTGAGCGATCAGGGGAGAAGGGCCTTAGTCAGGGAGGTGACCAAGAACCCGATGGTCACTCTGTCAGAGCTCCAGAGGTCCTCTGTGGAGAGAGGAGATCCTTCCAGAAGGACAACCATCTCTGCAGCAATCCACCTATCAGGCCTGTATGGTAGGGTGGCTAGATGGAAGCCACTCCTTAGTAAAAGGCGCATGGCAATCCACCTGGAGTTTGCCAAAAGGCACCTGAAGGACTCTCAGACCATGAGAAACAAAATTCTCTGGTCTGATGAGACAAAGATTGAACTCTTTGGTGTGAATGCCAGACATCACGTTTGGAGGAAACCAGGCACCACTCATCACCAGGCCAATACCATCCCTACAGTGAAGCATGGTGATGGCAGCATCAAGCTGTGGGGATTTCTTTCAGCGGCAGGAACAGGGAGACTAGTCAGGATAAAGGGAAAGATGACTGCAGCAATGCACAGAGACATCCTGGATGAAAACCTGCTCCAGAGTGCTCTTAACCTCAGACTGGAGCGACGGTTCATCTTTCAGCAGGACAACGACCCTAAGCACACAGCCAAGATATCAAAGGAGTGGCTTCAGGACAACTCTGTGAATGTCCTTGAGTGGCCCAGCCAGAGCCCAGACTTGAATGTGATTGAACATCTCTGGAGAGATCTTAAAATGGCTGTGCACCGACGCTTCCCATCCAACCTGATGGAGCTTGAGAGGTGCTGCAAAGAGGAATGGGCGAAACTGGCCAAGGATAGGTGTGCCAAGCTTGTGGCATCATATTCAAAAAGACTTGAGGCTGTAATTGCTGCCAAAGGTGCATTGACAAAGTATTGAGCAAAGGCTGTGAATACTTATGTACATGTGATTTCTCAGTTTTATTTATTTTTAATAAATTTGCAAAAACCTCAAGTAAACTTTTTTCACGTTGCCATTATGAGGTGTTGTGTGTAGAATTCAGAGGAAAAAAATGAATATAATCCATTTTGGAATAAGGCTGTAACATAACAAAATGTGGAAAATGTGATGCGCTGTGAATACTTTCCAGATGCACTGTACTTTGAGTGGTTAATGCTACTGCCTCATTACTGCCATTGTCCTGAATTCAGTTTGTGGACTAGGCGTTGTCTCCATGTAGGCTGGCTTTCTGCCACATCCAAAAGACATGCATATTCATTTTATTGGTGACTCTAAATTCATCTGCTATGAGAAGGTGCGGGTGTTTGCAGAGATGTGCCCAGAGATGCACTGGCATTACATTCAATGCTGGTTATCGGCTTGAATAGGCTCTCACACTCCACACCCCTGTAATAAAATAATAAGAGGATTGTTGTTTTATTATTCTTATTATCCATCCCTCCATCCATTATCCAACCCTCTATATCCTAACTACAGGGTCACGGGGGACTCCTGGAGCCAATCCCAGCCAACAAAGGGCGCAAGGCAGGAAACAAACCCCGGGCAGGAGGGCGCCAGCCCACCTCAGTATTCTTATTATTGTTATTATTTTACTATATGCAATTTGATCTATGTAAATGTACGGTACCTATAAAAAGTGTATGCACCCCTTTGGAAATTTTCACATTTTATAGTTACACAACATTGACTCACTGTCGATTTTAATTTAGCTTTCTTTAACACTGATCAACAGAAATTGACTCTTTTATATCAAAGTGAAAACAGGTCTCAGCAAATTGATCTAAATTAATTACAAATATAAAACACGATAATTGATTACATAGGTATTCACACCCTTTAGCATGACATACCTAAAACATGACTGGTGCAGACAATTGGTTTTAGAAGTTTCAAAGATCACCTGTCTGAGGTTTCAGTTGTAGTATAAACGCACCTTAACAGGAAGGCTAAGCCTGTAGTGAGTCAGTATTGTGGCCTACCTTACACAAAGATAAAAAAACAAACAAAAAAATACACACACATACAACCCCACACACTCCAAGCAAGTGCATGGAAAGGTGACTAAAAACAATTGGGAGATGGAGAGAAGAAAATGTCCAAGTCACAGAACATCCCTTGCAATTCAGTTAAATCAATCATCAAGAAACAGAAAAATGGAAAAAGTATGCCACAGCTGTTAATCTCCCCACCATGAAGCATGGTAGCAGCAGCATCATGCTGTAGGGATGCATCTCTGTGGCAGGACCTAGAAGGTTTGAGAGGGTAGGTGGTATGAATGAATGCAGCAACATAGAAGGACATCCTGGAGTAAAAACGTGATTCTGTCTGGAAGAATTTTTGGGGCCTCTTTTCAGTGAATCTCACTGTAGTATGTTAACAATCAAGTATCAGACAAATGAGTTTCTCTTCTGTTTGGGAGGTCCAAAACACCCAGATTTTTAATTTCTTGTCACTGCATTGTATGAATTGTAATTCCGGATGAGCATTCATTGGTTTTCATCTTTCATGCATGCAAAGAATGCCCCAGGATCTAAAGACAAAATCAAACCTGCTTGATTTCGCAAAGTGAGTCACATACTAGCTGGAGTCAGTTGCTGGGCATGTCACATTATGTAAGTGGATTCATGAAAGTGCGCCACCAACTGTGTCCAACACGCTAACATTATGTAAATGAAAGTTACAATTAAAAATCATTTAAAAAGTGATGTGACATATCCTTCAGTTGTATCCTAAAGAATAGCAGTTTACACCCCTCACCCTTCAACAATTACTGCATGTAATTTCAATAATATGAATGTTACCAATACAGTTTACAACATTTAGCTGTTTGGCATTTCAGTTCTTTTTCACATTACTTTTTTCATTAACTTTTGTTGAATTTATTTAAAGCATGTAACATTCCATACAATCAAGTCAAACTTAACAAAACTAAATTCAATTCAGCCCCCACCCATGAGAAAAAGAGAAAGGCCAACAGCCAGAGTAAAACTTTTGAGAGTAGGTTAGAGGGAAAGTAGTCCTACTCCCCAATATAAATGTTTATTCTAAGATGTTATTGGTTAGATCCTACCAGGTTTTAAAAAAAGTTTTGAACAGATCCTCTAAGAGAGAATTTTATTTTTTCCAATAACGCTGTGTGCTAATAGTGAAATAAAGGCAATCACGGTTTGTTTGTCCTTCTCCACTTTAAGTCCATCTGGGAGTACACCAAACACAGCTGTTAGTGGATTAGGAGTGATTATGACACCAAAGCTGCATGATAGGCATTTCAAGCAGAAAGCATTTGATAAGGTGCCACATGAGAGGTTGGGCATCAAGTTAAAAGAAGTGGGAGTTCAGGGTGATGTTTTTAGATGGGTGCAGAATTGGCTCAGACACAGGAAGCAGAGGGTAATGGTGCGAGGAACCTCATCAGAACTGGCCGATGTTAAGAGTGGTGTTCCACAGGGGTCAGTGCTAGGGCTGCTGCTACTTTTAATATATATAAATGATTTAGATAGGAATATAAGTAACAAGCTGGTTAAGTTTGCAGATGATACCAAGATAGGTGGATTAGCAGATAATTTGGAATCCGTTATATCATTACAGAAGGACTTGGATAGCATACAGGCTTGGGCAGATTTGTGGCAGATGAAATTTAATGTCAGTAAATGTAAAGTATTACACATAGGAAGTAAAAATATTGGGTTTGAATACACAATGGGCGGTCGGAAAATCGAGAGTACACCTTATGAGAAGGATTTAGGAGTCATAGTGGACTCTAAGCTATCAACTTCCCGACAGTGTTCAGAAGCCATTAAGAAGGCTAACAGAATGTTAGGATATATAGCACGATGTGTGGAGTACAAGTCCAAGGAGGTTATGCTCAACCTTCATAATGCACTGGTGAGGCCTCATCTTGAGTACTGTGTGCAGTTTTGGTCTCCAGGCTACAAAAAGGACATAGCAGCACTAGAAAAGGTCCAGAGAAGAGCGACTAGGCTGATTCCAGGACTACAGGGGTTGAATTATGAGGAAAGATTAAAAGAGCTGAGCCTTTACAGTTTAAGCAAAAGAAGATTAAGGGGTGACATGATTGAAGTGTTTAAAATTATGAAGGGAATTAGTACAGTGGATCGAGACTTGTATTTTAAAATTAGTTCATCAAGAACATGGGGACACAGTTGGAAACTTGTTAAGGGTAAATTTCGCACAAACATTATGAAGTTTTTCTTTACACAAAGAACGATAGACACTTGGAATAAGCTACCAAGTAGTGTGGTAGACAGTAAGACGTTAGGGACTTTCAAAACTCGACTTGATGTTTTCTTGGAGGAAACAAGTGGATAGAACTGGCGAGCTTTGTTGGGCTGAATGGCCTGTTCTCGTCTAGAATGTTCTAATGTTCTAAACAATTTTGTTCAGAATGATGTTGATTTGATACACGCCCAAAACATGTAGCCTATTGAAGCTGGAGCTTGATTGCAACATTTGCCGGTAGGATCTTGCCCTGGATTCATTTTGGACAGTTTTAATCGAGATAGATATGCTCAATAAAAACTTTTAAGTTGAATAATTGAATGCTTTGCACATATGGAGCTAAAGTGAACTCTGTGCATGGCTACCTTCCACTCCTTTTCTGAAATCTATAAATCTATAAAAATCTATCTATAAAGATCTATCTGTGAAATATTGAATAAGAGATCCTTTTCCCACTGTACTTTAGGATGTTTAAAAAGAAGGGACTTTAAAATGGTTTTATATATTATAAGACTGATCAATATCTCTTTTGGAATAGAAGTAGGTGGGAGGTGAGGAAAATTAGGAAGATTTATTTAGCAAAGTTTCTAATTTCATATCTTGTTTAATTTTGTCCATGCGAACAGCAAAATTTTGTTGAAAAAGAGCTTTATATTTACTTGTGATGTTTACCCCTAGATATTTAAACTGATCAGCAACGATCAAAAGGAATGTGTCCAATCTAATGCTGTTTGCTAGAGAATTCTTTTTTTTTTTAATTTTACAGATTTCACACAACATTCCATACAAATAGATAAATTTCACAAGAATAGAATTGAAAACAAATCAACCCCCACCCCTAAGAAGAGAGCATGGGCAGCAGAGTAAAACTTAAACCTAGTAAAAATAAGTAAATAGATAAATTAACAAGTGAATATAGATGAATGGAGAAGAAAAAGAAAGAAAAAAGAAAAAAAAAAGAATAAGGAGAGAATCTGCTTCCTCAGTGCTTTAAAAGTTTATTCTAAAATGTTATTGATTAGATCCTGCCAGGTTTTGAAAAACTTCTGCACAGATCCTCTAAGTGAGAATTTGATTTTTTCCAATTTCAAATAGTATATAACATCAGTTACCCACTGACTTAAAAGGGGAGAGTTAGGATTCTTCCAGTTGAGCAAGATAAGTCTGCGTGCCAAAAGTGTAGTGAATGCAATCACAGTTTGTTTGTCCTTCTCCACTTTAAACCCATCTGGAAGAACACCAAAAACAGCTGTTAATGGGTTAAGAGGTATTGTGATACCAAGGCTGTCTGAAAGGCATTTAAAAATGTTGGTCCAGAATGATGTTAATTTGGTGCAGGCCCAAAACATGTGACCCAGTGAGGCTGGAACTTAATTGCAGTGTTCGCAGGTTGGATCTTGTCCTGGAAACATTTTGGACAATTTTAAGCTAGACAGATGTGCTCAATATATAATTTTGAGCTGAATAATTGTATGCTTTGCACATATGGAGCTCGAGTGAATTCTCAGCTTTGCTACCTTCAACTCCTTTTCTGATATGTTGATATTGTCCTCTTGGATCTTTGAAAGGCAGGGACTGTAAAATGGTTTTATAAATTGCAGAGATGCTGTCTAAGTCCTTGAAACTAATTTATTTTCCAGCATACAGGGAGGTGAGAGGTGGGGAAAATTGGGCAAGTTCTGTTTAACAAAGTTTCTAATTTGAAGGTAGTGAAAGAAATGTGTTGCTGGAAAGTTAAATTTAGAATGTAATTGTTTGTAGGATGCAAACACGTTGTCTATGTACAGATCTCTAAGTGATTTAATGCTGAATGTTTTCCAGACATTAAAAACTGCATATGTTTGTGAGGGTTGAAAAGGTGGTTCTCGTACAGAGGTGCCACTGATATAAGTGTATATCTTAAAATACTTCCTACATTGGTTCCATATTCTGAGTGAGTGAAGCACTATTGGGTTATTAGTATAGTGGCGATAATTTGCATTTATTGGGGCACAAAGCAAGGAATATAAAGAGGAATTGCAGGATTTTATTTCTATTGCAGACCAAGCCTGTATATGTTCATCTATTTGTGTCCATGTCCAGGTTTTTATATGTTGTATGTTTGCTGCCCAGTAGTAAAATTGAAAGTTAGGTAGAGCCGTGCCACCTTCTGTCTTTCGCCTTTGTAGGGTCGCTCTTTTGATATGTGGATGTTTTGAATTCCAAATAAATGGGGTTATGGTTGAATCTAATTTCTGAAAGAACGATTTATTGATGTATATTGGAATATTTTCAAATAAAAAGAGAAAGTTAGAGAGGATATCATCTGTTTGAATTAAGAATTCAATGGAAAAAGCACACTTCTGTTAATTTTGAGTCCAGATATCTTTTGAAATTCTGAAGCTTCTGGACTGGTATACAGAAGTTTAATCCATTCACATATGTTCGGGCCAAACCCAAATTTATGCAAAATGTTGAATAGGTAATCCCATTCATCTGTATCAATTGCTTTTTCTGCATTCAAATATCTCACTGACCTTAGTGGTTATGTTCTCCTATTTTGATTTTGGATGTTTTAAGAATGAGAGTGACTTAACATGATCACTCAGAGGGACACCAATAAATGTAGGAATGTAAAGAAAATTTTAACTCAACTAATTAATTATCAGTCTATTGTCAGTAACAAATAAAATAATTCAGCAAGGGTCCTACTTTATTTACCTTACCTTTCTCTGTTGTAGGAGGGGGCTCTCCACCCTTTAGAATTATATCAAGGTAACTGAAGCATGTTCTGTTTAAGAAACAGAATAATAGAATTTATTGATTAACCCAAGGATTATAGAAATATAACGACTGCATATGTATATTGACATATAAGACAAGACGCAGACAGACTGAATAGACAAACATAGAAAGGCTGACTGTTTACTTGCTAATTAGAGTTCTAATTTATATTGGTACAGAAACTAAGTCTTTAAAGGTGATGTCTGATGTTGTGTGGAGTTGTTGCTTCATTTTTGCTCCAAGTTCATGTGAAGGATTCTTTTTGTGTTAGCGTGTTAGCACTCTTTTTGCTGCATGAATTACTTGTGGTGTGCAGTGCTTTCCTTAGTTAGGCCCACTGCTGTATCATCTGCAACATCATAGGAAAGAGCATTACTATTTCTAGTACAAGGGTGTAGATGTTGAAGTTCCCTTATTGGTGTGATGACTGCTTCTCAGCTTGACTCACTATTTAGCTTGGTAAACTGGATCTCAGATTTCTGGTCCACAAAGAGAAGGATTTATTTCAGTTCCTAAAATAAAAAAAAGAGCAGCTCATCAGCTTTTAGTTTCAGAGAGAGAGAGAGAAAGGCTATTCCAGAGACTTTCAGTCACTTTTGGAGTGTGCTAGGAGTGACACTGGGCTGAGTGCCCTAGGGAATCTCGAAAGAGTTTCCTCAGGTTTCTCTTGAGTGAGTCACTTGAAAGAGCCAAAGGGAGCCCAGAACTCCCTAGATGGGATGAGTGTAACTAGTTTTAAGGGAATGCAAACTTCTCTTGATTGGATTAAATTCACTTCCAGTTACAAATCAGTGCATCCTCAAAGGCGAGTTCTTCTGTCCACCCATGTTGTCATTCATTGATTTATTGCTCTTTGTTCTTGCTTGGGTCCATTTTGCACCTTCTGGCTCAAAACATCTGCAGAGGGGCCTCTGGAAAGATGTTTAATCAACATTTGATTTAAACATTTGTTATAAGATAAAGTACAGGCAGATCCTGGCAGAAGCTGGAGTTCAGTTACTTAGCGTGAAATGTAAGTGAAAGGTTGTGCAGCTAGGTGACTGCTCAATCTGCTGCCTTAACAGGCCTTGTGTGCCTTTATCCTTTATATATTTTATTCATTATCTGATTCACCTCAATGGTGTTGCTTAAATAGTTGATAGACAAAGAGTCTTGAGTCATCATTATAAATTAATTCCAAAATGAACATCCTTTATTTATGCCAATCGGTGGAGTCCAACGTGCTCTTGTTTAATGCACTATGGCAGACTGAAGAAATCTAAAAGAATAGCAGAATCATTTAATCTTAATCTTTAGTTTGTTAGATTTATTTACATATAAAAAACAGAAAGCATTTCAATTACACCAATTGGCATTCATATAAATGGCATATTCCATAAACCACCTGCCATTAGGTATTATGTAAAGCCCTAAAATATTTAATTAATAAGAGTCATGGTTGAATATTTGGTTAAAAGAAATACACTTTCTTATATGTAAACTGTTATCAGAGAACAAAGTATAAAATTAAAATGTTATACTATATTATGTTATTTTCAAGTTTAAATGTGCTGGCACAAATATTGTCAGTATCCATTAGTTAACCATGCAGGCAGTTTCAAGCCCTTTTTCTTACAGTGGCAGGTTTTAAATACATCTACATTTATCAATTCTTTACAAGCCTCACCATAATTAGAATGTTAAAATTGTTAAATTTTTCACCTCTTCTTTCCTTATATTCCTTTAATGAGTCCACCACTTCCAGTGCCTGTTCGCAAAAGAAGGTGAGGTCTGGGCTAGTAGCAATGAATGCAAAGCAAAAACAAAATGGACTGAGACAGTTAATGAAACCTCCAATGGCAGCTGGGGAATACTAAGGTGGGCTCCTACAACCTTTTGGCAGTTTTGTTTTGCTGATCTCTGGCCTTGTTAAAGTTTGATAAGATTTTAACCCAGAC
Organism: Polypterus bichir lapradei; assembly: GCA_026402145.1. Lineage (NCBI taxonomy): Eukaryota > Metazoa > Chordata > Cladistia > Polypteriformes > Polypteridae > Polypterus > Polypterus bichir. Next base: position 254,047,494 of record JANRMT010062791.1, read on the forward strand.
AGTCATTTGCTAGCTTCAGAATGACACAAGTATTGGTTTTCACAAAATTTGCTGCTTTAGTGTTTTTAGATCTTTTTGTCAGATGTTTCTATGGTATACTGAAGTATAATTACATTCATTATTTAAATTTAAAAGGCTTTTATTGACAATTACATTAAGTTTATGTAAAGAGTCAATATGTGCAGTGTTGGCCCTTCTTTTTCAAGACCTCTGCAATTTGCTGTGCCATGCTGTCAATCAACTTTTGGGCCAAATCTTGACTGATGGCAGCCCATTCTAGCAAAATCAATTATTGGAGTTTGTCAGAGGTCTTGGAAAAGAATGGCAACACTGAAAATATTGACTCTGTGCATAAACATAATGTAATTGTCAATAAAAGCCTTTGAAACTTATGAAATGCTTATGATTATAATTCAGTATATCGTAGAAACATCTGACAAAAAGATCTAAAAACACTGAAGCAGCCAACTTTGTGAAAAACAATACTTTTGGCCACAACTGTATATAATCAATACTTGGAGGTTGGAGTTTATTCATCTTTGTGTAAATGGCATACAGACATACAGCTTGGTTTTTAAGTAACTTTAACTGTTTTATTTTGTGTGAGGATTATAGATGGTCAACATTTTCCAAGCCTTGTAAAATACCTTCCTAAGGTTCAAGTGGTTGTTCTCAAATCAGCCATAAAGATTTTGCATTTAAGTATAGAGCAGCTCATAAAATCACTTGTTACTAAATTGTAATTAAAATTTTTCAAGAACATAGTTTTGTTAATATATAAAGTTCTCCACAGATAATGTCTCACAGACCTATCAGAAAACCATGAGCTAATTTATAGAATTATCATCCATGTTCAGAGTTGCAAGAACCCTTAAGCCCCTGGCAGTACTCAACGTTGGATCCAATATCAGTTCATCACACACAATAGTGAATTCAGCATTGCCGATTAACTGAAAAAGCAGGTTTTTAATTGCATGAGGGAATAAATTATATTTTTTAGCTGTTATTGGCTGTGAAATAACTTTTTTACAATTTTGAAGACTACGTTTACAAAGTCACAGGAAAAATTATCAATCTATGTTGCCATAATGGCCATTAGAAAACCTACTAAATGCAAACTTAGGACATAATAAATCTTCACCACACATTCTTTTTGCAAACTATATGAGAATCTAATTTGTGTTTTTGTAATTTGACAATGTAGATTAATGAACAATATTTTTTTCTTTTACTGTCACTGAACTCCTTTATTGTTTTTCTTATTTATTGGTGAAGAAGAAAGGCCTCTTCGAAGAATGTTATTTTCAGTTTTGGGGATCGGCCCACTGTTTGCAAATCAGCATTTTGTTATGATGAGTATTAAATGATTTCCCTCTGGATTAATAAAGTTTTCTGATTCTGATGACTATTTCAATGCTCATTTTCTTTGCCTTTCTGACAGCATAACTTTAGAGTAGTTTTTGCACACACACAGAAGCCAAACAGTTAATTATGTAATTTGCCATGGTGATTTTGTGCATTTAAGGAAATGTATATTTTATCCACTGTTTCATTAATTAATTTACAATTTTAATCTTTCGCATATACTGTAGGCTTTGAATAGTCTAAGTCAAGAAATATGTTTGCAATATACAATTTTGAATTAGACTGTTTTTTATCTAGGGCTAACTTCCTTTCATTCACTCATAAATCCATTCACACAGGCACCTAGTTATTAAACTACCTAATATGAATGTCTTTGAGATCTAGGAGGAAAAACAAAACAGAAATAAATCATGTTAGATATGGAGAAGATGTTACATTATATACTTATTAGTAGGTAATGATATACAGTATACTTTGTTTCTTGTGTCAGAACCCATCAATGTGGGTTCTGAATATCAAAAAAATAAACATTCATGTATTTCTTTCCCTCTTCTTTATCTTTTTCCACTTCTATGTGGGGTTGATGTGCTTGATCAATCTTCTCCATGTAGCTCAATTCTGCACTTCCTCCACAGTCAAACCCTTTTTCTTCAGATCTTCTTTTACTTTATCCATCCACCTCTGCTTTGGCCTCCCTCACTTTCTCTTACTCTGCACTTTCATTCCCATCACTCTTTTGCCCACATATTCATTGTCTCTCCTCATCACATGCCCATACCACTTCAGTCTACTTTCCTGTAATTTTAGATATCTCTCCCACTTTTCTTGTAGCTCTGATAGTCTCATTTTTCATTCTGTCCCTTTTTGTATCTCCATTTCTGCCACACTCAACTTCTCCTCCTGTACATTCTTTACCATACATGTCTTAGCTCCATACAATATTACTGGTCTTACCACTGACTCAAAAAACCTTACATTTAAATGGTTGGCTTAATTCTTTAATCATATACTACTCCTGATACCTTCTTTCAATTTTTTCATCCACACTGCACTATCTGGGTTTTCTCTACATCTACTTTTCCATGTTATGCTACTTCTGATGCTAGATCTTTAAATGTATCCACTCTTTTCAATATACTAATAAGCACATATAATGTAACATTTTCTCCATATCTAAAATGATTTATTTTCAGTGCTTGGAGGTTAGGGATCTGTTCTGACAATCAAAATGTTGCTGGTTCGAATCCCATAAAACTCCAGAAGAGACTCTACTCAGTTGGGCCCCTGAGCAAGGCCCTTAACCTGCAGTTGCTTCATCCTAGGTATGATGTTAATCTGCATCCAGCCTTGCAAGCAGGTCCTCCAACTGTTAGGGAAAACCTGAGAGTTGGTGGCAGCTACTGTAAAAAAAACCTCACACTATTCAATGTGCTGCTGAGGTGTCACCCATTGCATGGCTGCACTTGAATCTCAATCCTGGAGGTTCACTGTGTTTTGTGGATGCAGCAACACACTGTAATCGGTGCATGCTCCTAACTTCTCTTTCAATAGATCTCTCTGCTGCTAACTTCTGAATCCTAATCATCTTTAAATCTCATATATTTTGTCTTCTTCCTATGTATCTTCAACCATGTATCTTAAAAAAAAAACCTTTTTCATTCTTCCAACTTCCTCTCCATTTCCTCTTTTCTGGTGCTATACAACACAATGATATCAGCAAAAAGCATCGGTCTTTTATTCCATGACTCAACACATCCACAGTCAGAACAAAGAGGTAAGGATTTAAAGATTCTTGGTGCAGACCTACTCAAACTGGTGTTTTGTCTGTTACCCCAACACCCGAAAAATCAAGTATCATTGAATTTCTAACAATAGGGAACAATATATGTTCTGAGATTAAACTTTGTCTAACAAAAGAGTACCAGGACCAGCTTCCTACATATGCCAGTTTAGAGCTGTACTACATAACTGTATCATGGAAAAGCATCGCTTCAAAATGATTCAAGGACTTTCCGGCCTTTGTCACTGACAACAGAAGATAACAATGCAACTGTAAAGCAAACTGTAATGGAGAACCAAACAGACACAGCAAACAATATAGGAACAGATTTGAAATAGTTGAAGTCATTCTTCAGGAATAATTATACAAAATCAAGATCTTTGCATGTTGGCTACCAAGCATATTATCTCCTGAACTTAAGCATTTCCACATCTAGCAAACTAAGCTGAACCTTGAACTAATGAATTCAGACTGAGAGTAATATATGGAATGCTTCATAACTATGGATGAAACGTGGATATATCATAATGACTCCAATGAGTCCAAAAAACAAACAAAGCAATGAAAATATGCACCATATAATTATTTTTGTTTTGGCCTCTTCAAAATGAATTATGGTTCAACACTAAAGAAATTCAAGGCCCCAGGCAGATGTGACAAGATCATGTGTACAATGTCTTATAATGTTATACTGTGCCTTATATGCCTTAAAAGGCCCACATAACAGGTATTCTTCTGGCATTTGTTGCAGTTGGCCATGGAAGATTGGTAAGGAATGCGAGTACCATCTGTCCCCCAATCCAAAGGATCCATCTTACCATAATATACTACGAATACTTCAAGTTAGCTACAGAGGAGTGACGGTACAAGCAAAATGCAATCATTTTTTATTGGAATATCACAAAAATTACAAGGTTTACTCTATGTTTAAAAAAAATGTGGTCAGACTCAAAACATTTTGAATAACTCTCTTAATGGTCTTACAAGTGTTAAGAGTCAAGAAACATTTAATCACTCAGATTCATTTAGTCAAACTCTTTATGTTTTCTACATAGTTTTACTAACATTTGGTCCTTTTTTTACTCTATGATCCCTGTTCTTATGTCTCTTTGCTAGTTATACTTATGTTTAAATTCATCTGGCCATTGAATACTGCCACCTTTATCGAGCCCAAATATGGGCTTTACTGGTTGAGCAAGAATTCAGCTTTGTCCATCTACCTGCCACTGTAGCTCAGTCATTCTGTTTCTTGTATGTATTTTATTCAGTGTCCAATTTGAGTATTTGTCCAGCTTGAATATGACACTCAACCATCAACTTAATTCTCAATGTAATAGTTTTGTCATTATCCTTCTCAAAAAAAAGATATTCAGTATGTTATTAATGTATAAATTAATGTATAATTAAAAACTGTTTATTTGAAAACTCCCTTTCTTTATTGACCATGACTGTGCATCTTTAACTCAGTCATCATATACATAGTTCCAGTTTAGCATGTGGACACACTTATTCATAAGTTAGTTCCCAAATTGATAGTTTAAACATGTTTTTTACTTGCGTATTTTTACTGGTGCATCTTTCCATCAGAGATCACAGTGTTACAATAGAATTATATCCTACCAATTTCACTGTTCATTTCCATGCGTTGTATATTTTAATTTGACTAATTCACTAATGTTATTACAAAAGGAGCATGTGTTGTAATAAAGATACAGGATTTTTTAAAATCACATGTTAAAAGTTAAGTGTATCGTAAAGTGTAACAGTGTCCATTATTTTGTCACACTGTGTTCCCTGCAGCTGTGTAGTGACCCCCCGGATTGTCCATAAATCTGACTCTACAAGCACATTTAACAAATAGGCTATGCACTGTAAAACCAAAATATCAGAATTTAATTTATATTAGTAAAATAGCCATTGTACATGCTATAAATGTCAAGGCTCCCTATTTTCTTTGAGCATTAAAAAAACAAAACTCTGCTTTTTTAATGTTTCATTGTGTCATCTTACATTATTCTCTCTCTTTTGTGCTCTTTTGGTTTGATCCATTTTGTCAGATACAGTAAGCGATATTTGTCTTAGTTTTACAACATTGAAGTGTTCATATTATAATCTTTATAAAAACCCTTTCGTTTTTGCCTTTGAGAGGCACCTTCCTCCTAAAATACCAAATATTTTTAAAACACAGACAAAATAAAGCAATACATATTGTTCTGGCGCTGGTAGTTGTGTTCTAACCGTTTGGCAAACTCTTGTAATTTTAATATGAAAATCCTAATGCTGCTGCTGCTGCAGGAAACAGACGGTCAATGTGACAGGAAGTAGGAAGCGAGTGCAGCAGCAGTAATCATGGTGTGGTTGTTCTCACAAGCAATCCTCTGCCATCCTGCTTAGTTAACCCTTGCGAAGGCAATCTCTGTAATTATCTTTTTCTTGTTATATACCTTTTATTCAAGTAATTTTTGATCAAGGGATGTTAAAGTAAATAATATATTTTAACATGTAAAATGTACTGTGCTTTCGGCTGTTACCTTGCGTTTGTACATAAAGCTTATACAAATACTTATTAGAGCTTTGTTTGTATTTGTATTTACAGTTTTACATCATTCATGTGATTAAACATTCTAAACGTCACTTTGTGGTTCTGAGAGTTATTGCATGAAGATGTTTAGCTTGCTGGATAATTGAACAGGAGATTCAATGAGGCCAGTACAGTAAAAAGGGAAACCTATAAGCAAGATTGCTCAGTGGCTTTGACTCCATTTTCTTAGTGAGAAGTCAAGCAAAATGACACCTTTTATTGGCTAACTGAAAAGATTACACTATGCAAGCTTTTGAGGCAACTCAGGCCCCTTCTTCAGGCAAGATGTAAACAATGTAATCTTTCCTGAAGAAGGGGCCTGAGTTGCCTTGAAAGCTTACATATTGTAAATTTTTTTAGTTTACCAATAAAGTTTAGTTTAGCCAATAAAAGGTGTCATTTTGCTTGACTTCTCACTACATCCATAATGGCTAACACGGTACAACACCCTAGTACTGCTCCATTGTCTTGTATGGCATCTAATGGCAAAAACAAGAACTGCACTAATTTGCTGAGGGGTTGCTAGAGGCATTACAGTTACTACACTGTCAGATTGTCTGTGAAAAATGGAATGTCAAGAATTAGAAGTTGGACCTGTTGCTTGCCGTTTGACTAAGTCTTCCACTGGTTCAACGTCAATGTGTCGGCAGCCAAAGCATGTGATAAAGCTGAAGTTGCCCACGCTAGAGTTTCCTTTTCAAATGCGACTGAAATAATAATGTAAAAGGCCCGTTAGATGCTCTGGAGAAAGAGAGAGTGGCAGAGGCTGCGCTGGCTGAAGCAGCTGTGATGGAAACTGCAGCTGCAAACCTAGATGAATGTAAAGAATTATTATTATAAGCCACAGAGATTAACCTTGGATCCCAGTTACTAAATGTACAGAGCCCACAACAGTGTACTGTCAGGCATTCATTCAGGTAAGGAAATATGAATAATGGCCCTATGCTGGACAGGAATGTCCTCAACCTGGTATCAGGTGAAGATATAGCCCCAGATCTGCCATCAGATCATCCTGTGGATACTACTGTATGCAAATAATGAGACCCCTTTAAGGCAAAGGAGTCATTCCTGTCAGAGATTGAGGCTGCAAAATGAGATGGCTTTTTACCAGAGCTTTCCTACTTAGATACTGCTAGAGGTGTTAACCCAATAGTGGAAAAGCTATCATATGCACTTCACGAGAAGTTAATGAAGGGCTCCAGCTATAAGCAAGAATGCAGGGTTGCCTTTCCATCATTTTCCTTCTTTTCTGAGTTTATATGCAGCAAAGCTAAGGCACTGTCTCTGCAAAAAACATATTATTCCCGCTTCCAATCCCTCAGCCAATGATGACTGAGATAGACAATGCCCAGTTCATCGCAAATCTCATCCCCTGAGAAAGTGCACAGGCTTAAGGGAGATGCCTTTCGATGAATGGAAAAGAATATTGAAATTGACATAACATCTGTTTCAAATGTTGCATTTCAACCAAACATGTTGCCCAATGTTGTGAAGCAAGTGTCAAAGTGTGTGGGGAAGGCATTAGTAGGAAATCCTGTGCAAAAATATGCCTTGTGAAATTTTATCCAGCCACCAACCGCAGCAAAAGCAGGAGGATGTATGCCATGTTGGATGACCAAAGCAATAGGTCCTTATCTCTACCAGACTTTGATATGTTTAACATAGCTGAACCTTCGGCTGCGTATTCATTGAAAACCTGCACTGGAGTAGCTGAAACCACTGGCAGGTGAGCAGCTGGTTACATCATAGAGTCACACTCATAGAATGCAATATGATCCCTAACAACAAGGATGAAATTCCTACTCTAGCAGTTGCACATAACCACCATCACCTCAAGACGATAGGCCACAAATATTACCTCTAGATACAGAAGCATCAATCCTGCTGTTGCTGGGAAGGGACATATTAAGGGTTCATAAAGTCTACAAATAAATCAATGGACCCCATGATGCAGATTATGCCCAGAAGTTGGACTTGGGCTGGTCTTTAACGTGAAAACTTACATTATATGCTAAGAGGTTCGGCCCTTCTAATCAGCACCAGCTCTTCTGCCTCAATCGCAGCAAAAGCCATGTGACCAAAGCAAATGTTGAGAAACTTGGCTAATCGGTTTTCTATCAAATAAAAAGTGACAATAAATTTGCATCTTCCATGTAAGATATTTTATTTCTTAGCTGGGTGGCTCCACTATCTTTTCTCAAATCGTGGAAGCAACTATGTAACAATCATGTACTGTATATGCCATGTGTTGCTTTAAATCTCCAAGCTGCACCCTTGAGAAACATCCATAGATGAAAGCTAATTTTACGGAATTCATGAAAATGATGTTGAACAGCTATCATGCAGAGCTTGGCCCTTTTGTACAAGAAGGTATGGAGTATTGGTATTTGCACTTCTTCAAAGTATACCACAGACAAAATCCCACCCAGTGCTTCTAGTGCTCAGTTTTAAGGAATATACCTTAATGATGTGTTGCTCTCTCGGTCGAACCTGAATAATAGCCTGTTCGCTCTCCTTATAAGATTTATGAAGAACCCTGTTGCAGTTACTGCTGACATCAAGTAAATGTCTCATTGTTTTTTTTTTTTTTTAGTTTGAGAGGATTGCAGGGATGTTTTGCACTTTCTATTGTTGATCACAGAATGAGGGTGCATGTTTTTTGGAAATAGTCGCTCTCCTTGAAATAGGCTGTCATTCCTACTGCACACCTCACTGCAGTCACACTGTCCTTATACATATCCTTCACCACCTTCACATACTTTTCTGCTACTCCCAACTCCTTCCTTGGCACTCTGCAATATATTCATACACAAACGTGCAATGCATTTCATTCTGACCTTCTCTGTACTTCTCCATCAACACCATAAAGCAAACATTAAATCTGTAGTACTCTTTCCTGGCATGAAACCATATTGCTGCTAATAGGTTGCCAACTCTCCTCTCACCTCTCCTCTCATCACTCTTTCCCATATATTCATTATGTGGCTAATCAACTTCATACCCCTGTAGTTACTGCAGCTCTGTACATCTCCCTTATTCTTGAAAATTGGTATGAATATATTTCTTCTCCACTCCTCAGGCGTCTTCTCGCCTTTCACGATATTGTTAAACAATCTAGTTAGAAACTCTACTGCCATCTCACCTAAACATCTCTAGGCCTCCTCTGGTCATTAGCCAGGCCATACGATTTTCCACTTTTCATTCTCTTCATAGCTTCCCTCACTTCAGCCTTCCTTATCCCCGGCTCTTCATGATTTACTATCTCCACTTCATCCAACCTACACTCTCTCTCATATTATATACTTATAAGTTCTTGAAAGTCCTCCTTCCACCTTTTCCAATACACTCTCTCCTCTTGTCTGCAAATCTCCATCTGCCTCCTTTATCACCCTGACCTGCAGCATGTCCTTCCCAGCTCAGTCCCTCTGCCTGGCCGATCGGAGTACTTTTTTCCTTCCGTAATGTCCAGTTTCTCATAAAGCTCGACATACACCTTTTCCTTAGCCTTCGCAACCTCTCTTCAGCTCGCACTACATCTCTGTGTATACCTGTCTACTTTCATCAATCTCTCTCGTTATCATAATTATTTTTTGCTAACCTCTTCCTCTTTATGCGTTTCTGTACTTACTCATTCCACCACCAAGTCTCTGTCTTCCTTCATCTGTCCAGATGTTACACCAAGCACCTTCCTAGCTCTCTTCCTTACCACTTGAGTTGTGGTGTTCCAATCATTTTATCCTATCTTCACCACCGAGCACCTGTCTCACTCTCTGAATTTCACACAATAGACTTCCACTTTCATCTTCCACCACCTGATCTTTTTAGTCCACATTGCTTAAAGTTGTTGGGTGTCTACTGTATGAGAAGAAGTTTATTATTAATAATAATAACAATAATCCATCCATCCCACTCTATCCTAATTACAGGGTCACGGGGGTCTGCTGGAGCCAATCCCAGCCAACAAGGCAGGAAACAAACCCCAGGCAGGGCAACAGCCTACCACAGGGCACACACACCAAGCACAATTTAGAGTCACCAATGCACCTAACCTGCATGTCTTTGGACTGTGGGAGGAAACCAGAGTACCCAGGGGAAACCCATCCAGACACGAGCATGCAAACTCCACACAGGGAGGACCTGGGAAGTGAACCCGGGTCTCCTAACTGCGAGGCAGCAGCGCTACCACTGCACCACCATGCTGCGCAGTAATAATAATAATAATAATAATAATAATAATTATATTATTATCATTGTTATTGTTAAAGTGTAATTTATTACAAAATAATAGTTAAATTTAAAATTAAAAAGTTATTAAAGTATCATGTAGGCTAAACGTTCAGATACACAAATTAAAGATGTTTTATTCTGAGATGAAAGATGTTTCAATTATAAATGATTCAAAACACTATTAATATTAAAATGTTTATTACATTTAGCTTAGGCTAGCCGTAATCAAAAAATAAAAGGATATTTCATTGCTTGTGGTCATTGTAAAGGACAATATTGTAGTAATTCACCTGAATAATCTTATAAAACATTATTATATACTAAACATATACTGTAATATTACAATTAAAAACAACAATTGTACTTCTATACAATTAAAATACAGTAAAAAAAGTTATAAAATATATTCTTTGGTTGATACAAACAGTAGCATTGTGTACCATTGTGATTGCCATTTCAACATGATAGCACTCAAGACAGTGATCTAGAAAATAATTTTTTTCCAATAAAGTGTTCTTAAGTATACAATATTTAAATTATCCCAACTCAGAAATAATTGCTATATTTAGAAAAGTAAGGCAAATAATAAAAAGTCAAATTATGTTAGATTAGCTAAATTCTTTTGTTTTTAGGAGCAGTGGTTATTGAGACTTCATTGCTGGATGCGCTGGAGGCCCCATAACAGTTGAAGCTTCAGAGCACTAAAAATGTAGGTCCACCACTGATTAAATATCTTAAAAAGTTCAAAAATGATTGGACTGTATAACAGATGTCAATGACTTATAATCAGAGCCACCCCTACCTATACACAGATCACAAACTGGGACCCATGATCAGAGGGCCAATGTGAGGGGGCTGGTTGGGTATTCACAGACCTCCGTGATTCAGGACTGCTGCTGGACAGAGAATTGAACTGCACATTCTTGTTGCTTGGTTTACTTGACTTGAGTCAGATAACTCCTCCCAAAACCCTAATCTTAACTATAGTGTAACTTGGCTTATTGCGCAACATCACTGAAGTATAATGTATAGTGGCATCCTCATCAACAGAGCAGAACTCTGAAGGTCCACAGGATGACTCTGTTGGAGTTATTGCTGTTTCATGAATTGTTAAATTAACATTGTTGACAGTCACTAGTCAGGATCGCAGAAAACCAAATGCACGAAGAAGCAGTTCACACTGCACTTGTAGTGTGTTTACACCAATTGCCACTACACTAAAGGTAGTGGTTTACTGGAGTAACAAAAACATTATGTGTAATAGTTTTGATGTTGTGTTATTTATTACCATCATACAGACCTCAGGACCTACATGTTGCTAAATGCTGCTAATGTTAGTTGACATATGAAGCGCTCTTAGTGTTGTTGCATTGAGGACACATTTGTAAATTTCACAACACAAACAGTAGGTTCTCTTGCTCACTAGTTAGTCATTGGCTAACATGTGGAAAAGGACCAGGCAATCAACATTGACATAAAAAAGAGCAATTACTGTTATCTCAGATTAAACATTCATTGTTGATTAATTTTATTGTTAACAAACATTACTAATTCAATTAATTTCTTATAGCTTATGTGCTGTCATTAGAAGGACAAAATTAAGTTTAGTTAAATTTTATAAATATAGGTGATATTTTCACGATTATTATTTAAACATCTACACAGTCAGCTTCATTTTGAAGCTCTGTTTATTGCATTATGGAAGTTTATTAAGCACATTCAATAGCAGTATTATTAGTTTTTAATTTTATTATTAGTAGTTATTTTTTATATAATAATAGGAGTAAGAGTGGTAGAAGTAAAAGTACTAGCAGTAGTTGCATTTTATATTATTATCTTTATTATTTGTAGTAATAGTAGTAATAGTATTAAAATTGTTTTTGTTGTTGTACTAAATCATAAATGATATTCTGGCTGTATCAAGAAAACAGTAACAGCACACTGATTCCCTGGAGCTTTATTATTATTATTATTGATTAGACCTTGATTTACAAAGGAAGCAAATCAAAAAGTTATAGTTAAGTTTGTGATACTTGCTTTCTTCTTTATTATTTATTTGTTCAAATTAAAGCTGTTATAAAATAAAATAATGTAGTGGATTCAGTAAGGGGCAGGGTGGGTTTGGATGTGGGGAGGCCAAGAAGATTCCACTTAGGGCCCCAGTTTAGCTAGTGGTGGCACTGCTTATTCAACTGCCTAAACACCTGATAGTGAACAGAAAGGAAAAAAAAGGTTTTTTTAGTTGTTATGCTGTTTTGGAATTAATGATCAATTATATGTAAAACATTTTTGACATTATATGATTGTTTCATTGTATTACTTTAAGAGTGATTGCAAATTTTTAGGAATCAGTCATAGACTATCCAGGAGGTGGCAGCATAAACAAAGTAGTGGTCTATTAATCGGCTATTTTAATCAAACAGAAATGAACAACCCAGTTTTTAACCTTGAAAATCTTGTTCATTGTATATGTTTATTTAAGTACTTACCTGTTCAAAATGATTAAGCGATCTGTCTAAGACATGAAATAAAAGGACTATATAATCAAGAAAAATTGTTTCCAACACAGCTGATATTTAAATGCTTTATAATAAGGACCCTTTTCACTATCATACTTTAATTAACAGAGAATGAAAATATCTTTGCTATTTATTGTATTTGTTTAAATGTTGATAAGCTTTCAATCTGATACTTGGACAGGGATGTGTTAGCACCAAGTTTCACAATACTCTTAATTCTAAGCAACAGAAGTGGTAGAAGTAAAGTACTCCAGACCATGTAAATATCTGTGTTGTTGGGTATTTCCTGCAATAAATAATATACAGTACACCCCCAGAATTCGCGGGGGTTACGTTCCTAGAGCACCTGCGAATTGTGAAAAACTGCAACTTTTGGCTGTGGTTAAAAAATGCCTTATAAATGCCTATTTTTATAGTTTAAACCCTAAATACAGTATGCCCCAAAGCACTTGAATTTCGTTGCAAACTTACTACATTACCTAAAAACCCAAATGTAAAGCTAAACCCGTATACTGTACAGTACTGTACTGCTATGTCTCCCACAGTGCTGGAATGTGAAATACCGATGTTACCGCTATACATACTGTAATTCATGCAAGCGCGTTTTCTTTGGTATGCGTTGTCATTTTCTTTGTTATAAGTAGAGTAAATACATAATAATTTTATTTAATTAAAATACAGTAAAATGTATGGGTACTCACCAATGATGAATGATATTGATAATAATGATGATGAAGTAGCTGTGCAGTACGATGCAGAGGATTTACAACTCCTCGGGAGGCGCATCTTCTTCAGGCGCTTCAGAAGGAGTCATATCTTTGGACGGGTCTTCTTCTGGTGGGGTTTCGTGCTGGCTTTTCTTTATAGGTTTCAGGAACATTGTAATGGGAAGTTGCTGTCATTGTTTCTTCATGGTGGCGAGGAGTATTTTATATGTCTGAATGGCAGCATCGATGCCATTATTAACTTTGAGAGCCCGAACCATATAGGGATCCCATGCTTCAATCATTCCTTCTATCTCCCTCGATGTCCAAATAATCTGGGACAGATGCTCCAATGTCAGGCCCTGCTCCTCCTCCTCTTGCACTGGTTCTGTCTCTTCCTCCTCCTCTTCGCTGGCAGACTTTATTAACTCCAACAAATCCTTGTCTGTCAGGGGTTCAAAGTGGGCATCAATAAGGTTGTTCACCTTATCTTGAGTGATGTCGTCAAAACCTTATCTTAGCCTTGTCAACAGCGTTGAGCTGAATTTTTTCAGGTGATAAGCCCTTGCTGTCATGGATACACTCTGGCCACAGCTTCTTCGAGCAGGTATTGAGGGTTTCCTTTTTCATCTCCTTAAGAGCAGCTTTGATGACAGACACGTCATGATTGTAAAGTTATGCCAGTAACCCATCAATGTAAAATTCTCGTCCGCGTCCATTGCATCCACAAGGTTTTGGAGAGAAATCCGGGTATAAAGAGGCTTGAAGGCATGGGTTACGCCTTGATCCATAGTTTGGATGAGGGAGGTGGTGTTGGCAGGGAGGAACTCCCTCATAATACAAATCCAAAGGGTGGCTGCCAGCATTATCCATAATAAGCAACACCTTGAAGTCCATGCCTAAGTCGTGGAGGTATTCCTTGGCTTAAAGGATGAAGCACTGGTGAAACCAGTTTGAAGCAAGGATTTTGGCAATGCAGGCTTTAAGGTTGTGCATCCCGAAGACAGGCAGCAGGGTTTTATTTTTGTTTTTAAGGGCCCAAGGGTTAACTGATTTGTAGATGAGGCCAGGTTTAATCATGTAACCAGCAGCATTGCCACACATAATAAGTGTTACTCTGTCCTTCTGTGTCTTAAACCCTGGAGCTTTGGCTTCATCCTTCATGATGTAAGTTCTGGACGGCATCTTCTTCCAGAACAAGCCAGTCTCATCCACGTTAAAAACTTGTTCGGGCTTGTATCCGTTCTCCTCTATGATATGCCTAAATGTCTCGGGATACTTCTCCGCAGTCAGTAGATGCTGCCTCTCCATGTAGAGAGATGCTTTTAATATTAAATAATTTCTGAAAACGATCAAACCATCCCTTACTGGCTTGAAATTCCTCATGGTCCTGGTTGCGGTTCTTCGGTACCTTCTACATTGTCTCCTGTAGCGAACTGCTGGTACAATTTCCGTGCTTTCTCACAGATGATGTTACCGTCCAAGGGGATGTTCTTCTTCCTTCAGTCGGTGATCCTCAATGCCAAGGCAGATTCCATCCTGATGATATTTTTATTTCTTGCGGTCGTTATCTTTTTGGCACTATCACAGAAACTTATAGATACGGTACTCTGGATCGCTGCCTCGTTCTTCTTTATGTAGCATACAGTGCTTTCATTAATGGCAAAGTGGCGCGCTACTGCAGCATAACTTTTTAGTTCCTGGAGCAAATCCAGTAGTTCAACCTTCTCCTGGAGTGTTTTAAACTTCTTCCGGCGCTTAGGCTCAGTGCCAGAAGCCTTAGAAGGTGCAGGGCGTTTCGGTGATATCTTGTAATTTTAAGAATAACAAAATGAATACAATAACAAAATGGAAAACATGAGGACACTCAGCTGGAGATGCATCACAGAGCAGCAGTCAATCAGCAGCAAGGAGAAATGAACAACACTCTCGGATTGGCTACTTTCACCATCCCAAACTGCGTTTCCCTCAGTGGTTGCTTCCTGTTCTCTCTACAGCACAGTATTGCCACGAAAAAAGCCATAAAAAATTGCGAAAGATTTTTGCATTTTCCACTAACAATTAATAGTTAGGTTCTAAGGAAAAATCAGCGAATGACTGAGTCCATGAACCCTGAACCGCATCTTTGTGTGGGTCTACTATAATGCATTTCTTGCCCAATCCTAAATATTAGGTTTTATACTGGCTTCAGCACAGTATCAAATATAATGAAATATTTTTTAAATAGTGAATTGTATTTTTTTTTAACTTTTATAGGCTGTAAAATAGTTCAAAATTGTAAAGTTAAAAGTAAAGGCCAAAAAAACGGAATTACTTTTTTCTAAATGCATTCCTTTTTTCTACATGTTTTTGGCAAAATTTAACAATATTATTATCACTATTAGTGATTATTTGGTTGATACCTTCAAGGCAATATACAATACTGGAGAGATTCAATTGTTTACTTCTTTTTAGTTTTAACCAGAAGAATAATGTATTAATGATTAGTGATTATTTGGTTGATACCTTCAAGGCAATATACAATACTGGAGAGATTCAATTGTTTACTTCTTTTTAGTTTTAACCAGAAGAATAATGTATTAATTGAAACAGTAATTGAAAATGTGTTTGTCCAAAAATGATTAAGCAAGGCTAATGGAATGTTAGACTATATATTGTATCCTGTGCATGGTCTTGGTGGATGGTGCAGTGCTCGCCAGAGCTTTGCAATTCATTGGCATATGGCTCCTTACCAGTGGCTTGATCTTCACCCCAAACAACATGGTGTTGGGGTCACTGCAACCTTCTTTCAAAGTGCTCTTCTAGCTCTTGGCCATGACATCTCACAAGCCAAACACTGGTCGGGGGTGATCATGTCTCGAATGAGCTTGTTTATCCTTATGCCTTCTCACTCGTGGCACTACTTTGTCATTCAATCCCACCCTGTTATAACAAGCACTTTGATATAACAAATCGGAACAGCACACAGAAAGAGTGGTTGATCCCTTAAACAAATGGGGGTATTTATTGCTTAGCTCAATACTGACATTAATGTGCCTAAACAACTACTTTCATGCACATAGGCTATGTTTACATTACAAGCCTCATTTTTAATTCCTATTTTTTTGCTCAGATTGGATTTGCCTATCTTGACAGTTCACATTCACAAGTGCTAGTGTCCTGTATCTAACTGTATGAACAATAACATGAACAATATGATAATAACATGAACAATAAATATCTGAGAGACAACTTATGGTATTAAAACCAACAAAATGAATGGGCTAGTAGCTAGTGTATGCATCGCATTTTGCTCTGGAGGACGGTAAACAGTTCATCAGCTGTCTTGATAAGGTCAAGAAAATGAATAAAGCCAGATGGCTAACTTTTTCTGTTTTCACAAGTATTGCTTGCACTGCTGCATCCAGAGATATGTGGGTACGAGAAAGCAATCAGCAATTGTGGGACTGTGACTGTTGTCACAGCTGTAGCATTCCTGCATTGTTGTTTTGCCACCAATCTACCAGTAGTGGCTGATGATGGCAGTGTTCAACCCGCTTAAAATAACACATGACATCTGATAGTTCTTATTCAAGTCTACACATTTACAATCTAGGACAACAAAAGAAAGCAACTCAAATGTGATTTGAAAAGATCAGATTTCTGTGTCCTCACAGCCCTAAAAACATCAGATTTGTGTCAGATTAAAGGAAAACTGTTTTTAAAAATTGTCCATCCTGGTAATGGGAGCAAAGCCTTAGATGCAAGGGCAAGTCACCCTCACTTGCACAGGTGGATAATCATGCTCACAGTTCCTTAAATTGTAAATGCATAGCTGACTTCTCACATTCTTTCATCCAACATTCAGCCACTATTATGACAATCTATGCTGTTTCTATTCATCCTGTATTAAGCATGCCCCAGAGAAGTTGTGGAAACCTAGGGCTCATTCATAGGTAACTAGAGCCATTGCCTCTCAATCTCAGTGCTCATTCGGTTGGCCACCACACTTCCCACTTCTTAATTTCTTGTACTCAGAAACAGAAAGCTTTTATTGCAACTTGTCAGATGGGTCCTACATGCTGATCTTTGTGGAATGTCAGTAGGTGGGATATGGGAAAGCCATCTGAATCTGCATTTTTTTCCACTTTGTAATGAAATCTAAATTTCATAGTGAGCTAGTAGCTGATCCTGTACCTTTAAAAATGAAGCCTGATGCTGTGGTATGTCTAAGTTATTTAGAAAGCTGTTTATTTTGGCCTTATTTTTTGGATTCAGAAGAGTGTAGCATCTCATATTATTCCTTCTATATAGGAATAATATGCAAGAATCCTAACTCACCTCTTTTAACTCAGTGGGTAACTGATGTTATATATTACCTGAAATTGGAAAAAATGTAATTCTCACTTAGAGGATCTGTACAAAACTTTTTCAAAACCTGGCAGGATCTAATCAATAACATTTTAGAATAAACATTTAAATTGAGGAAGCAGATACATACATACACACACATACACACACATACACACACACACACACATATACTCGTGTATATATATATATACATACATACATTCATATATTTGTGGTGGGCTGGCGCCTTGCCCGGGATTTGTTCCTGCCTTGCGCCCTGTATTGGCTGGGATTGGCTCCAGGAGACCCCAGTGACCCTGTCTTAGGATATAGCAGGTATATATATATATATATATATATATATATATATATATATATATATAATATATACAGTTCTATCATGGTGTGAATGGGAGGAGAAATTGGGTAGGGATTATTCTGAAGGAACAGTATGTCAAGAGTGTTTTGGAGGTTAAAGGAGAGTGTCAGAGTAATGATTATGAAGCTGGTAGTGAATCAGGAAGTGCAACGGATTAGCAAGGAGGAAGTATGTGGAAGCATGGAGGTGTTTAGGAGAGATGGCAGTGGAGTTTTTAACCAGATTGTTTAATGGAATCTTGGAAAGTGAGAGGATGCCTGAGGAGTGGAGAGGAAGTGTACTGGTGCCGATATTTAAGAATAAGGGGGATGTGCAGCACTGTAGTAACTACAGGGGCATAAAATTGATGAGCCACAGCATGAAGTTATGGGAAAGAGTAGTGGAAGCTAGGTTAAGAAATAAGGTGATGGTTAGTGAGCAGCAGTATGGTTTAATGCCAAAAAAGAGCAGATACAGATTACAGATGTAATGTTTGCTCTGAGGGTGTTGATGGAGAAGTATGGAGAAGGCCAGAAGGAGTTGCATTGTGTCTTTGTGGACCTGGAGAAAGGTATTGTATGATGAAGTCAGGAGTGGCAGAGAAGTACGTAAGAGTTGTACAGGATATGTACGAGGGAAGTGTGACCGTGGTGATGTCTGCGGTAGGAGTGACTGATGCATTCAACAAAGGGGCGGGATTACATTGGGGATTCGCCCTCTTATTTGCAATGGTGATGGACAAGTTGACAGATGAGATTAGTCAGGAGTCCCCTTGGACTATGATGTTTGCTGATGACATTGTGATCTGTAGTGAGAGTAGGGAGCAGGTTGAGGAGACCCTGGAGAGGTGAAGATATTCTCTAGGGAGGAGAGGATTGAAGGTCAGTAGAAACAAGACAGAATACATGTATGTAAATGAGAGGAAGGTCAGTGGAATGGTGAGGATGCAGGGAGTAGAGTTGGTGAAGGTGGATGAGTTTAAATACAGAGTTAAGTGGATTGTGGAAGAGAGGTGAAAAAGAGAGAGCAGGCAGAGTAGAATGGGTGGAGAAGATTGTCAGGAGTAATTTGTGGTAGATGATTTTCAACAAGAGTGAAAGGGAAGGTCTACAGGATAGTAGTGAGACCAACATTGTTATATGGGTTGGAGACGGTGGCACTGAACAGAAAGCAGGAGACAGAGCTGGAGGTGGTAGAGTTAAAGATGCTAAGATTTGCACTGGATGTGACGAGGATGGACAGGATTAGAAATGAGTACATTAGAGGGTCGGCTCAGGTTGGACGGTAGGGAGACAAAGTCAGAGAGGCGAGATTGCATTGGTTTGGACATGTGCAGATAAGAGATGCTGAGTATATTGGGAGAAGGATGTTAAAGATAGAGCTGCCAGGCAAGAGGAAATGAGGAAGGCCTAAGAGGAGGTTTATGGATGTAGTGAGAGAGTACTTGCAGGTGATGGGTGTGACAGAGCAAGATAAAGAAGACAAGAAGATATGGAACAAGGTGATCCACTGTAGGAACCCCAAACAGGAGCAGCCGAAAGAAGAAGAAGAAGAAGAAGAAGAAGAAGAAGAAGAAGAAGAACTTCTTTTTAGTGTAGTAAGATGTTATTTTCACTTAACGCATGGCACACATTTCATGATTTAAATAATTGTTTAGTTTCTCTTAAAAATGAGATGCTCGATTCTGTTTTAAAATCAAGTCTTCCTAGACAAAACAAATTGTGATTAAGAGATGAGCTGGTCAAAATTAGGTAAAGGAGTGAAGAACGTAGATTATAGCTATTATTTGGAAATCACTTCATTAAGGAGCACATGGGAGCACAACCAGACACATGTTTACAGTGGAGTCTATTCTGAACAAAGAATTGCAAATATTACCCAACTGTCCATCAGGAAACTCAATAAAGCTCTTATTATATTATAATCATTTGCCTCATATGAACTCACCTATCTTGAGATGATTTATTCCCATCAACTCATTGTTATTCTTATACTTTTTATTATAAACAGAAACAGTGATTTTTTTAAAGGAATTTCATATATAAAACCCTGACTTAGGAAAATAAAAATCTTGAAATAAATGAATGAGTGATTTTTAATAGTGGAGTTTTACTTTTTCTTACCACCAGCAGAGGTCACTGGTGTAAAAAGTTTTAAAAACTGCCTTAGTCTTTTATAAAACAAAAAAAAAAAACATATTAATACCATATAAAATGTTCTGTACAACAACTTGTCAATAAGAGGATTATAACTATGATATTAAATATGTTAAGGGAACTGAGGTCTGATGAATGCAACTTTTCTTTGTAAATTTTTATTTGATTTAAAACAGAAATCATACAAACTACAAAGGAAGAGCAATGTTCCAATAAATAAGTGAAACAAATAAGGGTAAACCAAGATGAAACACAGCAAGATCCTACTTTCAAATTATCCATCCCTCCCAGATCCCATATAACCCATCCTGGAATACAAAAAATAGAAAGGCTGAGAGGTACAATAATCCAGAATAAAAAATGCAAATTAAATAGGCAAATTGAGGATTTTTTTAAATATTAATACCAGATTGCTTTATATTTGAGGCACTTTTCTTTCTATTTATTTGTGAATACAATGTGTGTATTTGGCCCAGAAGAAACACTGCCACTTCCAAAGATACTGTGAAGATGCAAAATGCTTTGTGCATATTCAATATTCCCATCAACATATATTTCCATCATCAGAAATACTATGAATGGAACTAAGTGAACCGTGGAAGATGTGAAAGAGGTCATACTAAAACAAAGAACGAAAAATGACGTGCTAGGTAGATCATAACTTTTATTCAAAAAAGCAGTTAAAATGGGATGAAGTCATATAGAAAACAAAATCCTGTCAATTCTGTCTATATGTCTATAGAATTATAGCATCTCTTTCATTATTTATTCAAACACTGAAAAAGTCTACATCTAAATCCAATAATTCCAACAACATTTTCTTAAATTTCTAATTACAACATTAAATTCTTCATTGCAAAACTACTTCTAATCTTTCATTCCTTAAAAAAATAGTACTTATGTTTTTATTATTTAAATGTAATATTGTAAAGAAAATTCTCCGTTTTTTAAGGGAAAAACAATAGTTTGATTGTTTAATTAAATCAATTTATCTTCTATTAAGTGTTATCAAATCTTGCATAAGACATCAGTGTTGGTCGATGAATGAACCACATTTTGAATAAAGTCTCATGTTTGCTTCCCCCAGGCTACATGGTCTTTAAGAAGCACAGAAATTCCAGAATCTACAGTGGGAGTATTCAATGTTATTTTTCAAATCACCTCATATGATGCTTGCTGTAGATAACATTCACATAAGTTGTAACTACATAAGATGGCTGGTTATAAGTGCTGGCGTGCAAATAAAAATAGTTGATTGTGTAAAAGAATGATAGATTGTGGGCGTCCAGTTCCCATGAGGGGTAACATTTATCACACCCACTCTGAGAAACTTTTTACATTACAAAGTAAGTGACAAACTGTAACCATTTATTTTACTGTAACATTGTAACATTGTAATGGATGGCAGGCAGGGATGGACTGCCTTTCCGTACCTGGCCAAGGGGCCCAGGTGGAAAATGGACATGAAAAGAGGCAGGAGTTTCCCTGCCTACACAAGGATGTGGGCATAGGATGCCATATGAGGAGTGGGTATAGTGGCATCCAAGCAGGAATAAATGGAGGGATATTACCTGGCCGGGAGGCCATCTTAAAAAAAGGATGGGGGAGCAGGATTATTACATGTTCCCCTGAACAGCTAGATGGCAGCATGCCTGGAAGCAGATATACCCATGGACAACTGCAGGGCATGCTGGGACTAATGGTGCTGCAGAGCAGCCCTGTGGGGGTCCCCTTCTGCCACCAGGAGGTGCTATGAGGAGCTGGGGACTTTGGGACTTCCGATCGAACTGGAACTGCTTCCTTTGGGCTGTGCCCTGGCACTGAAAATACTCTCAGGTGCCAGATAAATGGATCTGCTCTGCTATATCTGGGTTAGTCAGAGTCAGGAGGACACTGCTCATGTGGAGGAGTGGAAGAAAGGGGTTCTGTGTGCATTGGAAGACCATTGCAAAGAATTTTTTTGTGTAAATAAATCACTTATTTGGCCCTAGGACTTGTTTGTGTGGTGGCGTCTGAGGTTTGGGAGGCTGCAGCACCCTGTACTGTACAACATTACATATAACCAAATGCAGAAAAACACTAACACAATAAATTCAATTACATTCAGTTTAATTTTTCTGTCACGTTCTTCACAGAGGCTAGTTCACAGGTGGATGCAAATGCAGTCTTTACAATTATTAAGTACATAATGAGTAGACATAAAGACACCGATTTGTCAAACATTCAGAAAAACAAAGTAATTTTCAATGCTAAATGCAATGCAACCATCTTGAAATTCAGGTCTGTGTAATTTCATCTTCTGTAAGTGGGTGCTCTATTCCCTTCCCTGTAGATTGCAAGAGGCTGAAGTAATCAACACAGCCTCATCCACAGAAATGTTTAACACCAGAGCCTCAGAAAGCTTTTACTCTAATCACAAACTACACTTCATGAATTAACAGCAAATCCAAATGCCAAATGTGTTGACATCAGAGTCATTGAGAAGATCAGCAACAATCGAGAGGCTGCATACAAGAATAAGACCCAGAGAGTTATTTCTTGATTTAGAAATAGTGGAAGTGTCATCCACCCTACATACCTTAGGTTACAGATATCTCATGACTTGAGTTGAAATTATAACCCTTAACACCTACTGAGAAAGCAAGAGCACATATCCATTTTCTGATTTATTCCAATGTTTCCTCTTGAATATTTATCATTCCACATCCAGCTTTTACAATGAATTAAACATGCTTGTTTTTAATATAACATCACATGATGAACATTTTAATTTAATATATCACTGTGTGGGTGGCACGGTGGCGCAGTGGTAGTGCTGCTGCCTTGCAGTTAGGAGACCCGGGTTCGCTTCCCGTGTCCTCCCTGTGTGGAGTTTGCATGTTCTCCCTGTGTCTGCGTGGGTTTCCCCCCAAAGACATGCCGGTTAGGTGGATTGGTGATTCTAAATTGGCCCTAGTGTGTGTCCTGCGGTAGGTTGGCACCCTGCCCAGGATTGGTTCCTGCCTTGTGCCCTGTGTTGGCTGGGATTGGCTCCAGCAGACCCCTGTGTTTGGATTCAGCGGGTTGGAAAATGGATGGATAGATGGATATCACTGTGTAAATATCATGACAGTAGCCCAGGCACAAGAAAGCATTATCATCTCATGATACAGATCTTTGCCTCACAAACATATATTTTTTTATTTCTAATTATAGTCTTTTCATTTTTTTTGTTTATACATACGCTTGTTGTGCTTTGCCACAACTCAAGCACATTTTTTTTAACTGTGGTATTCCGTTGTTTATCAGGAGCTAGATTAAGTGGTCAGGTGCTCACTCTGACCACATAGGGTCTTATAGGTGAAACAAGCCAATATGGGCTTGACTTTAAACCATTTGAGTTAAGTTGAGATAGAAGGGAGAAAAGAAAAGGTGAGCCATGTACTGTGGTGCTTATGTACCGTGCTATTGAGTACAGGGGAATATACCTCCCCAGTTATAAATAAACCTGTGAGCTGGACTGGAACTTGTATCTGCCTGCCTGTGTCAGGTTAGGACGGCTGTATGCTCTCCTGGGCTTCACAGAGGTCTATACATGGACAATACCAGAGAATGAGAAGCTCCTTGAACAACGGCAAGATACTCAAAAGACGCACATATACCAAAGCCGACATCTTTACCCTTTGACTCAAGTAAATATTTGCTAAACCGCCACCTTTCTTGCCTTCACGAACCGCAAGAGTAAAGTGCAGTACTAGTACAGAGGGACTTGGATAGAATACAGGCTTAGACAGATTTGTGGCAGATACAATTTATTATTAAATATAAAGTATTACACATATTAAACTTGAAAGTATAGCTTATGAGAAGGGAACAGGAGTCATTGTGGATTCATCATAATCTGTATCCAGACATTTACAGGAGCAATCAAGAAGGCTAATAGGATATTAGGTTATATAGAACCACATGTGGAGTACAAGTCAAGGAGCATGCTTAATTTACATAATGTAGTAGTAAAGCTTCACCTGCACAATTATGTACAGCTTTGGTCTTCATACTAGAAAAAAAGACAGTGCTAGAGAAAGTCCAAAGTTTAGTGACCAGGCTGATTACATAACTGAGAGCTATAAGCCATAAGGAAAGATTTAAGAAGTTGAACCTTTCCAGTTAAGCAATTGAAGATTAACTGGTGAAATGATTTAATTGTTTAAAACCATGAAATGAATTAGTAAGGTGGATCCCAGCTGTTGCTTTAAAATAAATTATTTAACAGCAACATAGTACACATGTACACATTTTCAAAAGTTTTTCTTCACACAAACAACTATAAATTACCAAGTAGTGTGACAGAGAGTAGGACTGGCAAGCCTGTTGGACGGAATGATCCACTTTTATCACAAATATTCAAAAAAATAAAAGTAAATTGAGTTAAAGAAATTAAGTTTATTCACAAGTAAACACAAGTTGCTCATTTAGCCTATCTATTCATCCATCCATTAATTTCCTTTGTAGGTAGCTGGAATTTATTCTGTCAAAATCATGCACATGACTGGAAAGAAATGTAGATGGGTCTGTCACAGGGCACACCTATGCAAATATTCACACTCATTTATTATTGGGGCTCAATTTAATGATGCTATGTAGCCACCCTAAATATATTTGAAAATACATTGAGAAAAATACACAGACACAATAACAACTTAATACTTTCATATAGCCAGTGTCTGAAGAAGCTACACATTTCAGAACCCTGTTCATACAAGTCAAAAATTCTAACAACCATATCACTTAAATTTGACAAAATAAAGTCCATATGACATAAGTGCAAAATCTCATTAGCACCATTTACAAAGTGCTAACTTGAAACTCCCAAGTGAGGCACTCTGTGTCATGGTCTCAGTGGAGGCTGAACAAAGCTCTAGCGAAAACTGATTTATGGTTCCACAATTTCCGTTTACTTTTCCAACAGTAAATCTTCCCTTAAATTCCTGGTGTTGAAATAGTAAAAAATTCAGAGGACAACGTATGGGAGTAAGATAAGAATAGCTGAAGTGTAAATAAGAATAGCTGCAAAATTTGTAACACTGTATATTGTGAAAGATAACAGAAAAGGAGGTCATAACAGAAGCATAAAACAAATGGTCGAGGAGAATGGGTGCTTGCAAGGGTATCATAAAAAATAAAGTCATGACTAACATTTTCATATTAGCTGACTACATTAGAAGAAACTAACACTTTTGGGCAATTATTCATAGCCTAAAGATGGTGGCATATCAGTGTAATACAGAAATTAATTCTTTAGAGATTGCTTAAGCCATGTGCGTGTATATGAAACATCTAGTTAGCAAAGAGCTGCATTTCAATTTTCTCGGGAGACCTATTGAAGTGGACAACTAACATTTTCCAGACTTGATTGGAAGATGGAATCAGCCTCCAAAAAATGAAATGAGACAGAACAAAAAATGCATTATTAAAATGACTAAATACAACACTTAAAGGGAGTTGTGCATTGTTGACTTACTAAATATGATTAGAAATAAACCATTTTCCCAACTTAGAAGTCTACTGTTTTTAATAAAGCACAGAATCCACTCTTACTTTCTACTTAAAAAAATATCTTAAGAACTGAGTGAAAAATCAAAAAAACACAGGTAAGAAGTTTAAAAAAAATACATTAGAATAAGAGACTTAAAATTGAATAAGAAGAAAATGTCAGTTAAAGAAAAGAATAAGAACAGGCATGTTTCATTAAGAATGTTATGATGCAAGAAAGATCTCTGTGCCCACTTTTCCCATTGAGACAGTGCGTTAATAGTGCTGGGCCTCCTGTGACCATGCATTTCAGAAAACAGTCCATGAAAAGAAAATGTGTACATAGTATATCTCTCTACATATAAAAAAAAATCCTGGAAATTAAAAGCAAGGCGACGATACGTGATCTTCTCGGAGGTTCTTGAAAGACATTTTAAAGACCCGCGAGACAAAAAAGACTGACAATGGAGCGTCTCGCAGGGACGTGGAACATAAGATTCTTGCAAGACACGACCTTCTTATCAGATAAGAGCACGGACAGTCAGCAAAACATTCAGTCATGTAAAGTCACGTGGCACACACAGATCCTGTGCCTTTAGCAAAGAAGAAAGAGCAGGACAGAGAAAAGAGACCCAAGGCGCGATACATATGCAGAGAAAGGTACAGAATGTGAAAGCAGTAACAGGCGAAAGTATTGTAGCGTCCCAGCCAAGCCATTTTTGTTTTCAGTGACTGTTAGGTCCGATAGAGGGATGGCAGAGTACAGCACGGCAGACTGATAGCTGGGTGCTGATTGATGCGGTAAGGGGGAGGCGACACCTGTGGGAGGAGGGGTTGGAGAGGGTGCTAGAAAGTTGTGTTTGGGGTTACGCAGTCGGCGATTGTTAAAGTAGAACTTTTGTGACACTTTATTACGTCAGTCACTACAGTATCAAAAAAAAAGATATCACAGATCGCATTGACGCAAATAAAACTAAATTATTTAAGTCAGAGAATTTCAAAAACGGGGTTTGACTCAAATGCATAAGGCGGGTTGACATCTAAGTAATCACCATAGATCTCAGCGTTAACATTTCCAGCGAGTGTGTCTGTCCGGTTACAGTGTCTATGTTACGTACCATTTGGTATAGGATTTGGAAAAGCAATGCTAATGTACGTGATGCACCATTTTTTGGATTTTAGAGACAAAACAACCAGACACCTTTTATTAAGATGGAATATGATATATGCAAAGCTTGTTATCCTCTTGTAATGTATGTGTCTGTCAATTCCTTTTATGACACATCATAAGTATTTCACAATAAAGAAAATTTTTTAAATGTTGTGGGTGCAAATAATTTAAAATTGCAAGGTGTGCAATAATGATTCTTGGAATGGTTGTTTAGTTCTGGATGTTATTCACACACGGTCTCAAATCATTTGCATTGGACAGTTCTTTACACATTTTTATTTAGTGGATTTTACCATATTATACTGTATAATCTGCAATCCTCTGATAATTTATGTGTCTGTCAATTCAGTTTATTGAGTAGCTTTGCAATGCCTTTAAAATGCTTTTTATTGAACAAAATATTTCAAATGTTGTGGGTGCATACATTTTAAAATTGAGTGCAATCAGGAATTTTGATTGTTCAGATTTATGCAAGTTGCCATCCCATCCTGTCCTTCTCCCTGTTGCTTTTCGCTTGCTTGCACATGTCCGTTTTTCGTTCTTTTTTAAAACACCATTAAAATGTTTTGAGAACTTAAAGTGCAAATAGCCTTTTATTTTAGCCTTTTATCGTCAGACTCCATCAAAATGTATAGACAATCCTTCACAGCCTTAAGTGTCTGGTATATGGAGTTCAAGAAGGGTTCAAGTTCATATTTCACCTGGTTGTTAAGTACAGTAACCATTTTTATTGACTCATTCCACATTTATTAATTAGGAAATAAGTATTATATATGCTGAATTAAGCCACATTCTTAGGCACATCTTGTGGACTGTAATCTGCAATTACAACTTCTTTGTGCCATCTCTCACCTGTCTCCTGAATATAAAAATTAAGCTCCTCTGGACAGCATCAAATCAATTATAAAAATAAACCTTTTACATTTATGAAACCATTTTATTTAGAAAGCTGTTCAAGTAATTAGTGAAGGGTATCTTAAAATATTAAACAAATAAGGTTGGGAAAGTTAGATTTGTTCTTACTAACTGTAGTTTGTCTTTATTCAGTGTTCTCCTTCATTGGTATTTTTTTTAAATTTGATCTCAAAATATTAAACAAATATTAATGTCATTAAACATACTGTATGTTTGATTTTATGTACATCCCTACCATTTAGTGTCCTTTTAAATGAAACATGTTTATTTCTTACTGTGCAGCCCACTTAGAGTGTTAGCAGTTATGCTGAAGCAATAAACAGGGTTCTACACCCCTCTTACACAGTCTCAATTCTGCACTCACAGCCACCTCTTTCACAGAAATTCTTCTGTAACCTTGCTGTCCCTCCTAAACTTTTTCCCATAAATCCGAATCTTTGAATGGTCATTTCTGATTACTTCTGTGCCACAAGAAATTGTATAACCACACATCACTGCAAAATCCCATTTTAAAGATCCAACTGTGTATTTGCATTAGGATACAGATTGCTCCATGGAGCTGCAGGAGCAAGAGCAGCATTTCAAATTAACCACAAAAATAGGATGTAGTTGTGTAGGATGTACTTTGCCAGGAACTAAGTTCCATATTTTCATATATATATATATATATATGGCAGATGGAGATCCACAAAATAGTTTTTATTCCTGAACTTTCAGCCCCTACCAGGAGCCTTCATCAGAGGATAATGCTTAGACATAGAAGATTTAAAGGCAATATATAGCAAAATTGGCCGGGTGGGGGGAGCTGGGTCGGGGCATTTGGACATAAACTCAGCATATGCAAACTTAAGAAGAACATATTCATAATAAATAAAATGTTATGACCAATACCCCACCCAAACTACTTTATGATACGTGATTAATTTTTTCTCCCTTTGTGGATCTCCAGCTGCCAATATTCAAACCGTATCACAGACCTTTGCTTCCATATATATATATATATATATATACACACAGGCGGACACCGTTTCAGCCATCACCCACGTTTATTTACACAATTATATTACAAAAGTCAAGTGCACCACCACCAAACCCCCAGTTCCCCAAAGTCCAGGCTCTCACTAGCCACTGTCTTAACACACACAAATACTTGGGCCTCTCCTCGCCTCCTCTGCCACGACCTTGTCTTCCTTCTCACCCGACTCCAGCCTTGATTGCAGGGCGGCGGCTCCTTAAGTAGGTGGCTGATTGGTGACCACACATATATATACAGTGGAACCTCAGTTTGCGAACATAATTCGTTCCAGAAATGTGCTCGCAGTCCAAAGCACTCGTATATCAAAGTGAATTTCCCCATAACAAATAATGGAAACTCAGATGATTCGTTCCACAACCCAAAACTATTCATATAAAAATGATTAATACAAAATATAAAGTAAAAATACATAAAACAAATTAACCTGCACTTTACCTTTAAAAAGAATCATGGCTGGTATGAGTGAGTTTCTAAACCCATGTGGGATTCCACCCAACGGGACGACACGCGGAAAAGTGTCCCAAAGCAATCGCAGTCTCCCAGCGCTGTAGCAGTTCGCCGTATAAGTGCATCCAAAAAGATCGCAGACATGCTATAAGCGCCTGCCGTCGATGGGTGATACAAGGAACATTATAAAGATCCCGCTACAATAAATAACAGCGCTGTTGCTGTTTCAAGCTGAATAAAGCTGGTGTTGTTAAAGTACTGAGACTCAGCTTCATGTTTTAGGGCGCAAGATGAGGACTCGCACTTCACAGCACACAAGTGCGTTCGCGCACACACACACACAGTCACAATGCTGTAGTAAACAGTATACACTCATACAGATGTTCACTATATGAGTGAGGCACACAGACTCAGACGGAGAATAGGAGACGATTGCCCTCAAGAGAAGAGAGACAGAGGAAGAGAGAGAGAGAGAGAAACGCGCGCGCGAGCGAGATAAGGAGAGAGAAACACGCGCGAGTGAGAGAGATAAGGAGAGAGACGCGCTGCGCGCGAACGAGGGAAATAAGGAGAGAGAGACGCGCGCGCGAGAGAGAGAGAAGAACCATAAACTCAGTTGTGATCACATGGCGCTCAGCAGACAAAGTGTATCCATACCACTCGTATTGCAAGACATCGCTAGTTTATCAAGTCAAAATTTATTAAAAAATTTAGCTTGTCTTGCAAAACACTCGTAAACCAAATTACTCATAAACCAAGGTTCCACTGTATATATATATATATATATATATATATAGCTGAAAAAAAATTAAAGGAACACTTTGAAAACACATCAGATATCAATGGGAAACAAAATAATCATACTGGATATCTATACTGATACGGACTGGATAATGTGTTAGGAACAAAAGGATGCCACACCGTTTGATGAAAATGAAAATTATCAACATACAGAGGGGCTGAATTCAAAGACACCCTGAAAATCAAAGTGAAAAAATGATGCGGCAGGCTAGTTCATTTTGCCAAATTGTTTTTGCAGCAACTCCAAATCGTACTTAATAGCTTCTGTGGCCCCCACGTGCTTGTATGCATGCCTGACAATGTCGGGGCATGATCCTAATGAGATGACGGATAGTGTCCTGGGGGATCTCTTCCCAGATCTGGACCAGGGCATCACGGAGCTCATGGACAGTTTGAGGTGCAACCTGGTGGCATCGGATGGACCAAAACATAATGTCCCAGAGGTGTTCTATTGGATTTAGGTCAGGTGAGCGTGGGGTCCAGTCATGAAAAATGTCAGTGGCCTCCACCTGTTAAACCATGCCTGTTTTGGGGGTTGTCTCATTGTGGCTCCTCTAGTGTACCTGCTGTTAATTTCATTAACACCAAAGCAGCTGAAACTGATTAACAATCCCCTCTGCTACTTAACTGACCAGATCGATATCCCAGAAGTTTCATTAACCTGATGCTGCAAATTTCCCCTTGGGATTAATAAAGTATCTATCTATCTATCTATACTGAAAAGACTAAAAGATTAAAAGACGGCAGTGAGAAGAGTTATGTTATATGGGTTGGAGACGGTGGCACTGTGCAGAAAGCAGCAGTAGAGCTGGAAGTGACAGTGTTAAAGATGCTAAGATTTGCACTGGATGTGACGAGGATGGATAGGATTAGAAATGAGTACATTAGAGGGTCAACTCATGTTGCACGGTTGGGAGAAAAAGTCAGAGAGGCGAGATTGAGTTGGTTTGGACATGTGCAAAGGAGAGATGCTGAGTATATTGGGAGAAGGATGCTAAGGATAGAGCTGCCAGGTAAGAGGAAAAGAGGAAGGCCCAAGAAAAGGTTTATGGATGTGGTGAGAGAGGACATGCAGGTGATGGTGTAATAGAGCAAGATGCAGAGGACAGAAGGATATGGAAGAAGATGATCCGCTGTGGCAACCCCGAATTGGAGCAGCCGAAAGAAGAAGAGGTAGTTTATGAAATGAATTCAGAGTTTTCTTATATAGATAGGTTTTAATTGGATTGCTTTTGTGTTAGGAAAATGTTAAAAAAAATAAAATTAGAACTATACATTTTTTGGATTAAATCACATTCTTTGTGTGCATTTTCAATTTGGCTTCAATTCTCCACCAATGAATGCTGTTTTAAGGGTGACCCTTTTAAGGAGTGTGGTCAGACCAAAACAAGAAATTTTAGGCAGTAAAAAAGGCTTTTCTTCAGAAGCACATTCAAGAACATATCAGGAGGTCATTCTATGTTGCAATAGAACCAGCTTTCAGTTACACATATCTTGATTTCTGTTTGGATCAGGTATATTTAATTTTCATTGTGTTAGTAACAATCATAATTTAATAGACAGATTTTAGAATATCAGTACAATAAACGTGTTAGGCTTGATTAAGTTGCTAGCATCTTGTAAATTAATTAAATTCAGCTTATGCTGATATATTGTTCTTCACCAATTATAAGCTCAGAAGTTTTACACAGACTTATAAGTACATAATGAAAAAAACAAAGCTAATAACCAATAAACATTGACAAAGGTAACCAAAGACCATAAATCTGAATAAACTTTAATCGAAGATATTGGCTTACAATACGTTTCCAGTTAAATGAAATGTTGATATGAGGAGTTCTCCACATTTTTTCTGTTTTTGGTCTCATATTCTTAAGTGCTGAACAATTTTAGGTAAAAGTAAAGATGGCATTTCTTTAACTCCTCCCTAATAAAAGACATGTGTATTTTTGTTTTTCTTATGTACATCTATTCATCATCATAAAGAACACAATTTATCTTATGTATACATACAAAATGTATTCATGTGTTACAGTTGCTGTCTATTAGCTGAAAAATAAACACTTAAAACCAGTACATAAAGATTCAGACTTAATCATGTCATTGCCATGTGAATTAGAGAATATCAAAATGATGCAGGAGATTTTATTTTATACAAGCTTTTTAAAGCCACTTTTATAATAGTACATTTTCTGGAAATCACCTGTCGGTTTTCTGACATTTGCTCTTGTGAGACTACATATGAGGAGACATTAGCTGGATAATAAAACTTAGGGAAAAGTAATATTTAATGGACAAATTAGGTCAAATTTCAAATGTCACTAATGTTTCAGATCTCCTGGTGCTTTAATTTTGTTTTTAAATGTTTTGTCACAACTTTAACGCTACCTTTGTGAACAACAATGTCTAATACAATTTCAGAATTCCTGCAAAACATGCCTGTATTCTGTTTTGTCACACTCCCTCCCAACTCCGGCTCCGCTTGCTGGGTCTCCCATAGTTCTTTATATAGTCCTTGACCCAGAAGTGCTTCTGCTCTTCTGTTCACGTGACTTGGGAGTACTTCCGGGCTACAGGGAAAATCAAAATCCCCGTGTCTCCCTGCAGCGTCACACAATGGCATGCACGGCACCCAGCAGGGCTGTAAAGCCGAACTCCATCTCCCATGGTCACCTCCATGCTGCAGGGAAGACGCCATCTAGCGTCTTGGATGTGTCGGCCGGGATGAGCTGTCGGCCGTCCATCACAATATATATATACATATAATGTGTGTATGTGTGTCTGTATATAAAAAATTAAATACCAAGCTTCATAATTTTGTAGGCCTGGCTTCCAATTATGAAACTGATTGAATAGAAAATCTGCAGCCAGTGTAAACTTCCAGGACCACAATTTGTTACCCCTGTTCTACATGATCATCCTGGCATTTAAACTTCAATTATAAGTCCTATAACAATGCTAGAAAAATGACATGGACAATCATGTGTATTGAATACATTCATTATATTCTTACAAGCTTTATATCTAGTAGACAACTGACCACCAAAGTTGATTTCCACAGTTACTGAAAGGTGGGCAGTTTAGTTTAATTACTCCATGATCTGGTAATGCACACAAAAAATACAAAATAAATAAATAAAGATACCAATCATATCAGAATTTCAAGTAAGGTAACAAAAACTAATGAGTAAATGACTTTTTACAATTTGAGTTTTTCAATAATAATAAAAATGGAAAGGTGCAACTATTTGTGCAACTATTCAGTAATTTTTTAAAAATATCAGATTTTGCTTTCATTATTTTAAAGTTTTTCTATCAGGTTTTTTGCATATTGGTCTTGATCAGAAAAATCTAGTGCACTAACTTAAGGATGAACTGATTGTTACGAGAATGATATAATTTTGGGTGTTTATCAATAATACCGAAAGTTACTAATCATGTTTGTCTTTGAAGGACACAAAATATTCCTTATCATCTATAATGAAGAAGGGTTTCATTTTTTTGTTATAAACTTTTTTTTTACCACCTTAACATTGATACTTGCTTTTCATCTCTTACAGTATGTTACTCCTATATACCTACTACTTATTACAGACATTTCACCTCCATTCAAAAACACCTATGCACTCTCTTAAATCTCTTCCAGTTACACTTTGGCTCTTCAGCTCCATAAAGGAGGTTCAATAAATGGATCGTTGGATATTTTTTCAGTTTGACTCCATTTTCCACTAGTATCAGTGTACTGAGACATCCCTCATCATTGAGCCTATTGTTATGGTTTATTATTTGCCTTCATTGTTAAATCAGAATGATTATTGCATATTTTAGTAAACATCCATTCCTATGTTTATAGCTACAGTACTTGTCCTGGGCCAATCCTGGCCAAAGGCAGTCATCTACACTACTAATGGCAACAGGATCAAGGCAGCAAGAATCCCAAATGTGTTTGTAGTTCACTATAGAGTTCACAGAACAACTAAATTCACAATTGATCTACTGCTGCTATTTACAACTTGGTGTACTGGTACAAATATTTTTATAATACTTTTATAAAATATTTTATTTTTAGGAACGCTAAAATAATTCCTTTTTTATGACTAAGTCTAATAATAAGCCTGATTATCCTCAACACTTTTTCTTATGATACATGAAAACTCCTCCTCGAACCTTATCGTGGTGGAGGAGTTTGCGTGTACCAATTATCCTAGGAGCTCTGTTGTCCGGGGCTTTATGCCCCTGGTAGGGTCACCCAAGGCAAACTGGTCCTAGGTGAAGGATGAGACAAAGAGCGGTTCAACCAAACCTCCTATGAAGAACAAAAACCTTGGATGACGTTTTCCCTTGCCCGGACGCGGGTCACCGGGGCCCCCCTCTGGAGCCAGGCCTGGAGTTGGGGCTCGATGGCGAGCGTCTGGTGGCCGGGTCTGCACCCATGGGGCTCGGCCGGGCACAGCCTGAAGAGGTAACGTGGGTTCCCCTTCCCATGGGCTAACCACCTGTAGGAGGGGACAAGGAGGTCAGGTGCAGTGTGAGGTGGGTGGTGGCCGAAGGCAGGGACCTTGGCGGTCCGATCCTCGGCTACAGAAGCTGGCTCTTGGGACGTGGAATGTAACCTTTCTGAAGGGGAAGGAGCCTGAGCTAGTGCGCGGGGTCGAGAGGTTCCGGCTAGATATATTCGGGCTCACCTCGACGCATGGCTTGGACACTGGAACCAACCTCCTTGATAGGGGCTGGACTCTCTACCAATCTGGAGTTGCCCCCGGTGAGAGGTGTCGAGCGGGTGTGGGCATACTTATTGCTCCCCGACAGAGCCTGTTCATTGAGGTTTACCCCGGTGGACAAGAGGGTGGACTCCCTACACCTTCGGGTGGAGGAACGGGTCCTAACTGTTGTTTGTGCGTATGCGCTGAACAGCAGTTTGGAGTACCCACCCTTTTTGGAGTACCTGGAGGGGGTGCTAGAGGGCATACCTTCCGGGGACTCCCTTAACTGCTGGGAGACTTCAGTGCTCACATGGGCAAAGACAGTGAGACCTGGAAGGGAGTGATTGGGAGGAATGGTCCCCCCCAATCTGAACCTGAGCGGTGTTTTGCTATTGGACTTCTGTGTTCATCTCGGGTTGTCCATAACAAACACCATGTTCAAACATAGGGGTGTTCATATGTGCACTTGGCACCAGGACACCCTAGGACTCAGTTCGATGATCGACTTTGCGGTCGTGTAGTCGGACTTGCGGCCACATGTCTTGGACACTCGGGTGAAGAGAGGGGCGGAGCTGTCAACTGATCACCACCTGGTGGTGAGTAGGCTTCAATGGTGGGGGAGGATGCCAGTCAGGCCTGGTAGGCCCAAACGTGTTGTGAGGGTCTGCTGGGAACATCTGGCAGAGTCCCTTGTCGGAAGTAGCTTAAACTCACACCTCCGGCAGAACGACCATGTCCCGAAGGAGGTGGGGGACATCGAGTCCGAATGGGCCATGCTCCGTGCCTCTATTGTTGAGGTGGCTGACCGGAGCTGTGGCCATAAGGTGGTCAGTGCCTGACATGGCGGCAATCCCCAAACCCTTTGGTGGACACCTGCGGTGAGGGATGCCGTCAAGCTGAAGAATGAGTCCTACCGGACCCTCTTGTCCTGTGGGACTCTGGAGGCAGCTGATAGGTACTGGCAGGCCAAGAGGAATGCAGCTTCGGTGGTTGCTGAGGCAAAAACACTGGCATGGGAGGAGTTGGGGAGGCCATGTAGAATGACTTTTGGATGGCTTCGAG
Organism: Polypterus bichir lapradei; assembly: GCA_026402145.1. Taxonomy (NCBI): domain Eukaryota; kingdom Metazoa; phylum Chordata; class Cladistia; order Polypteriformes; family Polypteridae; genus Polypterus; species Polypterus bichir. Next base: position 254,083,162 of record JANRMT010062791.1, read on the forward strand.
GAGATTCTGGTCCACCGTCCGGCATCTCAGGAGGGGGAAGCAGTGCAGTGTCAACACTGTATATGGTGGGGATGGTGCACTGCTGACCTCGACTCGGGATGTTGTGGGTTGGTGGGGGGAGTACTTCGAAGACCTCCTGAATCACACTAACATGCCTTCCAATGAGGAAGCAGAGCCTGGGGACTCGGAGGTGGACTCCCACATCTCTGGGACTGAGGTCACTGAGGTGGTCAAAAAACTCCTAGGTGGCAGGGCCCCAGAGGTGGATAAGATACGCCCGGAGCATGGACATCAGGGACAGTGCCTCTGGATTGGCAGACTGGGGTGGTGGTTCCCCTCTTTAAGAAGGGGGACCGGAGGGTGTGTTCCAACTACAGAGGGATCATACTCCTCAGCCTCCCTGGAAAAGTCTATTCGGGAGTTCTGGAGATGAGGGTCCATCAGATAATTGAACTTTGGATTCAGGAGGAACAGTGTGGTTTCCGTCCTGGTCGCGGAACAGTGGACCAGCTCTACACCCTTAACAGGGTCCTGGAGGGTGCATGGAAGTTTGCCCAACCAGTCTACATGTGTTTTGTGGACTTGGAAAAGGCGTTTGACCATGTCCCTCGGGGAATCCTGTGGGGGATGCTCCAGGATTATGGGGTACTGGACCCCCTGATAAGGACTGTTCAGTCCCTGTACAACCGGTGTCAGAGCCTGGTCCGCATTGCCGGCAGTAAGTCGAACCCGTTTCCAGTGAGAGTTGGACTCCGCCAGGGCTGCCCTTTGTCACCGATTCTGTTCATAAATTTTATGGACAGAATTTCTAGGCGCAGCCAGGGTGTTGAAGGGGTCCGGTTTGGTGGACTCAGGATTGGATCACTGCTTTTTGCAATGATGTTGTCCTGTTTGCTTCATCAGGTCGTGATCTTCAGCTCTCTCTGAATCGGTTCGCAGCTGAGTGTGAAGCAGCTGGGATGGGAATCAGCACCTCCAAATCCAAGGCCATGGTCCTCAGCTGGAAAAGAGTGGAGTGCCCTCTCAGGGTTGGGAGCGAGATCCTGCCCCAAGTGGAGGAGTTCAAGTATCTTGGGGTCTTATTCACAAGTGAAGGAAGAATGGAGTGTGAGATCGACAGGCAGATCGGTGCGGCGTCCGCAGTGATGCGGGCTCTGCATCGGTCTGTCATGGTGAAAAAGGAGCTGAGCCATAAGGCAAAGCTCTCAATTTACCAGTCGATCTACATTCCTACCCTCACCTATGATCATGAGCTGTGGGTAGTGATCGAAAGAATGAGTTCGCGAATACAAGCGGCTGAAATGAGTTTCCTCCGCAGGGTGTCTGGGCTTTCCCTTAAAGATAAGGTGAGAAGCTCAGTCATCCGGGTGGATGTCAGAGTAGAGCCACTGCTCCTCCGCATCGAGAGGAGTCAGATGAGGTGGCTCGGGCATCTGATCAGGATGCCTCCTGGACGCCTCCCTAACGAGGTGTTCCAGGCATGTCCAACTGGGAGGAGGCCCCGGGGAAGACCCAGGACACGCTGGAGGGACTATGTCTCCCAGCTGGCCTGGGAACCTCTCGGGATTCCCCCGGAAGAGCTAGAAGAAGTGGCTGGGGAGAGGGAAGTCTGGGCATCTCTGCTCAAGCAGCTTACCCCACGACCCAACCTCGGATAAGCGGAAGAGGATGGATGGATGGATGGACATGAAAACTGGTGAACGGTAGTCTTTTTTAAATAAAATGTGACAGCTAATGTCTCCATTTAAGGTATAAATCTCAAACACTACATAATGAAATGTTCAACAATTACCGCATGCATAAACATTTCAAATGTTTTATCAGCTGGTAAGTACGGTATTATTAATACTTTTTATATACGCAAAACACCTTACTGCATTCATTTTATTATTTTTAACTACAGTCTTCCTACCTCTGTAACTTAAAAGTACAGCAATTTAACCTAATTTTTGTATAAGGTCTGCCTTATCAATTTCTCTTTTCTGCTTTATACTTTTCCTTTATTACTTTATGAGCCTTGCAATTGGCTGTCAACCTGTCAAGGGCTCTTCTGTGCCTAGTGCAGCTGGGATTGACTCCAACCACCTGTGACCTTGAATCGGATTAAACTGGTCTGAGTATATTATATTAGTTTATGTACTGGAATCCTTAAACACTGCATACTTATTTTATCCTCTATCAACCTAGCACCATGATTTATTGTTTAAATATGTTATGTACTTTAAGATGATTTTCCATACTCCATAGCCAAAAGAGATTATAATAAATCTAAAAAATAATGACATTTCTCTAGATGTATCACAGATATCCACTTCTAGGTCAAAATAATTTCTAGCATTTTAGCCAATGAGATAGACAATCCATATAACAATCTCAGAGAAACTCCCTTTTCAAACTATGATAAAATGCACAGGACACAGATTAATATTTTTCTGTACATATTGCCTATTGAGATAATCCATTAAAAAATTTGTCTGAAAAATGGAAGAACCAAACTTTGGACTGTTGCCATTAATGATAAATAGTAAGGAATCAGCCTAGTCATGTAAAAATATTATTTATGGGGAAATAATTTATTGAACTGTACATTCGTCACAACTTTGTATCTCTCTTACTATATGCATCATTATTAAATAATTGCATTTAAAATCCTTGCAATCATTGTGGACTTAAGTAGTCAGAACAACTAAAATCAATTTTAGTAATTTTAAAAAATAACCTCTAAACACTGCACATTTTCCTAGTGAACTATTTAGATTGGACTCCTACCTTGGGCTCATTGCTGCTAAAATATAATTTTTCATATATGCAGTATTACATTCATCTTACTTTGAAATAAATAGTGTGTCTAAAAATCCAACATTTCTAAAAAATGTTTTTTCCTCTTGATGATCTATAATCAAATGTTACACTCAAATTTCAGTTATTTGATCTATGGAATAATTACATTAAAAGATTATATAAATATACACACACACACAAAAGTCATTGGGTTGTACACTTTTAATATACAGTATAGAGGAGATAAAAACATTTTAACATTAAATACACAACAACAAAACAATATTAAATGAAACACAAAAATTAAGTACTTTAATACTGCTGATACAACTTTAGCTGGGTATTATAAGTTACCTGCAATGTAAGACTAATAAAGCTAGCTAACAAGAGTGAAAAACAAAATTCCAATCTACACGAATCACAGAGAACATAAATCTCTGGGGCATTGATGACCAACTCATAAAAATGGTTAATAACCAGAAACAGTAAGAAAATATATGATTGGTTTGGGCATCTTAGAATTTTAGACACCACTAATTGGTACTTGTAGTGGTGTTCTGCACATGAAAAATCTCACCTTCTTTATCATCCACTCACCTATGTAACAATTAACTTTAGGATACTTTAAGATTCATAATCCCCAAATAGATTGGCTGTAAAAAAAGTATAATTGCATGGCGCTCTCATTTAAAATGGGTTTAAATTTATTTCACCAACCCCAACCCACACCCCTGTGTTTCACTCTGACACTCTTGCTGCCTAGTAATTATCAATACTGAAGACCCCCAGAGGAAATACAATTGTGCCACTTACAACATTCCAATAATCCAGTAGGCAACAGATATATATATTTTTTGAGACGATGGGGGCTTATGTCATTGCATAGGTCACAGAGAATGAAAAATGATCACAACCTTCCTCTCAATCTCCTCAGTTCTCAATCATGTCACTGAATCCACTGTGTTTACAGCATTAGATCTCAGTAGTGTATATAACCTGATTAGGATGATATATAGCTGTGTTACCTGGGTTCTCCTGAGAAATGCCCTATGTTATGAAATGTTACATTCAAAGGCACTATACAGTAACTGACAAGTACTGCCAGGGGTTAATGTTATTGGTTCACTGGAACTCCTGACTCCTGAAATATGCTAGATACAATTGCTCACGAGTAAAACATTGTTTCTTTTCCTAGTAACTGCCCTTAGCTTTTATTGATAGCCATTAGAAAACAGTTTCACAGGAAACTTTATTTTTTTTTAATTTCAAAGAAGTAATTAGTAGGAATAGTGTGAATTGTGGGCATAAATATTATGTCCTCTGTAGCACATTCTTTATAAATAGTAATACATTCAGATTTGAGTGTAATGCATTGAGCTGTAATCTTGTACCATCACGAAGTTGGAGAGTATAGATGAAAAGGTGTATACACACAAACATGGTTTACTTATATATATTTATTAATTTTGTGCTTATTATGTCCTTGTTAACTTCTAAAAGAAGAAACAATTTAAACTACACATGTGAGAAAGTTTGCAATTCAGTACACAGGAGGAAATCATTGGCCTCTTATAATAGCAGCACTGTAAAATGCCCTTGACAGGTTCAGGCTCAAAACTGGTTTATCTGTGAGCAGTGTTTATATGTACTTAATGAATATTAATATTAAAGAATGTCAGCCAATTACACTCCATGCTCACTGCTCTCTCTGTAGTAGTTCTTATTTACAAGGGTTGAAGTCTGACACCTACTGTTAAAGCCACAAGGGTTGTAATCTACGGACTATAAATACACTCTGCAATAATATGAGTTGAACACTAGTATGGTGCGCTCAATAACAATTTCAGGTAATAAAACTTTAATTAGCATTTGTATGTTTATATAGTGCATTTATAACCTCTATCTTTATAGCAAAGCATGGCTTATTTTGAAATAATCAAACATTATAATAAATACTGTTGGGTAACAAGGAATTCCATGAGTTGAATTTGTTAACCATTATTGTGAGATATACAGACGTCTGTTATGGACCTCTTGTAAAGCATAACAGCTCTGTTTTTCCAATTATTGATAAAAGGAAGGAAAACAATTTGAAGTGTGATCAAGAAATGCATCATACACTGCTTCCTTAAATTATATAAGGAGTTCTGTAAATGAACAAATGGGTTTGCAACTGAATGGATGTGTGGATTTCCCTGCAATGATAGAAAAATTTTATTGAAATATGACTTTAAGGTTGAAATGGGCTATCAGGCTATAAAGTTTAATAAGGAACATCTTCTATATTGATCGTACTTAATTTTAAACTTAGTTAAGCTAATATATTTATTGGAGCCTGTTAACTATGCAGCTCCTCATAGGTTTTAATTTTAAACTTAGTTAAGCCAACATATTTATTGGAGCCTGTTAACTATGCAGCTCCTCTCAGGTTTTTCAGAGAGTCATGAGACACTTAAGAAGAGAAGGAATAATTAAATCAGCCAAATCTCATGAGTATTACCACAAACATAGATTGAGTGAATAGAGAAAACAAAAAGGAGACATTTGTAATAGCCTGCTTTGTGCCATCTCTGGAGCAGTCTAGCAGACTGTTAACTTGCACTACCTCATCAATATTACACCCCTGCTCATAAGTGTGAATAGTCAGGAGCAAAAGGATCTCAAAAATGTGAAGCCTAAGGTATTGACTGGAGTTTTAAGTCTTGATTTTCATCACACAACAGAAGTTGAGATGCCATCCCTGCTGGTGCTAGTAAACAAAATAAATAATAACAAATAAAGAATAAAATAAATGTATTATTTTATTCCTAGTAGTATTAATGATAAAATACAACTAGGAAATAGAAAAAAAAACTACAGCTAAACAAATATAAAACAGCTGAGGATTGCACACTTCATTTAGTAGATCTATCTATACGGGAGCAGGCCATTTAGCCCAACAAATCTCACCAGTCCTATGCACTTAATTCTTCCAAAATAATTTTGAAAGTCTCTAAAGTCTTTAATCTACAACACCACAGGGTAGCTTACTCCATGTGTCTATGAAGAAAAACATTGTATTGTTTGAGTGAAATTTACCCTTTAAGTTTTCAACTGTGTCTGTATTCTTAATTAACTGTTTTTAAAGTAAAGGTCTCGATCTACTGTACTAATTTCCTTCATAATTGTAAACACTTCAGTCATGTCTCCTCTTAGTCCTTTGCTTAAACTGAAAAGGCTCAGCTCTTTTAATCCTTCCTCATAATTCATACCTTGTAGCCTTGGAATCAGCCTAGTTGCTCTTCTCTGGACTTTTCCAAGTGCTGCTATGTCCTTTTTGTAGCCTGGAGGTCAAAACTGTACACAGTACTCCTGATGAGGTCTAACCAGTGCCAGTATAAAGCCTGAGCAGAACATCCTTGGACTTGTACTCTACACATCGTGTTATATAACCTAAGGTTCTGTTAGCCTTCTAAATGTCTTCTGAACACTGTCTGGCAGCTGATCATGACAAGTCCACTAAGACTCCAAAATATGTCTCATAAGGAGTACTTTTGATTTTCAGACCTCTTGTTATTCAAACCTAACATTTTTACTTCCTACTTGTAATACTTTACATTTACTTACATTAAATTTCATCTGCCACAATCTGCTCAAGCCTGTAATTATTCAATGGATTCTAGATTATCTATGAATCAACCTATCTTGGTATCTTCTGTAAACTTAACTAGCTTATTATTTATCAACTACTTACTTGTGGCAACAGTGGGATGAGTCCTTAGTGATGTTTTTCGGCCAGGCAGATACAACCGGTAGTGTCAGTGTCCCACAGTACAGGTAGGTGTGACTTAATGATTTTCTGGGATAATTTGATGACCCTCTGAACAGCCTCTTTGTCAGCCACAGACCAGTTGGCATACCACACTGAGATACCATAAATGAGCAGACCTTCTTTGAGGCAATGATAAAAGGACAGCAGAAGCTGCTCAGACAAATTGGAGCGTCCTATTGAAGTATAGTCGTTTCTGGGTCTTCCTCATCAGAGGGGAGGTATTGGTTGGATGAAATGTTATTCTTGGAACACAATTCTGTTAGTCTATAGATATCCCTTCTGTACAGGCTGATTCATCACTCACATATGTCACTGGTATTCCAGTTGGGTCAATGCACTGTGGAGGGTTGTAGCGATGATACCTTCAGTTAAACTACTGGCCTCACAGGCATACTGATGTTGATCTGGGATGAGTGGAAGGATGAATTTAACATGCTTTAGGAAATGTGTCTCAAAGTACTTCATGACAATTGGAATTAAAGCCACTGGTCTATGGTCATTGAGACCACTGACTGTTGCCTGTTTGGGACTGGAGCGGTAAACAGCAGACTTGAGTCATTTAGGGAGAATGTACTGTGACAGAGGTTAAAGATTTTAGTTAACACCTCTGCCAGCTGATCAGCACATTCTTTCAGTGCCCTCCCTGAAATTCCATCAGAATGTGCTACTTTCCATGGTTGGACATTACAGAGTGTTCTTCTGAAATCATCTTGATAGCAAGTACCAGGCTTTCAATAATCAGTAGATGCATTCTCCCAGACTGTACCCTGTTTCCTTTGCAGTGATCAAGGAAGTTGTTGAGCTTCTCAGCTAGTAAAAGATCAGTATTGGTAGGTGGGATATTGAAGTGTTGAAGTGTTGGATACCTTGCCTTTAACAAAATGATCCACCATTGTATGTCTATAGGACACCCTAGCCGCTTTGATGCCTGTCTTCAGGTTAGATCTGCTCTTACTATGTAATTCTTTATTGCCTGACATGAAAGCTACATAGCATTCTTTCAGCAGAAGCTGGTCTTCCTTTGGCCCTACCTGGTTTGTTATTAGGAAAAGTTCAGATACGCTTTTCAACAGTAACACTGTCAGTGTAGCTCTGATGTAAACAGTACAGTGGCGGTGTACTCCTCAATGTCTTGTTGTGCAGATAATTGGTATGGAACAGTCCTGCAGTCGATGGATAGCCCCTTCAGGTTATGTCTTTACATTCCTATCTATTGGGTTCATCTTACTTATGAGACGTCTCTTTACAGATTTCTTATATATATTCAAACTAAATATGGATAAACAGATTTATTTCCTTTTGTAAAAATATACTTTAGCTGCAAAAAATAATTATTCCAAGACATTGTAGTCAAGTAAATGTTTTTAGCAAATATTTGATTTTTCTCTGTTTAATTTTCTAATGCCTCTTTACTAAACGTTCAAAGCCATCTGAGCCATAATCATTTTAGCTAAATTTAGAAAAATAAATTACATCAAGTTCACAAAAGTTCCATGAATTCATTTGTCTAATGATGGCAATGTGAAACAAAATAAAATCTGCACTCAAGGAATGAAATTTGAGTCCTGTGACTTAAGTTAGAGACAAACAAAAAAAAGTATGATCCAGATTATTGCCATAGTAACTGGAAATGCACATTTTAAATACATTGATGATATATGAAGCTCTTACATTCCAAACAAAGACCAGACATTGTTTATAATTATGGCATATGATTATTATGTATTCGTTACTATTTATTTTCAGTCATCATATCTACTGTATAATATTATTGATCTACAACCATTGCCAGGTTATTCATTGAGCTGCAGAAAATATTATAAACATTAAACACACTAGGTGTGAAAGCAGATGACACCACCTACTGCCCACAGAAGGAGGCTGTGATCACAGATGTTGATCACTCATTCTAAGACAGTCTGGATAGTCTACCTAACTCTCATCATTGTATTTATTCTGCTTCTCTCTCTACTGTACATGCCCTTTCACATGTCAAGCTTCTTTTCCTATCACGCTTGCAGGTATTGCCCCAGTTTGAAAGAAGTCAACTCTTTTACCGTCTAACTTCTATAACAATTTTGCCCACTTCAAATTATGTTTGAGCATTTTTTTTGTTTGTTTTTACTTGTGGTTAATCCAAAACATAATCATCCCTTTGAACATTTTCTTTTGGAATTTGCCATAGTTATGAAATTAAATTTCTATTGTTAATAACCATCACATCTTTCTAAATGTTTATGTGGGATATGCTTCTTTTTCGTACAATAAATTGTATCATGTAGGATGGATCCATACTCTCCACTCTGTTGATATGAACCTACTGTGATGCGCGAGTCACCCTCTTGCACCCCAAGACACGAGGCTGAGTGACAGTACTTTAGCAAAACCAGCTTTATTCAACTTGAAACTGAGGGTTATTTATTGCAGTAGGAGCTACCACTCTCTTATACACAGACACAGCAAACGGGCAGGGTCGAGGCCAGGTCAATTGGCAAGTTATACTGTTCCCTGCCGTTATAATGTCTCTTGTTTCACCTATCGGTGACAGGCACGTATAGTGTAATCTCGATCGGCTTGTAGTGGTTGCTGCTGCACTGTGAACCTGTGGTTGCCTCTGCAACAGACAAGCAGTCCTCCACAGAAGCGGTAGGCGCACTTCGTCGTGCTGTCATGTTTTAGGTTGGGGAGAGGTCCTAAAAAAGTTCAGAAACCTCACACTATTGACTCACTTCTTGTATTATATCCAGCACAATTTTAATTGTTTTAGCCATTGTTCAGAATCTTTGCCCACCATGTCAAAGAGTAAATTGTTTTATATTGCCCTGTAAGGTATAGCAATATTAAATTTAAACTGTGTTTACTTGTTCTTCTTGAATGTTTAACCAGACTTTTTAACTCTATCTTCCTCTATTATTTTTGGTAAAATCATCTTTAACAATGGCCTGAACTCTGAATTTCACATTATGGCTCTTGTCAAAGTGTCAAAGCATGCAATTGGTGCCATCAGGTGTTACCTGAAGGTACTTATATATTCCACTTGTTTGCCTCAGATTTTTCATAAGGAATTAGCTATTTTCTATAGTTGTTTGGCTCCCCCTTTGTACATGCATGTTTATTTATGTAATTTTTTTGTTTTGCTCCCCCCCCCCCCGATTTTTCTCTTCGTTTTGTACAACTTGTTCAAATTATTATTGAGTTGCTTATTGATCGAAATGAACCAATGAAAGAACACAGCAAAATACATGCTGAGGTCAATGGTAGGAGGACAGAGAGCCGATGTTCAAAGTACAAAATGAGAAGAAAACAAAATTGAAAAAAAAAACTCAAAGTAAAAAAAAAAATCTCATTTTCACTGAATAACTTAGAATAACTGCTTTAACTTTCCAGCTACACATTTCTTTCACTATCTTAAAATTAGGAACTTTGTTAAACAGAACCTGCCCGATTTTTCTCATCTTGCACCCTCCTCCATGCCGGAAAAAATATTGCTCAATTTCGAGGACTTAGACACTATCTCTAAAATATATAAAATTATTTTACAGTCCCTCTCTTTCAAAGATCCAAGAGGACACTGGGAAAAAGATCTCTTAATCAATATATCAGAAAAGGAGTGGAAAGTAGCAATGCAGAGACTTCACTCGAGCTCCATATGCAGAAAGCACACAATTATTCAATTCAAAATTATCTATCGAGCACATCTGTCTCGCCTAAAACTGTCCAAAATGTTTCCAGGGCAAGATCCAACCTGCGAACACTGCAATCAAGTCCCAGCCTCACTGGGTCACATGTTTTGGGCCTGCACTAAATTAACATAATTTTGGACCAAAATTTTTAAGCGCCTTTCAGACAGCCTTGGTGTCACAATCTCTCCTAACCCATTAACAGCTGTGTCTGGTGTACTCCCAGATGGGCTTAAAGTGGAGAAGGACAAACAAACTGTGATTGCATTCACTACACTTTTGGCACGCAAACTTATTTTGCTAAACTGGAAGAATCCTAACTCTCCTCTTTTAAGTCAGTGGGAAACCGATGTTTTATACTATTTGAAACTGAAAAAAATCAAATACTCAGTTAGAGGATCTGTACAGAATTTTTTCAAAACTTGGCAGGATCTAATCAGTAATATTTTAAAATAAGCTCTTAAAGAACTTCCTATTCCTATTGCCCTATTAAACTTATTAATTTAGGTATGTTTATAAGTCTTAAGTTTTACTCCATTGGCCATGCTCTCTCACTTAGGGGTGGGGGATTTGTTTTTTTGGTTTTTTTCAATCCTATTTTTTGTAAAAATTGATCTATTTATATGGAATGATTACAATAAAATTAATAAAATTAAAAAAAAGAATAACTGCAAGGCCATTTAATTGCTCTTAACCACATCTTTGGATGCTAGTAATAATTTTGACATCCTCTTAAACAGTTGCAGAGACAATGACGTGTCAAGCAGCCACTGCCATTAACCACATGACTGTCAACATTTTAAGATTTACATTCAGTTTTAATTTTTTAGGACCTTTTACTGCAACTCTCTGTGTCTTCCTTTTTCTTTTGGGGATTTTTTTTGTGAAGAGAATTAATTTTCACCATTCAGAAAATAATCTGAATACTAATTGAAAACATTAAAAATGGTTTGCATTTAATTGCAGTGCCATGATTGTTTATCATGGGCATCACTTTTAAGTGATCTGTTTTGTTCATGGCTACTATGGTTTTATTTTTCAGAGGGGAGTGGGAGTGAGCGGCATGTCATCATCAGTGTGACACTTTAAAAGGTTAGCACTGTGCATTTCCTAATCATCTGAAATTGCAGATATTGGAAAACAAAATGTTCTTAAATAAAAGCACATTAACATGAAGAATTCTGGTATTTAACCCAAGGCTAGTATAAGTTTAATTTCTGACTAACAATTCCATTAGAACACATCTGTGGGCCAGTTGCCTTGAGCCTAGGATGCTGATATGGTCTTAGTACATATTTATGGTAACAACCCTAAACTTGCAGGTTTAATGCAGTTACACTTTGCCCCAGAGCTGTGAACTAGCAGCAGATCGAGACAAAGACTAAATGCAGATGCAGTGAGCTTCATGGAGTTGGAGAAGAGGAACAAAGTTGCATACTCTCTTAGACCACCTTATCAGAAGGTTTAACACACCTAGTATAGTGGGTAACATTACAAAGTGAATTCCACATGCATCAGACACACTATTGCAGACAAGAAAAAGCACAAATAATGCCATTAAAAAAATATGGAAACCATATTTTCTATATGTATTTATTGAAGCTGTGAGACTCACCCGGACACCACCAGTCAGAAACCACATCTTTATCAAAAGCACACGTTTATTTCTCCCAAATAAACACAGGTTTCAGTCCCGAACACCACACAAACACACAGCAATTAATCCCCACAATGAATTTCTCTATATCTCAGTCCTTAGCCACCTCTATTCTCTTCCTGGGAGCTTTGTCCTACTCCCACTCCCGACTCTGGCTCTCCGACTGTAAGGAGGCGGCACCTTTTATTCCTGCACGGATGTGCTTCAGGTGGCTGGTAACGATCTTCCGGCAGCACTTCCTGGTGTTGCGGAAGTGCTGCCCTTTGCACCGGGAGTCCCTTGCAGGTTCATCTGCCATCTTGCCTGGTGTGGCGGAAGTGGCGGATCCAACGAGGCTTAAGGTGCCCCCTGGCGGTTGCCATGGTTCCCAACAGGCCAGAACCTCTTTGTCCCTTTCCCGTGGTCCTCTCTTTGTCCAGGGAGGTTGCCCCCTCGTGACCCGGAAGCTATTACTGTCCCTTTACGGTCTCTCCAGGCATTCCGGCCAGGTAATGACCCCGGCAATCTGCCACAAAGTATAACATGATACAGAATCAAATATATTTAACTCGGTGCCATAGAAAAATAAAAGAGATGCATGGAATTATTTATATAATGCATAATGTAAGAAACAGAAAAATATGAGTCAAAGATACAATTAAGCATTAATCACCCTGTGATGGACGGCCGGCAGCTCAACCCGGCTGACACACCCAAGACGCTAGATGGCGGCTTCCCTGCAGCATAGCGGTGCCCCGGATTCCCGCAGGGCACTATGGGAGATGGAGTTCGGCTTCTCAGCCATGCTGGGTACCGTGGGTGCCGCTGCAGAAAGACACGGGGATTTCTGTTTCCTATATAGCCTGGAAGTACTCCTAAGTCATGGGGACGGAAGGACAGAAGTACTTCCGGGCTGAAGAAAATACAAATCTCCATCTGACCCGGAAGTGCTGATGAATAACATGGACAGAAGGACAGAGGCACTTTTGGGTCAAGGACTATAAAGAGGACTGATGGAGACCCAGCAAGGACGCTGGAGTTGGGAGGAAGTGTGATGGAGCTGCTGGGAGGAGAGGAGGAAAATTATTGTATTGACTTAAATTATTAAAAATCTGCTTGACTTTATTAAAAATCTGCTTAGTGCTTTTAAACTTGTGTCCAGAGCATCTGACTGTTGGGTTTCATAGGGCAACAGCATCCTCTAACGTCCACAACCCAAAAAAAAAAAAAAAGAGACAGAGTTGGTGTCACAAGGACCAGCACAAAGGTACATAGTGTCCCTAGTCAGTAGTTAGTGGATGCTCCCCCTACCACACCATGAGATCACAGCAGAATCATATGTGGATATTACAATGAAGAGTGGGTGGAAAGTTTTGGGCAGGTAATGTTCCTCTCAGTGATCACAATGCATTCATATTTGTGCGTTACATGCAACAAAATAATTTCACATCAGATAGAAAAGAAGGATGGGGCACTTGGATAAGCATTGGCACCCCAAACCAGTGCTTACTGGGCCTTAGCCTAGACCAAACCCTGGGTGACCCCAATTAGGAAATCACTCTAATTTGTAAAGTTTGCATTGAAGGATGCTGCCAATTTCTGTTAATGCTGAATCCCTTCAAAGTATCGTGGAAGTATCTATACAAGTGTTTTCTAAATCTGACATGAGATCTATAGAACTTGTATCGCCACAGCACAAACTTCATAGTAGAGCACATTCTTTACAAATATTGTCCAACCTCTGACTGGATATTTTATATGCTTTTGTAACTGTTGTGTAAATTTGGTTTGGTATGGCAAGCATCAACTCTTCTAGATTATTTTTGTAATTGGGAAATTAATTATAGCATTAATAGATTAAGAGTGACACTATTTATTCACTCTATAAACATCAAATGGTGTTGGTCTCCCTCAAGAATTTAAGCCAGTGGTCACTCATACATTATATTGGGGGGGGCAGCAACATAATGTATGTGTATTACCTGCATGGAAGAGTGCAGGTAAAAACAGAAAAATGCCTGTATTCATGTTTTTTCTTTATATATGCCAAGGCCCCCGGACACACAAACACAGGTCCCCTGGTGGTAAAGCCATCCATGAGTTACAGAGAAACAATTATGCTTCAGATATAACTTTACTAAAGCTTACTTTTCTGCATCATTATTTTCTGTATAAGGAAGGATTGATTTCAGTGCCTTTGCATACATATATAGCAATGTTCATTTTAATCTAATGTAAAGTAACTCAACGATTGCAAGTATTTATTAATACATTTACGTGAAAACATACTCTTTCCCTGTACTCTGTCCATTTAAATTGAGAGGAATGTATAGCTGCAAGTGGTTAAGTGGAACAGGTCAGGATGTTAATTGCCGGTGCTCCGATGTTAATGGGCAATCAGACAGCCAGCTGAGCAAACCGAGGAGAAACAATTTAAAAACATGACTTGCTGCGGATTAGTTAAACTTGGAACTGATCTTATTCTGCTGTTCACCGAGACAGCACTTAGATGTAGGATTGTCTCTTCTTCGTACCATACTATGTAGTCTGCTCTTGATCTGCAGCTGGTGATTTCCTATCTCAGGAATACAGACTCTATTGGACTAACTTAAGTTTTTTTGATTTTTGAACTTGATTTAACATCTCTCCCATGGATTCTGCTATTAAAATGTATCTTCCTTGAAGACATCAGAACACAGAGTCATTGCCACAGTGAAGCAAACATTGTGAAAGACTGGAAAACAAAATGGCACTCAGGTGATGTAACCAACAAACTAATAAAATAACACCAATGAAAGAAATAAATCAAAAACCTCATGCACCCAACTTAGACCTTTACCCCAAAACATAAATGCAAAACAATTCTTTATGTGTTACTCTGAATTTTGCAACTTTGGAAATTGAGCTCTTGGTTTGTTTAGAATTTGCTTTATAAAGTAATACTGTATTAATATTTATAAATTAAATGAAATATAATGCTTTCTTTACTCGAGCCTCAGGTTTTGCCAGTTCACCTCTCCCTTTTATAATTTCTAGGCCTCAGCTCTTTTTGTGGGTGAAGGCCTTAGGCCTTTAGGTTGTTAGGATGTAAAAATATACATCAATGTTTCCTTTATTTTCTTACTTTACTTAGTGCAGTGCAAAACATGAAAACAAGAATCACAAACAGAATTAAAAGAGCAACTGTACCACTCTGTGGTAGGCTAACCACTCTGGCTCTCCATTCAGTTAAAAGTAATCATGCAGACTCTTGCCCATTAAAGAGCTTTAAATTCAAATGTGTAATGAGGCCAGTCTACAATGCTGAATTCATATAAATTCACAGTAAAAATGGGATCTTGGTTGTTGGCCATCTTGTTTTTCTGAAGAACTTTTATCTAATTGTCTACAAAAGCTAATTTAGCTTTTTGCTTCATGTTTCTAGTGTAATATTTGGATCCATGGTAAGAAATCTACAATTTCTTGAATGAATTTTTAAAAACTATGTCTATGCAATCATCATTATGTCAACCTTCGGTATAATGGGTCCGCAGGTCAGAAAAGAGGGCAGTTTTTAAAAATAATTAATGGACCGGCTCATTCTCCATGGGTGTGCATGCTCACGCAGCTGTGGGGAATTGGTGGAGTAATTGTGGTGAGACACACCTGCAAGAGAGGTTAAAAGATGGAGAGATGGGAAGGCAGGAGGCGTAGGGATCCAGTGCAAGTGAAAAGAGGAGAGGCGGAGGGAGTGTGTCTATAACTGAGAAGTGTTTCTGCCACTCTAGCACCCAGGTAACTCGGCTGGAGTGGCAGAAACACTGCTCAGTTATAGCGCCTCCCTGGAGAGAGCCAGTGTGCCTGTAGGGGGGGGGTGAGAGGCTGAGAGTAGCGTTCTGCAGGTGGTGCCATGGAGCTTGGTAGCATAAGTTGGAGGCTCATTGGGGTGCCCTGCCTGGAGCCAGAGAGGGCTACAAGGGGCCCGAGTATAGGAGCAGTACTGAAATTGGGCTAAACTGCTGGATAGGCATCTCCTTGGCTTCAAAAGCCAGTATTGGGTTAAGCCAAGAAGACATAAAGTATTAAAGGACTGCACCAGGGCTCATGGTTTTAAGGACTGTCTCCTGCCTGTGTTTTAACCTCATTTTTAAGGGATTATTCATGGATTGATTTTAACCTTCACTTTCACAGATCATTTAACTAAGCACTGAACTTTTTGAACTGCATATTAATGGACACTGATTGTTTTGGATTTTTGAATAAAAGCACTTTCACCATCTTGTTGCTTGGTATGTGTTTTCCTCATCTGCCAAGCTCATCTGGTTACGTTATCAATGGTGGTGGGTTCAAGAAGCTCCCGGACCAGAGTGGGAGCAAGGAGCTAATCTGCACAATCACACAATTAACCAAGATAGATAGATAGATAGATAGATACTTTATTAATCCCAAGGGGAAATTCACATAAATATACTGTATATAACAACATTACCTGGGTTTATCATTACATGAATTAACAATATTAGAATGCTGTATCAAAAACAAAATTAGAACATTAAAATTAAGATGAAATAACAAAAGAAACACAAGACACACACCACCAGAAGTCATCAGGAAGTCCTTGAAATCAAATATACCTGATATACAGTATTTCAAATGGTAAATATGCGAAGGAGCTATACAAGTCAAAGAACTGTGATAGGGTAAAAGTCATATACACTTCAGAGTATATATGGTTTAAGTACATATGTAGCGGAGGACATTGCCAGAGAGCAGGATACAAAGTAACATGTCAACTTCTGTTTTTCAGTATTGTCCTATTACTTAATGATGTATTTATCTCACACAAAACAAATCATTTACTAGCCTTATGTTTTTTTATACTTAAAGTAGTACAAAATATTTTAAAAATTATACAGATATATTCTATCCCAGTTTAAATATCCATTCATAATTTCATTAAACCATGCTTAATCCAACTGTAAATTTATGACACAGGCTGGAGCCAAACCTAGAAAAACTGAGTTTCTTGATTGGCTCTCTGGAACCAACCATTAGGAATAAGAAGCACCAAACCACAAAAAGACAAACCGTCACCTAAAACAATAAGAGGTTAATGATCAAATTGATATATTTTTGCAACATAAAAAGCTACGTTTTGCAAGCAAAAAAAGAAATACTGTATATACTCACGTATAAATCGGGTCTTGAAACTTGAAAAATCGATCATAAAATCAGACCCCGACTTATACGCCCATTCAAAAATATGACACTGAAATCTTCTTGCTTCCTCCAATCTCGCACCAGTTTCTCAGAAACATTGAATTTTGTTGCAGCAGCGTAATTAGCAATTTCTTTCACCACTTCAATGACTTTTAATTTGAAACCAGCTTCATATTTTCTTCTGATCGAACACTCCATCGTAGATAAGGGATGCTCTTATGATAAATGTGTTTATGAGGGTGTGAGATACAAAAAACACAAAACAGTGCAAATGTCGCTTCGGAATAGTTTGGGTATTCCCATGTGGTCACGTAGCCACTATACATAGAAAAAAAAGGCAGTGTGCTCCATGGTTACTCACTCAGGTGGGCATTAGCATATCATAATCTCTTGGAATAACAGCATGAGTTTTTCGCATTCAATTTATACAATACAATACAATACAATACAGTTTATTTTTGTATAGCCCAAATTCACACAGGAAGTGCCACAATGGGCTTTAACAGGCCCTGCCTCTTGACAGCCCCCCAGCCTTGACTCTCTAAGAAGACAAGGAAAAACTCCCAAAAAAAACCTCGTAGGGAAAAATGGAAGAAACCTCGGGAAAGGCAGTTCAAAGAGAGACCCCTTTCCAGGTAGGCTGGGCGTGCAGTGGGTGTCAAAAGAAGGGGTTCAATACAAGTATACAGAACAGAACAAATCCTTAATACAGCATAATAATAAAAATTTTAGAAGTACAGAGCAGAATTTAACAGTAGATGATATCACATAATAAGATTTTGATATTTTTAGAGTGCTGGAGACCTCATCCGTCAAGCTGCCTCCCCATTTGGCCATTCCGCGGCTGAAACGTTGCTCGGCCAGCCAATCCGATGAAAGGGCCCCTCTTTCCCATGATTCCTGTGATCCTCCATCAGGGATGACTTTACCATAGGCAGGCAAACAACTTGGCAGGTGGGCCGTGGCACCAATTGCCACATTTGAGTACCGAGAACAGAAACAGAATAGGTGAGGGTTAGTATTCAATTATAATTATCATGTTACTTATGTTTTAGTGCTAATGACTAACAACAGAGATGCAGTATGTACAGTTAATCAGCAGTTAATACGACTGACATTATAAAATACTGGAAATTATCCGCGGGAGACCTTAAACATGAGTATATATGGTAGATACAGTCAATTTTCATTATTTGTGTGAGTTACATCCCGGAAATACCCCCAGATATGGAAAATGCAGACAATGAATCATTGAAAAATTGGGTTAAGTGACTTATGTTTATTTTTTTATTGTGTCTTTTATTTTTCTATTCATTTTGTAAAGCACTTTGAGCTACATTTTTTTGTATGAAAATGTGCTATATAAATAAATGTTGATTGATTGATTGATTGAACAGGACTCCAGTTCAATGAGGACCGGCTCGTGGAGGCAAGGTCAGGTGGACGCCCTGGCCCTCTACACTAACCCCTCATGGCGCATTAATGATCCTTCCGCAGATTAATCTACAGAAATCTTGTTAAGATTTTTACTTGTCTATAGTCAAGTGTGATTGTCTTCAAGGCGCTCTTCCAGGGTCCATGTTCTACCACAGCAGGGACTTCACTAGACTGTCTAATCAGTAGTAGCAATGGGTGGTGTGTGCAAAGAGCAGAGGCTTAATCAGTATGAGCTGACGATGGACACTTACTGGGAGTTCCTTGTTCAACTGCAAGCCCCAGTCCCCATCATGATTGAGGCTCAATTGCATACCATCTGGCACCATGTGGGCACACATTCACCTATTCAGTGTAGTGTGCAGGTAACCCCAGGCATCACACACATCATTGGTCAATCTTATATTTCGTTTCAACACAATAAACCTCTTGGAGGTGCGAATTACACTTTTGTAACTGCAGATAAGTTAATTCACAGAAACAGAATCTGAGAAGAGAGGATTTACTGTACACTGAATAAGTAAGAAAAAATAATATAAGCCTTTTTATTAACATTTCTATGGAAGCTCTACACAAAAACAATCAAAACTCTGGATACTTAATTCTGAAGGTGCAGGGTCAAATCAAAACTTTCAATCCCTAATTCTAAGATATTAATTAATACAATAAATGTGAAACAAACACATAGACCAAGATAAGACAAAAATACACAACAAAAAAGTGGAAAAATAAGACATAATGGCTAAAAATAACAAAATCTAACTTGACTCAAGGGACTTTCCCCTAGGAAAGGTGAAACTCACACTTATAATGCCTTAGCAACTCCCAGATGCTATAACTGTTGCTTTTATTAGGCCCCAGGTGACTGACATAATCAGCAGCACAACTAAATAATTGGGGGTCAATTGAGCAATTGTGCTCAGTTCTTAATGGGAAAAAGATAATACAATTAACAATTAAATGAAATATGAGCAAAAGAAAACCAAGAAAGGGAAAAAGATACAGCCAGGGGAGGAGCTCCAGCAAAACCCTGCATAGGCAGAAGGTAATTATCAACCCTTGACCAATTTCTAGTTCATCACATGTCATTTTAGAGATGTTGATTAAACAAACTAGCTGGTCTTTGAAAGAAAAAAATATGCAAACATCGCAAGAACATAAAAAATACACTCAGACAGTGATAGGGATAGGATCAGAAACTCATTATTATTTCAGTCATGTGCCCTTTCGAACAGTCCACTACAGTGCAAAAGGGAAGTAAGAACTGGTACAAATTTAATTCCCTGTAGTTTATTCGTAGATTAGCATGCTCAGTAAATTATGTAAAACATTGATAAATAAGTGTCAGGTTCTAATCATGTTATGAATTTTTCCAGTTAAAGTAAGAAGAGGACATCCTTTTCCCCCTTGTATTATGGAAGGTGGGAAAGTTACATAAAGAATCTGATTAGTTCCCTTTGTTGGCTGAAACAAGGTTTCTTATACTGGGTTCAGAGTGGTTTAGCATGTCATAAACAACTAGTCAAGAAGGGGAATTAAACAGTGTCATCATGTCAGTACAATTCAATTCAGTTTATTCTTGTATAGCGTTCTTATGATAAGGTGCCAGAGAGAGGTTGGGTATCAAATTAAATGAAGTGGAAGGGTGGTGTTTGCAGATGGGTACAAAACTGGCTCAGACACAGAAAACAGAGGGTTATGGAGAGAGCAACCTTATCAGAATAGGCTGATGTTAAGAGTGGTGTTCCACAGAGGTCAGTGCTTAGTGCCGCTGCTATTTTTAATATATATATAAATGATTTGGATAGTAATATAAGTAACAGGCTGGTTAAGTTTGCAGATAATACCAAGCTAGGTGGATTGGTAGATAATTGAGAATCTGTTGAATCATTACAGACGGTGTGGACAGCATACAGGCTTGGGTAGATTTGTGGCAATTTAAATTTAATGTAAACGTGTAAAGTATTACATGTAAGAAGAAAAAATGATTGGTTTGAATACACACTGAAAATAAAAATTACACATTACGAGAAGAATTTAGGAGTTGCAGTGGACTTAACATATCTAATTCCAAAGAGTGTTCAGAGTCATTAGGAAGGCTAAAAGCTTGTTAGGTTATATAGCACGATGTATGGAGTACAAGTCCAAGGAGGTTCTGCTCAAGCCTTATAATACACTGGTCAGGCCTCATCTGAGTACTGTGAGCAGTTTTGGTATCCAGGCTACAAAAAGGACATAGCAGCGCTAGAAAAGGTCCAGAGAAGAGCAACCAGGCTGATTCCAGGGCTAAAAGGTATTAAGTATGAGAAAATATGAGAAGTATTTAAATTTAAGCAAAATAAGTTTAAGAGGAGACATGATTAAAGTGTTTAAAATTACAATATGATGGGATTTAGTAGACTGTCTTTTTAAAATGAGTTCATGAAGAACACAGGGACACAGAAACTTGTTAAAGGTAAATTTCCCACAAAACATTCAAAGTTTTTCTTTACACAGAGAACCATAGATACATGGAATAAGCTACCAAGTAGTGTGGTAGACAGTAGGACTTTAGGGACTTTTCAAAATAGACTTGTTATTTAAGAAGAATTAAGTGGGTACGACTGCTGAGCTATGTTGGGCTGTATGGTTTGTTCTTGTCTAGATTGTTCTAATGCTCTAATGTTCTTCACTGAGTGCAGGCACAGACCGCTGTCAGATAGATACAAATGCAGACTTTACAAATAACTAATTACATAATGAATACACATAAAGACAAAGATGTGGCTCACTCAGTTACTTTGGCACTTACAGTACTTGTCACTTAAAAGTCGCATTAACCTGATGTTCTTCCATGTCTGATGATGTGTTTTTCTGTCAGGTGCCAATCTCTGTTGATGCCTGTCTTTTTTGTCAGCACATCTACCCAGCTCTGCTACATCATGAAACGAGATGAAACCTGTGCAGAGAGATGAGACGTGATTTCCTCAGAAAGACACTTTCACGTCCCACGAGAAGAGTCTTTATGCCAAGAGATTTAACTACGCCAGGGCCGGAAAAAGACAAAGAGTAGATGACAAAGTAGAATGTTGTAAAGAATTCAAAAACGTTGGCACGATACACATGCAGAGCATATTAGAGATAATAGGAAAATTTGAAAGTCTCAAAAAAATCATAGTAAAGATAGCATTAGCACAGACAAACGG
Organism: Polypterus bichir lapradei; assembly: GCA_026402145.1. Taxonomy (NCBI): domain Eukaryota; kingdom Metazoa; phylum Chordata; class Cladistia; order Polypteriformes; family Polypteridae; genus Polypterus; species Polypterus bichir. The sequence goes on from JANRMT010062791.1 coordinate 254,104,888, forward strand.
AAAATATTACTCAGTGAAATAATGGAACAGTGATAAGAGATCGAATATATTGTTGGGATTTAAACTTTAAGTCAGAGACTTGTAGATCGTCTAATTCGTGTTGCCAGGAGGGGACAGTTCCGTCTCTCAATTAAAAGAATAGAGAATCTTCCTCTTCATAGGGGTGTGCCTCGGGAGCAGGACCCCCAACAGGAGCAGAGGATGTCTGGGGGAGAAGAGAGACAAGGCAGTGAGACAAAAGAACACCTGCTGTACAGGCTTTTAAATGCTTGAAGCGCTGCACAAGATGCATATCATGCAGCACAGCAGCTGATCGAGCAAAGAGGAGGTAAAAAAAAACTATTTGTTTCCCATTGTATCACTGTTTAAGCGGGGGTTCGGAGGAGCGACCGCGTCTCCTTGGGGTACGTTCAGCCTCCTTTTTACAATGCGACCAGCAGTGAAGTGAAGTGGCTGACGTGTAGCGCAGGCCGGTTTGGGGGCTGCCGAGTGAAGCGAGCAGGGGGCAAGCTCCTTAGTCATTTATAAAAAAATATTAACAAGGTACTGTTCAACTAATGAATAATAGTTATTATGAGGCAATGGAGTAATCAACAAAGTAATAAAGAAATAAGTGAAACAGAACAAAACAACACAAAATACATTGGATATTTATCCAAAAGTATTTAGAACAAAACATAACATAAATATGCAACATTTATTCTGTGGCTATGGCTATTATTTTTTGGGTAGCTGTTTTTATCGACTTTATTTTTAGTTTACTGTTATCATTTCTTTGTTGTGAACTATTGGTAAAGAAGGTTGACTTTATGTACTATGTCATACTTTCTTATACCTATACCTATTTTCATACCTATTAAATTATAATTTACAATATATAAAATGGAAGGCTGTTTATTTTGCTGCTATGAATTGTGTGTTCTGCGAAATTTGTGAGCTATTTCTTTTCTATCTCTATGTAACTTACTATATAGTCTGACAGTTTTTATATCTGCTAAGGACTGCTTGAGTTTATTAGCATTCTCAGTACAGCAACTGTTGATATTAATTAGTTTTCATAGTAAAATAATGCAGTTAGTAATTATGTTTTAAGATAATTGTTTTAGAAACAAATTATTTCATTTAAGTTTTGTAAGCCTATTAAAACATTCAGCGCTTGTTTACACTATATGCAAAAAGTTATGGTGCATAATGCCCCGTTTTACTAGGTGAAATTCTGGATCATTTCTAAAACCAAAATATTAACCAAATTCTTAATTTTTAAATCCCTTTGACAGGACATTTCATGATATGTTAATCATTTTTGATTCATTTTTAAAGTGATATAATAGTAATCATATAACACATTATTTAAAGCACATTATAAAATGAAGGTAATGTCATGATTTATTTGCTTACAAAAAAAAAGCTTCTCTAAACATAACGCAACACTAAAGCACAGGTTTGTTACAGTACTTCAAAGTCAGCCTTTATGTGTATTCAAAAGAAGATGAGTCTGCAGTTTCAAGTAGTCCCTAAAACAGTCAATTAAGATTTTAACAACTCACACAGCAGGAAACACTGATTAAAAGAGAGCTGGTGATTCACTCAGAAAGTTAGTCTGGAATACTGTAGCTAAAGTAGCCTAAGCAGTACTGTGACCTCTGCTGAGTTTATCTCTGGAGTGTAAGTGGAAGGGAGGAGAAGAATTAGTTCAATTCCCAGGCACATTAATTAGAAGCAGGGAGGTGTTGGGTGTCACTCCTAAAGTGGGAAGACACTGTGAGCTCAAAGAAAGCCAAATAAAACAAACACCGTATTGTCATTGCTGCTGTGTTGACGTTTTGCTGCCACACTAAGTAAGCACTGAAATCCTCAGAGATTTTAGATGCTACCTGATAGATACACAAGGAATGACAAATTGTTTATGGTAACCCTTGTCAATCATACAGTCCTTTTAAAAGATTAGATGTGTATTATCCGTTGATCTCATTGAGTTTCCATGATTAGGCATCCATACAGCTGAATCATAAACTCCAACATACTAGCCAAAGTCTAGTGCAGATTTTCATTGGATAAGTTTTGGCTGCTGAACAAATTCTAACTCTGTTCCTTAAATGTGTTATACACAGGATCAACAAACAAATTTACTGAGATTTCAAAAAGTTATGTCTCAATATAAAATCAAAGAGGAAATGATCTCATTTAGCCTTTATTTGCCCCCATGTGAGAACTTCTATATTATATTTATATTTTTACTTGATGCCTTTTTATGTATTTATTAGAATTGTATATTTCCTTTGCTGTGCTTTATAATCTGTCTGATGTACTGCATATTATTGCAAGCAGTGTCGTGTGGTGGTTAAGGCTTTAGACTTCAAACCCTAAGGTTGTGGGTTTGAATTTCACCTCTGACAAGCAAGTCACTTGCTCCATTTGAAAAAAAAAAAGAATTGTAACCAATTATATCTTAAATATTGTGAGTCACTTTTGATAAAAGTACCAGCCAAATAAATAAATGTAGGTGTACTGTGTTGTGACTGCATTTGTGATGCTTCTGCATCAACAGATCTAGCAATACATTTTTATTACACATTTAATGTGAACAAATTTAATTGAATCACAAATGACATTCTCTATATGACCAAAAGTATGTGGACACCCTTCCAGATTATTGAATTCTGCTAATTTAGCTGTGCCAGTTGTTAAAGGGTGCATTGCCATGCAATCTCCATTAACAAATACAGGCAGTAGTATGGGTTGTACTGAAGAGCTAAGTGGCTTTAAAGATAGCACTGTCATAGGATTCCGCCTTTACCACAACTCAGTATGTGAAATTTTTGTTCTGCAAGATCTGCCCTGGTCAACTGTAAGTGCTATTATTGTGAAGTGGAAGCATATGAGGTGTGATCAAAAAATACTGTGAATGTTTAAAATAAAAAAAATGATTACAGTAAAAGACAAATTGCCATTAATCCCCTTCAAAATACTCCCCCTCGCTTCGAACACACTTATCCCATCGTTCTTGCTAATTTCTGAAACAGTTCTGGAATTCCACCAATTTAAAGGCTGAAGCAGTAGCTATTCAGACTGGTACAACGCTATATAGAAAAGAGCCCTGACACCTAAAACAACTTGGAGATTTTATAGACTGTCCTTCAGGCCTTGCTGACTGCTAGGGACAAAGAGCCAAATGCCCTGACTAATGTTCTTATTTTCCCATTCAGAGTTCACACAGTTATTTTGCAGTGGATTCCAACATACTAGGCAATGAAATTGCTTACATATTGGCAAAGGAAGGATCTATAATAGAAAGAGAAGACATATCTGCCTCTTGCATGAACCTAGGACCATCAACACACAAAGTTGTTGTATCAGCACCCACCATATAATATGAATGACCCATACCACCTGCTTACAAGACCTTCAGGGTTCGGACAGACCACATCTGCCTAAACCACTACATCTACACCAAGTTCTAGACTGTTCAGTCAGACCAATGTCCATGTAAAATGTAGAGCCAGACAACAGAGCATCTATGAAGATTGTATGCTGCATAAGGCTAGATCCAGATGGAGAAGACACCAGTAATACAAAAGTTGTATTGTAGAATTTACAAGGCATACCAGTTTTCATCAAGGAGGCCAACATATCCATTATGAGAGAATGACAAGAAGAATAAATGCACAGTTATATAAAGGTAACCTTACTGAAAGCTTAGCATTAAGCAAAAATCAGAGTAAATGTTATGCATTCAATGATCAGTGACTGAACCCATTTTTTTATTTAGATATTGTCATACAAGTGAGCGTAGTTAGTCTTTTATGGGAACAAGTTTTGAGATTACACAAGGGAAGAGTGCGAGGCCATCATTAACCAATATTCGTTTTCCTTCCTTATCCTCAAAGGGCTCTCTCAGGAACATGACCAAACACATTGCCCTGGCCCCACTTTCAGGTCATCCTTTTCTAATGCCAGCATGTAAAAGGTCAGTAATAAACAGGAAGTCATCATTAGTTCAAAGTCCAACTTGTAGGAGGACATGCCAGTACCCTCGCCACAAGACGTTTTATTGTACACTGCGACTTAGTTTTGTTTTGTTTTGCCTGTTTTTTGGTGGATTAGATGAGGTTTATCATAACTTTGTATGTTTGGTTGTGGCATTTTTATAATATATACTGTCAGACATTTAAAATAATAAACTGAAGTAAAAAAATTAATTAAACATATAAGCAACTTAAATTAACATAAAATAGAAACATGTAAATTAAGGATACACAAACAAATGAGTGCAACACAGCAGATGAGGTAAAATATTCTGGCTATGGTTGCTTACTCAGTAAGGTCTTTCTAAATGGTGTTGTAGAATATATGTTAAAGAACTGTAGTATTTGTAGCTTAGATTTTTTTTATCTGAACAGGTTTTCCTCCCACATACCAGGTCAGCTTTGAATTGACCCTGTGTGAATGAGTGTGAGCATACAGAATTTGATGAACTGGCAGTTTGTCCAAGTTAGGAACTCACTTTGCGTATGAAGTGGCTGGGATTCTAAACTTCATTAAGAGGGTTAGAAATGATGGATGGCTAAAAAATGTGATTTATTTTCAATGGGGAGCCCATTTAATTTATGTGACTCAGTATTAAATAAAGAATAAATGAGTAAGCTGTTCTAAGAGTATTTACAGGTCATATTTTTTAACTTGGATTTAATGGGGAGGTTAGACAAATGTTAATTTTTGCAATAGCTTACCTTTTAAATAACCAGGAAAACTGCCTATTTGCATACAGTACATATGATATTTAAATATTATAGCTAAATGATGCTAAAAACAGTCTATTATGGGTTTACTGAGTTAATTAAACAATAGATAGATAGATTAAACACTGTACTTACAGTAGATAAATGGAGTTGCATTAATATATAGTAGAACATTTTAATTTCACTTCCTCCTATTATTTAAATCTTAATGCTACACCTGTTATATACCCATTTCAGAAAACATTTTATATTACATATAGGTTCTTGTGCAATTTCAATTTTCATCTACGCTGTTGCTTGACTATCTTCCTAGAATACCTAGCCATTTTCACTATCAGTTGTTTTGCTACTCAAATCAGATTTTTTTTTAAAAGTCTATCTTCCTGCTTCCTTTGCAAAAATATTTTAGCTATCCACATTTCCCAAATGCTCGGCATCAGCTCCAACACTACGATTTATCTTCTGTTTTCTCCTTTAGATGTCCATTGTTGTTTCAGTTTGCTGTGTGTAGTGGGCTAGTTTAATTACGTTCACTTGTCAGAGTAGTGCTTTGGGGCATGATAAATGTAATGGCCTCTATACATTCATATAACATCTGTAGCAATACTGACAAGCGCTAGTAAATTAGGATTCCAGATATTATGAATGCAGAGGCTTACCACATATCTAAATGTGTACGTATTTTGTTTTTCTTGGACTTGTTCAGATTCTCTCATGCACTAAGGAATTGGAAGGATGGGCGGTAATGAGTTGCTTTAACAAATATCATTGCATTATATTTGGTCATTTTTAACTCATATTCTATACTTTGATTGAATTCTTATTTTATTTTTTAATATTTTAGTTATTTTAGTTGTATTTTTTACTTGGATCTGTTCTCCAACAACCCTGAACAAAAAAGGGTATAAATAAAATAAATGAATGAATGAATATGTATTGAATCATTAAACAGATATAGTTGATTGATATTAATAAGTGGCATAATACATTTTTAACTCTGGCTGTTGGCAACATTGGGAACTTCTTACAGTGTGATTTTTAAGTTGATCCCTGCCCCCCCCAAGAATTAAGAGAACGTATAAAACCGTATACCGGTTTGACTACTCTGCTCGAGTACATTTCAGTTATTGCCAGGAGTAAACGCACTTCAAAAGTGAGGAGCCTGAGAAACAAGCATGCATCAGAAACAGAAACAACAACCCTGTACTTTTTTGTTGCAGAAAGCATAAGTTCATAAGGATATCTGCTTAGCATTCTGAGATCAGTGGAAATGAGATAACTTACTTTTCTTGAAATGCAGTAAGTTAAAACGTGGATATGAGACTGCTGGGCTCAACACAGAGAGATACATGGCCAAATATACAAAAAGAATTCCAGAGATTTGCTCTAATTAATCTGAAAAAAATGTTTGCTCAGAGTAATGCTATGAGGCTTTTAAATAATTAGGAGGTCAGCTTACTTAGACAGTCCACTTGTGTGTGAATCAATAATACATAGTTAATTAACAAGTAAGTGATATTAAGTAATGTGCATTTAACAGGTGTGATGTTTCCTTCCATCATTATTCATTAAAATGGTACAAGCCCTTTGAATTTATGTGAATAACATACTGCAAATCAGTAATTACATGATTCTAAAGATTTCACATTTAATTTGTTTAACAGAACATTTATAATTCATACAGCTGAAGTTCTGAACTTTACCTTTAAGAAAGAGAACAAATTCATCCTCTGTTGTAAAGAACAATTTTACACAGACTTTGTCATTAGATAGCATTAGATAGTAAAGAACATAGGAATGAATATGGAGCTGGAGAGTGAGAAATTATATTGTTTCCTATTTATAAGCACTCTCAAAAGATGCTTGACATCTTCAGGGAATGTATTTGCACAGTTCTACTACTGGAGCTGTGATATGCTCCACCACAGGACATGTGGTGACTAAGAGGTGGGACCTCTGCTGGTTGAAATCCCAGTTGCCAGGTCAATTTGTCCACCTTTGAGAAGAAAAGATTTATTGTTTGTTCTTTGCAGGGGACAAAAATGAAAACTCTCACAGGTGTTTCTTACTTCATTAAGCAAACAAATATGTTTCGAAGTGCATTTCATTCAATAGTAAAACTACAAGCTCAGCCCTTCCATTTACAGAGAGGACAGACAGCATGTATAATCTTTACCCCAATCACATATAGACAGTACACATACAATCAATCCACTAATCAATGTATCTAGGAGAAAATATTAGCTGATTCCATGGGAAGTCCTACTTGTACTTACAATCTACTGTATATACCACATTTTTAATGCCAAGCCAAAATGAAGCAGAAGGAAAATTAGAACTAAGATCCCGAAATGGGTGAGCAGCAATTGTATTTAGGAACATGCGTAGTCAAAATCAAAATAAAAAAATGTAAACTTAATGTCAAAGTTAGAACATAAACTTAAAGCTTCAAAGCCTCAAAGTCAAAGAAGAACAAGCTAGAGTCTTATATCAAACAGAACAGAATCACTCACAAGTCTTTTTATTCTCAAAATGTTTCTCTGCAAACTTAGATGTTGATATATCCGAAGCACTCAATGTCAGTGAATCATGCAGCACAACTTCTGAAGACATATCCCTAACCACCCACAATTGTGTCTAGGTAATGGCTGCTCAAAATGGCAGTGTACACAACAAAACAAAATGGAGTTGTAATAACCTTCAGAATAAGATGTTAAATAATATAAATTTTTTTCACAAACAAAGCTATATAGGAATTATCAACCCTGATTCTACTTTAGGAATAATTTTAAATAAAGCAAAGAACAAGTTTATTAAAGGAGATTTTTTTTTTATCAAACTCTAACCGTTAGACAAGGTTTTTCCTATCTATGTGTCACATATGCTGCTCAGATCTTAACCATACATTTATAATAAATCTAGCTATCTGTCATATAGTTCCTCTTGTATCTATACCTCTATTTATTTTGAACAGTTTTAATAACCAAACAGTGAAAGTTTTAAACATTTTATAGATAATGAGATTTATACAGTTTTTACTTCTAGCAGGCCTCCTGTGCTATTTTGTCAGCTAGTGACAAATGGTCTTGCAGGTTATCCTTTCCCAAATGAAACACATATGACCTGCTCCACTGTCTATCTATCTATCTATCTATCTATCTATCTATCTATCTATCTATCT
>JANRMT010062791.1:254112817-254150574 GCA_026402145.1 Polypterus bichir lapradei
TCTATCTATCTATCTATCTATCTATCTATCTATCTATCTATCTATCTATCTATCTATCTATCTATCTATCATTAGCCACTCCTTATCTATCTATCTATTGCAATCTTTACCACCTATCTATCTGTAGATTTTGAACTCTGTATCCAGTGAGTCCCATTAGTCTTTTTTATGTTGGTCTGATGTATTTAATGTAATGTAACTGAAGGGATGAATTTGGTGGCAATACAAATGAGTACAGACAACCTCATAATCCTGTTTGCACCCTGCCATCCTTCATGTACAGGACACCAGAATGATACTGCTATTCTAAAGCAGTCAATGCACAAAGCATAAGGGAAGATACTGCCAGTCCATTAAAAGGAATCACTCCAAACAGAACAAATCACCCATACTGCACCAAACAAACAACCCACAAGTCTTAAGGGTTTGGCCAAGGAACACTGCATTTCTGTTGCAATAATATGTATGCTGTACATATTGTACTGTGGTTTCATTTTTCTTAAACAAATAAGCAAGTTTTAATTAACTTGTTCTATTTCATTTATTTTTATTTATTTTAGATAAGTAAAAGAAATCTGAGAACAATCCCTGAACCACACAGCCTAATACAATAAATCTGAGACCCCTTACCTCTGCAGAGTGGTTGCCATTACCAAATGTAATTCCTGTCACTAAAAAAACAAGCTAAGTTAAATAAATAAGGAGACAGATTAACAAACTAACCAAATTAAACTGCATTCATCTTTTTTTTATTTGTAGCTTATTATCAAATGAAAAAGGTTAGTTTAATTTACTCTATTTTATGTATACTCTCTTTTATTCAAATAAAAATTGATTGCATTAAATACATATTTTTTATTAAAATAAATAAATAATGGAATTATTTAAACTATACAACTTTATTTAGTCAAACATTACTTGTGTTTCTGACGCAGGAAGATAAGACAAAGCACATAATTGGTTTGGTGGCACTTTTGCTCTTCCACCTTCATAAAAAGGCTACATAGTTAGCAGCGTTTTCATATCGAGTCATTTTCTTGCATCTGCTATCTAGCCCTGTAATCAGTTATGATAAAGAACAGACTCCCTTGCAGGATCATTTCACAAGATGTGTTTATGTTCATATTTGCGCTTCAGATGTTGCCTTACTAGTCTCTGCTCTGTTCATTTTAACTGTTGAGGAAGTATTGTCATTGAGCTACTTTGAACTATTCTCCATGCATGCACAGTGTTTTCATGCGGTTAAAGAATAAAACTATGATAATAGAGTGTGTAGGATTTCTTTTGAACGGCTTTCCTAAAGCCTGTCTCTCTTCATGTCAGCACATTTTCAAGAAGAAGGATTGGTGAAGTCTTGGCACAGAGATACGCAGCAAGGGGAGAACTTAAAAGTGACTTTTTTTTCAGAGGAGGATCAGATTTTATTTGCTATCTAGAGCAGCTGAAAGAAACCACAACCCAACGTGTTGACCTCCCACTTCATTTGTCATGCAAATTCAGGTAGGCAGCAGGATCTTGAAGCCTTGGAATGCATGTCATGGCCAAGACTGAACTACGTATCTTTCAGTGATTTTTTGCAAAGGCTTACTAGAAGCCTGTGGGGCTGCAATGAGGCCATGTGTGAGATAAAAAAGAAGAGTTTGCTCAGCTACTGGTATGCTAATAGTATTTATTTTAAAACATTGCCTCACACAGGTTCTAAATACAAGTGCAAAAACTATATGGTATGTTTAAAAATATCTACTGCCTAAATGTGCTCTCTGTAATGGGCAGATAAATATAAACCAATTCAAAATAAATTCCTTTGGTTTTAATGTTAATAAAACTATAATAATACATTTTTATATAGCACTTTTCCCATGCTCGAAGCGCTAAAATTGTCTTGTATAACTTCTTTCCATATTTTTGAACTGTTATAATTAAATGTATTTTAATTAGTAGAATGATATACAGCTGTGATAAAATATGATGTTAAATCATTCACACTTTACACCTGTGTGCTGTGATGCAAAAGTGTTTTATGCATTTTTGCCAAAATATATATAGATCCTGATCTATCCATCATTTAAAGAATTCAAGAGCCCTGTATCAAGGTGGCCACCAACCATGGAACACATTGACAATCTGTTTGTGGAAGGCAAAGATATAATGATGCAGAAAAACATGAATTTAGAAACCACATAAATATGTACTGTGAATAATCATGACATACAGTAGATGCTTTTGTTAAACATAACATCTTCATTTAAACAAGCTTTTGCAACATTTTTTTCAATATAATTTTATATGTAAATATCACTGTCAAAATACAGATCCTGATCTATCCATCATTTTTAGAATCAAAGTTTTATAATAGAATTTTTTATAGCCATTATCACCTGCGATTACTTCTTCCAATATAAAGAACAATTAAATAACAAAAAAAAAAAAACACTAAAGATGCATGGCAAGACTATGCAGAAGTGTCCAAAATTATTTTAAATTTAAAACAATAACAGTTATGGTCTAAGGATCTTTTTATAGAATTAGGGAAAGAGTTAGAAAAAGGGCCCATCTGGGATCAGTGCTGAGGAACTGCTACATTTTAAAATTTATTTCTACAGCTATGTTTAAATTAAATAAACATTTCAGATAAAAATATAACAAAGAAGTTTGCCAAATTTATAAATTATACTAAATTTGTAAGAAAGTAGATGCTCAAAAGACAGAAAAATTCAATAGCTATGGACAGACCTCTAAGAAATGTTAGCAAGTATGGGGTAGGTTAAGTTTAATGTAAATACAGTACATATAAAGTCCAAGACAGGTAATAAAATATTACATTTAAGTACACAATAAGGGTATCTGGAGTTAGTCTTATGAGAAAGATTTGGGAGTTGTAGTACACTTGTCGGGTTCTACATCTATTGAGTGTAGAGAAGTGTTTAAAAAAGTGTAATAAGATAATTAGTCACATCATCCCAGAGGCGTATATAATAGGGTGACTAGCAATTCCAAACTGGCCCATTGTGAGTGTAGATGAGAGTGACAGGGCTCATGGATGGACTAACAAGCCTCCAGCCCCACACATCTACAAACTGGATTAAACAGGTTTTAAAATATTAAGTTATGTTAGGATGATTGGATAGGTAGCATTCTGTCTCTGTTACAGATCAAGAAAGGTTTATGATTAAGTTGAATGATGCGCTTACAAAACCATGTAGGGAATGCTCTTTATTGTCTAGGCCTACATAATATAAGAATAAGAAGACATAACAGATCTAGAGAAAGTCCAGAGAAGCTACTGGGTCTATTCAAGGACTGCTGCTATAATAAGCAACAGTTTTAGCGTAAGCAAAAAGAGATTTAGAAGTAGCAAATAATTACAACTATGAGGGGAATAAATAGGTTAAATGCTCACTGTTACTTCTAAATATGTTTTGCTTAGAACAAGATACCCAGAAATGTATGTAAAATGTATACCTTTATGACCTTTATAGATTGGGTGAATCGAAACTGTGGTGGTATACAAGACTAACCCTTTATCATCAAACATTTAATAATGTTCCTAAATTCACATGTATTTTATATTATTGCTACATAATTCAGTCAAAATTATTTTTGTACATATCTCTTCATTGAGTGCAGGCTCAGAGTGCCATTACAGTTGTAATACAGATTAAATGTTGTACTGTACATACATAAAATTACAAATTAAATTAAACACACAATAAAATGGGGCAATATTTTTTTTAATCTACTGATTTCAATTTACTACAATTTCAAAAATAGCTTATAAGCACTGGGCACATATAACTTTCATACATTCTGTAAGGAAAGCTGTCATACACATGAATCATGGTCAATCTGTATCTTTAGCCTTGATCATTTCCTAAAGTTCTCCAGCTTGTGAGAGTTTCTTTCTCTCCAAATGTTGTCTATTTAACAATTTATCAGTAACGTTGTAGAGGAAACCAGTGTGCACCTTATTTAGTTACAGCTACATAACAAAGACTATGTTTGTGCTACACAGCGATTAATGACTAATAGATGAAATATATAGCAAAGCCCTATTCTGTAGTGTTGTTTACTTTTCCTGTCAAAAAATATTGCACTCAAAGTTTCTTTTAAGCTTACTCATCTGGAAAACCTTATTGCAATCCTAAAACTTTCAAAACATAGTGTACAACAATTAATACTGATAATGTCTGGTCATTTACTCTGCTGCTCCAAGATTGGACTTCACTGCTGCTTTTCACTGTTTTTACCATAACATCTTCCTAAAATGTCTCAAGAATTATCTCTGGCTGCATTGAATGAGCCATGATGAATCCATGTCAACCTCTCTACTGTGGTGTCCCTTAAGGTTCCATATTTGGTCCGCTTCTTTTTAACATCTATTTGATTTGCCAGCATGACATCATGTTCCACTTCTTTGAACCTGGCTCTATTTTAAAAATTACTCCCAGATGCAAATCTTATATGGAAAAGCTGACTGTTTGCCTCAGAGACCTCTGCAAACTAGATGTCTGCAAACTTTCTCTACGCCAACAAACACAAAACTGAATTATGTCTTGTGAGTTCACCTGGATAGCTCAAGAAACTAACTGAAAGTGAAAGATGCCTGAACTTTGAATTATGCGTCTCTTCTGTAGTCAAATTACATTTTTCAAGCATAACATATCATCAGATTGTGTACCTTCCCCTCTACAATAGGTGCACTCCGTCTTTCTTTTATAACTTCTTGGTGGGACAATTGAAATTCTCTTTCTAAATGATCTTCCTTGCCAGAGACTTGATCTTAAAAAATGTTAACACCACAATACCCTCTTACTTACTCATCTACACCTTACTATACCGCTGAAATCTTCAGACACTGGCTTTCTTCCTCTTTCAAAATCCTGTTGTGCAGCTCATTAAGCTTTCTGGCTCCTGCTCTTTAAAACTCTGTTTATTTGTCTGTTCTCAATGTTCAGTTTTTCTATAAACGAAAGACATACATGTGCTGTCTAGCTTTTTCAGTTATGAGTCCCATCCATTAAAAAAGAATGTTCTGCAAAAACAATACAGAAAACTAAATTCATTTGATCTTCTAGCCTTGAAAATTCTACCGACTTTATTTTGTTTTATTGCTTAGCACTTATCACATTTATGTTTTGTAGAATACCCAATGTGGAGGCTGGGTGTTTTATTAGCCTTAAACTTAAGAGTATTACAACTTTAAGGTATACAGAAGATATGTCATAATCTGGTGGACTTTATACAAAAAACTTCTGAAACTGTTTATAAATATTCACTCATTTATGGTGTATTTAAATACAACCATCATGGCTATGGGTAGTGATGTCTGAATCCTTCTGTTCTAACTAATGGTCCATCAGCCTGACATCCTGATAATGCATCCTTATATCCTTACCATCAAAAGCCACTGATCAGGTAATATAGCTCAAGTGAACGTAAAAATTAATCATTACTTGGCACACAGTCTACATTGCTTGCAAATATTTTCACTTAAAATTTTTATTTTCACTTTAAATGTTAACATATGTTTGCAAACAACAACAACAAAAAAAAAAAAACAGAAGTCCAGGGTTGCTTAGAAAACTGTGTATTGGTGAAAAGCAAAACAACACATTTCAATCAGCTGGATACATAAAATAATACATAATGTAGAAACTCATTTTTTATGGTGACAGTTTACATAGCTTTGTGTAATTGTGTTTGCACTCTTTAGTTTTGCACTGCTTCTTTCCAGTAGGAGTGAGAACAACTCGAAGGGATGCTGTGACATGAAAAGCTTTACAAAGTTACTCTCTGACTCACATAAATCTACTTCAATATTTAATCATAAAAAGCAGACAACATGTTTCAATAAATTAGATGCATGTATTATGATGAGGATGAGGTTAGGAACACACACTGATACAGTGCATTGCCGCATCATTACATGACAAACCAACTCAGGATCCTGATTCGGACCCACGTGCAGCCACGCAACGGGTGATACTTCAGTACCACACCACTTCAGATGGAATGGAACAGTGTGAGGTTTTTTATGGTGGCTGGAGTGCCAATTCTGCCACCAACCCCCAAGTGTTTCCCTGCAGGTTGGAGGGCCTGCATGTATTATAATAAATAAAAATGATGTTTCATATACATTAAATAGTTTGTAAAATTAGAGCATTACTTACATATTTCATGTTCTATGTAGGTAAACGGTAGCATGTTGGAATGAGTAAAATACTATCCACATCACCAATCCACTTTAATTTCTGCAGACTGAGTAGCTCGCACACCCAGAATGGGTGTACTGTATTCACTTTTGTTTTGCTGTGGGTGTGTTCTATCACTACCTCGGCACTTTATCAGTATCTGCCTCCTTGACCTCCTTTTGTGTCCTTTCACAGTGAACTTGCAGCTACCATCTCATTTTTTTATAGTTTGGTATGGAGCAGGTGATGTCTTTTGGGTGAGTAGCTTATATGCCATGAAAAGTGATGTGAAAATACTGTCAACAAGGACTTTTCTCACATTGTTTGTGAAAGGCTCACAAAATATGTCACCAGTCACACTGTCTTTCCCTGACAATAGAGTGGTATCTTTCACCAAATAGGGAACAGTATCTAGTATATACAGTATATATAATATTAAAGCAAAGACATTGAGAAGTTTTGGGGTACCCACTGTCCAATCCCATATAATTGGAATCTCAAAAAACAGAAGTAAAGCAAGGTTAAAGCATTAAGTTGCATGTTTTTAGAAAGAAGTCTGGATATGACTAACACTGATGGAGGTTCTTCCAGTTAAGTCTGTTTCCTTCAGGAATAGGCCAGTCCAGGTGGACTGACACTAGAAGTGATGTCAGCTGTGGAAAAGCCGTCAATCTTTTAATCTGCAAAGGGAGAGAAAGAGAAGGTGCTATCATAGAGTGCCAAACCCTGGAGCGATGGAAAAGTACTGCCACCAGAGCACTTAAACAGTCCCCTATGTGCACTTCACTATACGTGTGTGTGTGTGTATACAGTATATACTCGTATATATACAGGTAGTCCTCAGGTTACGTACATCCAACCTACGACATACGAACGGGGCCGCAGCTGCGACGCATGCGCTTCAGTAACTGCCACTCCGTCATCTTCGGTCTGGGGACGCTGCAAGCGGTGGCTGGACGGAGGCTGGAAGGGGGCGATTTCGCTGCTCGCGCAGTGTAGTTTCCCTTGGCCGGCTCCCGGTGTTCTGACGATTTGTCCTACTTTGTCGAAGTATCCTACCGTAGTTTATTTAAATGGCAGATACGGTATATACACCATATATGTTACACCCATCTGTTTATTGTAAGTCTTAACATTAAACTTATAACGTTATACCATGTCATCATTTAACATGTTGTATTTAGAAGTCGTCTATCAAATTTATGGAAATGTTAACATTTCTTAATATACAACTTATAAAATGTTGACAATAAATACCTATGCAGTAAAATGTAATAAATGCATTAATGTAGTAAGGCTAAGAAAAGCATACATACAGTATTACTGAAATAGAGTTGGTAAGCTTCGAGAAAAGTTGCGTAATTTTGGTCTGCACATGCGTAGTATCAGTGAGTAGATCATTTCGATGGGTAGGATGTTTCGTTAGAACACCGGCAGCAAGCGGTTTCACTGCCTGCCCACCACACACGTCTGCCCCATTCGTTCTAGGCGGGCGGCTGGTAATGCTGCAAGCGGTGACCTGGTTGTGGCTGAACGGAGGCCATTGAGGGTAAACAGGGCAGCGGGGGGTAGCATTGTAGTGTGCCTCGGATGGCTGCATGTTGAATGGGGGCGGTGGTGTTGCAGACGCAGGCAGCATACTGTAGTGGAGGTGACTGTGAGGTGGGCTGGTGATGAACCGCCCGTTGCTGCCCCTATTCATTCTCAATAGCAAGCCTGCTTGTACTGTTATGCACATAGCAGGAAGTTGTCTCTTGTCAGTATAGGGTGGCCCAGATCTAATTATGCAGATCCAGATCGTCTGGATGACTTTGATTTATGCAGGGACAATTCAAGTTCGGCGCAAAGACGATTTTTCATGTCTTCAGTCCGCACACTTCTCGATGGTCTGGGATTTTTCGGGTGATTTTCTATGTAATAAACTGAATAAGTTATAACGTAATGAAAATTGCATAATTATATCTGGCCCACCCTATACATCAGACGTGCCTTCCTGCTGTGATAGCTGTACAGTGCTGTGCAGAAGAGCTCTTCTTAACCTTTTGTCTTCACCCTTCAAGAATGTCTCTGAAATACAAACCTGATGCAAGTGCTGGTGATACAGTAAAGAAGAGAAAAACCATCACCATTGAAAATAAAGTAGAAATAATAAAAAGGTCAGAAAGAGGTGAAACTCCATCATTCATTGGCAGAGCACTTGGTTACAGTCGGTCAACAATAGCATTTATTAAAATAATGCACCTGTTCCGACTTACATATGAATTCAACTTAAGTACAAACCTACAGTCCCTAACTCGTACGTAACCTGGGGACTGCCTGTATATATATATATATATATACTGTACTATAAATACACTCAAATCATATTTTCTTTTCCTAAAAGGTGCCTTCTTTACGGCCAAGTACCATGTTGTATTACTACATCCATTTTTACAAAGAAAGCCCACCATTTACTCTCCAATTTGCATTCATTGTAGGGTCTGTCGTGTATGTGAATATACTGTGCATGAACCACCATCTACTGCTGCACTCTTCACCTGCCCTCCACTATATGTCACTTCTCATACTTTCAAATTCATGCTGGCTGCATACTTTGTGTCCCATTACTGTTTTAAACAAATTGCTATACCATTTCAACTTTATAGTAGCTTTCTACCTAACTGAAAAAACTACAGCACTGACAGATTACAGACTTGTTTTTTCTTCATCATACTTAGTTTATAATGTGTGTGACATTTTTCTTGATTATTTTATAGTTGTCTGCTAAAGACAGACATCAATTTACATCTACACTGTAAAAAATGTCAGTAAATTTAACGGTACAAATACTGTAAATGGTGAAGGTAAAAGACCTTTTCTGAAAAAAAGGAAAGTTACCTTATGTTCTACTGAAAATTACCTGTATATCTTAAACAATAAATTTCATTATTTTTTACAGCCAAGTTCTGTAAAATCAATATTTTTCTACCTTCAAAATATGCTAAATACCATTTATTGATGCATTACAGTTATACTGAAAAAAAATCTGTTAATTTTACAGTGTAAAACTGTTAAATAATGAAGGTAAACAACTGTAAAATGTAAAACGGTAAATCACTGTTTCAGTAAAACCGCCTACGATATTTGCATAAGGACACGCCCCTTTTTAAAATATTGTTCCTGGTGAACCGCATACCTTTGAATAGTAGTGTAGGGAAAAAAAGCGTAACCTAAGTTAGCAGACTTATTTTTCCCCACGTGCCGAAGGTTTTTTGAGGTTATGGAAGCTGATTTATGGTGGGTTGTATTCGATAAGTAGGACACCATACACCACAAAAGAGAAAACTTTACTTCCCTACCAGGCAAGTGCCGTAATTTCTTTAAACATTGTATTGTTTTCAATGTGTATAATTAAATGGCACATGCTTGCTATTGGTTGTTATTAACTAACTGATGCAAACTATGTACTGGGGTTGGACCCTGCCAATACATATTGTTTATTAATTGTCATATTTATTATACAACATGAGCTTCTGGTTATGGTTAAACATTCCCTTCTGTTGGAGTCTATTGCAAACACTAAATAGTTTTTTTTACAAAATTATACTTTAGACCTAAAAATATTGTCACCTTATTTATTACGGTAAAAATTTGGCAACCCAGCTGCCAGTATTTTACCGTAAATTTAACATTATTTTTTAAAGTGTACCGTAGACCAAAAAATATTGTTACCTTCTTTTTTACGGTAAAATCCTGGCGACCCCAGCTGCCAATTTTTTACCGTAAAATTTAACATTATTTTTTAAAGTGTACCGTAAACCAAAAAACATTGTTACCTTCTTTTTTACGGTAAAATCCTGGCGACTGCAGCTGCCAGTTTTTTACCGTAAATTTTACATTTTGTTTTTTACAGTGTAGGAAGCATTGTTTAGTAATCGCGATATTAGCAAAAGGAGAATATTTGTCAAGAACGCACAAATGTAATCAAGTGCGAACCGGAGGAGAGAGACAATGATTTACACCTGGGTACCAAAGTTCAATGTTGTTTCTTGTGGCTGTAATTTAAAAAACAGTAAAGAAAAATATCGTCATTCATGTTTTCGGAAATGAATTTCACAGTTAAAACAACTTGGGCATTTGAAGTGCAGCAATTTAGGAAAACTCAAGGAAGGACAGGAGCACAACTTACACAATGACGAACTAGTTAAAAATTTAAAAACGCATTGATAAATGGTGTCGGTCATGGTGCTTCTAGTGTTAAGGAGATGCTACATTCTCAGATTAATGTTTTAATTATAGGCTGGTCTAAACGCTAACATATTTGTAACATGTACTTCATATTAAATTTTAGCATTCTTAGACACTGCTCATTACATTGATCACAAGGTTTAATATTTAAAAGGCTATGCATCTTTAACAGCAGTGCTATTCTGGGTACCCATTCTGACATTCACAGGAGGAATTATATCCACTATTATTCTCACTAAATCCAAGGCACAGCATTCGTCCACTTTCTGAATCAAACTCCATATAATCTTTGAGTCACTTACTATCGATGTCCCATTGATGACAGATATCTGGGAACACTATTTGCTACTCAAAGAGCAAGAATTACAAGATAGAAAAGCTGCAGTTATAACTGAATCTTATTTTTCAGTTGATCAGAAGTTCATCTTAGCAAACACAGCAAAGGGACCATAAAAGGAGACAATCATTTCTTGGTTGGTCCCATTACATTGTAATACAAATAGTGACTGCCTCAGTAGACGTTTAACATTCTATGCATATATTTTACTGTAAGTGAATATTAGTCAAAATATATTTAAGATAAAAGAACGATTTGAAATGTCACTCTGGGTCATCTTGGAAAAGGTTAAATGTTAGCCAGAAAAGTGAGGGCAGCTAATCACAAAAAGCAACTTCTCTCTGTCCTCCCACCCTTTCTAAGATCACCATCATTTTTCATCCGAATCATTCTCTTATGGCACCACTCCAGTTTTGCTAGATAGTTTCTAGTTTGAATATTTTTAAACCAGTTAGACCATGCACTTAACATTTTAGCCAAAGCAGGGAAAGGTGAGCTTCGTTATTGCATAACCCACAATCATTGACATTCATTGTTATAAGTACTACACAGAATCCCTAAAATACGTTTTCTTTGTTGACTAAGCTACTCCATTTCAGTGCAATTTTTATCATTTAGAATGTCTGACAGTCCACCTGAAGATTATATGCCATTATATTACATATATTACTGGAGATATAATGAATGCTGGAAATACAATAGGCTAAAGAAAACATAATGACATATAATGTATAATGCCTGTTATTTTCTAGACAGGGTCAGTTTAGTCAAATACATATTGTAAAAATCTACCTATTATAAATGAAAAAAGGTAAAAGAACAAATATCAATCTCCTCAAGAGACAATTTTAGTCATCTCTTATCAAGATGAAAAAGAAAAAAAATGTTTTTTCCATTCCAAAGGATTTTTTTCTCCTCCTTTGCAACCCACACAGAACAATGACTTCAGATAGATGGTTAAAGAGGTTGAAGATTCATTCTCCAAAGAGAAAACAGAGGCCAGGTCAGGGTTGATGGTCAAAAGTCTTCATGATTATTTAAGACTGAGGAAGTGTATTGCCTCCAGATGGTGTCTGACCAGAACTGCTTTACAAAATAGAGTGCACTAGTAACTAATTATATGGAGCATTTGAATAGAATGTGACTGGAAATCGATGGTGTGTTGATTAGTGCCTGCTAGTTATAATTTCAATGCAATCTGTGCACACAAAAATAGTGTCTCTATAATAACCCTGTAATATAATGAACTTTAAACCACAATATTGCAAATTCAATCCCTAACACTGACATATGTGACTCTGAAATAGTTACATAAGATGCCAAAGCTTCTACTGGAACAAAACTGGTGACCAAATGGCAACTTTTAGGAGAAAAACTGACTAATAAAACCGATAAAAATAAATAAACACCAAAGCAACAATAATAGCATAAAATATTATGAAATGACTCTGGAGAACCCCAGATGTAATCATGACATCTTCCTACTGCTTAACAGAATTCTCATTCCACTTTGTAGCAGTCGTAGTAATACTACAGTCATGTGTGCAGACTTGCAGTGAAATTCTTACTTACATGACGGACAAACTTGTGATATGTTCCCACTCTCTGGCATTACTACAAACAAGAATGTCACTTCCAGCCAAGCACTTTAAGTCCCCCTTAGCATTACGAGTTAGACAACTTTAAATGTATTATCCATTTATTCTTTGTTGTTTTAGGGATTGTTTTCTGATGTGTGTTTTGTTTGTAGTTATCTTCTGCAATTAATAATATTTTGTTATTATTATATATTCGTACACAAAGCCATTTTGTTTTGTTTATGGCCACTATTATTTTGATGAATGCATGGTCAAGATGCAATTCCTGGTTGTTAGTGGGTATAGATCTGGACATTTGACATCATCAATGTGATGCTTTATAAACCAGTGCAACAGATCTTTTAGCATCCGAGATTGTGAACAAATTATGGATAAACACACTCTTTTGACTATGAATTTTGATTAATGTTTAAGCATTGGCACCTGGTATTTTGGATTTATGATTTTCGACTTGTTTCTGGCATTAGACTTTAATTCATCTCAAAGACTGTCTCACATTCTCATACTCCTCTGTTCTCTGGCAGTACACTTATCCTTGAAACTTCTTGGACCTGGCTAATGCATGGTGGCAGCATGTTTTGGACTCTTGTACAGAATCTCAGAGTTGTTGGTTAGTGTAGTCATGACAGTTAAGTAGTAATGCCATATACTGTAGCATATTTAATGCAGTGAGCGCTGGCAATATGTTTGTTTCAGTACTGCTACCCTGTCGAAATGAAGCCATATCCTCTTATAGCAGTGTGCTTCCAACCTCCCATCAAAAGCACAGTGGGTCCCTGGTATTTAGTAAAATGGTTCAGTTAACAATTGCAATACTAATCAAGGTGGTATAATCATAAATAATAAATACCAGTAGAGTGTTGTAATGTGTTTAGTTAGCCAATAAAAGGTGTCATTTCACCCTGCTTTCTCCTGTATAATAAATACCAATAAAACAAAAAAAAAAAAAACAGAAGAGCCAACAGTTCCACCTGGCAGCCACTCTTAAGTACAAATGAGACTATTGATGTGTAATGTACAAAAATGTCAGAGTAGCATTATTACAATTAGATCAGCTGTGTCCAGTTAGTTAACCATTAAACTTGTAAAACAGTCTCCCAAACTCACATTAGCTGAATCACAGGGAGTTGGGGTCAAGGTTCAGCTGGTCAGAAGATCACTTTGTTAAACTTCAGGAGCTACACTGAGGTTTTATCACTATGTGGGATTCAAGTATAAAAAAACAAAATTGAAAAGACATCAGCGATTTAATACAAATAAACAACTGACACTTTCATTAAGCCAGTGGGACCTGGGTCGGTACCCTCTGATGGCTCTTTTTGCTATATACTGTATGTTTTCAGTCATGTTTAAATAATGTCATAAACATTGATAATACTTTAAAACCTTTATTGTAACTATCCTGCATGTACAAAGAAATAGAACTAAGGTAACAAATTATCAGCATGTTTATTTAACATCAGGTCAGCTGAATTTGCAGCTGACAGTGATTATGAGATTTATCCAATAGTCTTGAATTAGCAAAACAGGACCTGAGCAAAATTCACATTGCGACAAATATGTGGCACATGAACTTTAATGTAAATAAATGCAATATTTCATACAGAAAAAAAATGTGTTTATGTTGTAATGAGACAAAAGGATAATGAAAGAGGTCTGAGTCAAATGGAAGGTAAACCCTGTATATTATAAGGCATGTAAGAGGCATAAAAGAAAATACATTTTACAGCGCAATTTTGAGTCGTACTGAGGAGTCACTTGGACTGCCCAAGATGGCGCAGTCTCCTATTTTGGAGGATCCTGGTAGATGGGACTAGGTGGTCGGACCCCAGAAGTGACATCACTGATGGAAATATGTCAGTCTTTTCTTTTCGCAGAGGGGAAAGGAGAAAAGAGATTGTTATTGTACAGTGCCCCCTCATGTCTTGGTGGACAATTTTAATAACCAAAGCTCCTAAGTTGTTCTCCAAGCATACGCGTATGACAGTACCCCTTCCTCCTTAAACTATATATGTTGGATTGGGAGACCTGAGCCATGAGGTAATCAAATTCAAGAGAGCACATTGGCATTGGCATGGAGAGTACCTCGGCAATATAGGACGTTGACATTGTTTCAGCCAGCATTTTCCCCCTGGCTGGGGTTCAAAGTTGTGTCTTGGGTCTATTTTATCTAATTTTATATGAGTTATTTATATTAATGTTTATTTTATTTGTTATGTACTTTTTATGGTTGCATGTTGGAAAAAGGGAAAGGCCTTAGTTATATCCTTTGTACTTTGTGGGTGGTTCCAAAAGGGGTGGGGCCACCTGCCCATCACCATCAGGAACTAAGGGAGGCCCTCCCTTAACCTCCTTAGTGTTTGACTAAAGCGTCACTTGGGCTGTAAAAACAGTGCTTAAAGTATTAGTCCCGAGTGTCACTCGGGCAACAGTATAGACGCATATTGCATAAGACCTGAGGTTTACTTGGGCTGTAAAAGTGCCAACAGCGTCAGGCCCAATTGTTATCTGGGCAAGGGTATAGACGCGTCTTCTCCTAGCCTCATAGTGGTATCTCATAAGAAATGCCTCTCATCAGCTATGATGATGAAGTGAACCTATCCTCAGGCACAAAAATTGAAATGGACAGTGAAACCAAAAGTGATTCTGGGAATCCAAAAGTGACACTCATGTCACTCGCATGTGTGCAGTGTGCTGTTCATATTATTATTATTATCATTTGTACATTATTATACTTTCTATACTTCTGACTTTGTACTTTTAATGTTTTAGTTATTTTACAACAGAAAAATAAGATTTAATAAAAATGTAATTTTTCAAGCCAAAAACTGCAACACTTTTTACATGTTTTATTTTCAGAAAAAATGTAATGCTAAAGAGGTTAAATAAAATGAAGGGCCGTTCCTGGAGGTGATGGTTCATTTAACGCGCTGAGAGTGGTTTCTTGTGTTTCTGTGCTTTTGCTAATGCTTGTGATTTTCCGGATTTTTGAACCCTTGCTTTGTTTTCGACCTCACCTCTAGATTTTGTATTGGGATTGTGTTTGTTGATAGTTTTGAACCTCTGCTCCATTTTATGACCATGATTCTGGCTATTGTATTGTCTTTTCAGGCAAATCTTGTGATCAAAAGAGCTTTTTAAAAATAAACCTTTCATTTTATAAAGATTTGTCTTGGCCCTTTGGGTTTTTAGTCTGGGTTTTTGAAGGTGTTTTCTCCCCCACTATTGGCCAACTTTTGAAAGTATTTTGTACCTGTACTTTCGGGACTTCCGTATTCCATGACACTTGTGCAAGGCCATGCACTGTAAATGGCTGTGAGCCATAATGAGGGTGAACTTGCGTCCCAAAAGGTAATACCTGAGTTGGTGAATAGCCCATTTGATTGATTACCAGGGCCTGAGTCACAACCACCGCATTCCTTGTTTTCTGATCCAGCAGTTTCCCACTCAGACACATTATGGGTTGTACAACGCCATTAATGCTTTGGTTCAACTAAGTGCCCAAACCTGTATATGAATATTCAGTCTGCAAAATAAAAGGCGAGGAAAAATCAGGAGTTAATAGAATACATGTTGATGTTTTAGGTCACAGAATCAGGATTTTGTTTTTTTCATTCTAAGTCACTGAATTGGGAGCCTGTTTCATTGTTAAATCTGTTAAAGTGGCATCTCTCTCAGAGAAACAAAGTACAAATCAGCAATAGTACCTGACTAGTCCTTAGAAGGCTAGGACTTATTTTTTGAATGGGGCCAGTTCACTATGGCTTCAATTATGGGGCATTGTGGACATATAGTTCCTCTGCCCACTAAGTAACCCAAATATTTTGCCTCTTTTAACAAAAAACATTTTCTTGCATTAATTTTTATGATGGATTTGCTCAGTGTAAGCAGCACTGCACATACCTGTTGTATGTGAGCTTCCATGTGCCGGAATAGATCACAATGTCATCCAGGGAGGCTGCACTACAGGCTTTATGGGGTCAGAGCATTCTGTTTATCAGATGTTGGAAGGTCGTGGGAGCCCAGTGCAAACCAAACAGTAGGACCCTGTACTGCCAATGACCACTTGGGGTACCAAACATGTTTTTTCCTTTACTGATTCCATTAAAGGAATTTGCCAATACCCTTTTTTTCATGTCAAAGAATTGTCAGATATTGAGCACTTCCCAGTCGCTCAAGGAGCTCATCTACTCGTGGCATGGGATAGATATTGAATCAAGACACTTGATTTAGCCAATAGAAGTCATTTCAAAAAGCTTCGGAACCAGTATGATGGGGCTGGACCATTGACTAAAATTCTCCTTTATAACACCAAAATACAGCATACGTCTGATTTCAAGCTCGACTTCAGCTCATTTGGCTTCTGACAAAAACTCTTTAATGTTGGGCTCAATCACAGAGGTTCTTCCGGGGCATTCATTAACCACTTCAGGGATGGATGAGATAACTGCCTCAAGCTCTTGTCTTTGGTAGAAGGTAAAATTTAAACTGCAAAGAAAGTGCAGTCTAAGGGTCTGGATCCCTTTCCTTCCACGGTTTCAACAAGTCTACATGATACACTTGCCCAGCCAATCTATTCGGTTGTTTAACCAAGTAGTCACCCAAGCCCTTCCTTTCCTTAACTTCTTATGGGCCCTGCCAATGGTACAATAATTTGGAGTGGGAAGTGAGAATGAGAACCAAATCTCTCAAAGAACCCTAGTCGTAATATTGAGCCTGAGCTGATTGGGTATGTTCGATGTTCCCTTTTAGGATTGGTCTAATTTTACCAAATCTATTCTGTAATTGTGCAATATACTCTAGAATATTACTTGAAGGATTGGTCTCCTCTTTCCAACCTTCTTTTAGTACGTCCAAAATACCACAGGGTTGTTGTCCATATACTGTAATCCCAAATGGGGGAAAGGCCATGGAGGCCTGAAGGACCTCTCAGTAGGCAAACAGTATGAGGTTAATTAACTGATCCCAGTTCCTTCCATCCTCACTGTGCACCTTGTGGAGCATTTGCTTGAGGTCTGACTGAAATGAATAACTAAACCATCAGTTTGAGGATGGTACACTGAGGTTTTTAAATGCTCAATAGGGAGTAATTTGGCCATTTCCCTGAACATTTAAACTGTGTGCCCTGGTCCATTAGAATTTCTTTAGGGATACCAACCTGCCGAAGACTGCGGCAAGTTCCCTTGAGAAGCACTCTCAATGGGATTGCTTCAGCATATCAGGTAGCATAGTCCACAATTACTAAAATATATTTGTGTCTTCCAGCAAAAGGTTCAAGGGGGCTGACAATGTCTACCCCTAGTTGCTCAAAAGGTACATCAATTAATGGGACAGGGACAATAGGAACACAGTCCTTCCAAGGAATCTGTTGCAGTTGACATTCCAGGCAGGAAGCGCAAAAGTGACTGACCTCCTCATTGATCCCTGTCCAATAAAAAGAGCTTAATTCTCACTAGTGTCTTCTCTAGAGGTAGGTGTCTGCTAATTCACAGATTTGTTGCTGGAAAGGCCTGGGAACTAGCAACAATGTCCGTACCTTACCCACCCTCATGCTCTGTTACCTGATAAAGTAAACCATTTTTCAAAACAAAGTGGGGTCTCCGGAACATGTGATAATTTGTACATTGTCTGTTAATCAGAACATCCGCATTCAAAGCAAGCTTCAGGGAATCATCATTCCACTACTCCCATTTACAGTAAAGGAGGATGGCATCCTCCACCTCTGTTACATCATCAGACTGCAACAGTGTTACATCAATCTCACCCTATTCAGTAGCTGTGTGACCTTGTTCAATTGCCGGTTATATAAACGGTGTGGAACAGCCTGTGACAGGTTTTCACCATCAATAACTAGACCTAATGTTTTACTAGCAGAGGAAATTATACTTCTGCTTTTCTCTGTGATTAGTCCCGTCCAAGGATTATGGGGTAGGCAGGGCTGCACCTGATTTTTGGTGTTAACTCTTTATAAGTGATAATACATTGGGCAGACTTATACCACCAAGTTTCCCTGTGAATACAGGTTAGACTACTCATCCCAGATTCCCACTGTCGCAAAAGTATATAACGGAGAGCGACAATAGAAATGTTATTACTGGAGTCAATTAGTGATGTGACCTTAACCATTATCCACTGCCACCTCAAACTGCAGTAGAGACAGAGGGTTTGAAAACAACAGTATCTTTCTCCTTTTGCCCAACTGCAATCCATGGCCTCACTTAACTGGGAACTGTTGAGAATAGTGTGCCCTAGCAGGGACAGCTATGAATAATGTGTGCCAGGTGGGCTCTGGAGTAGCAATGTATCTCTGCCAGGACTTATGACAATCAACGTGTCTTTCTGTCCATTTGACCTGTGAAGCGACATGCTGGCACTTGAGGGATGCTATCAGGGCATCCATACTTTTGTACTCTTACCTCTGGCCCAGATGGGTGAGATGTTCTGGTAGGGCTTGCACTAGAAATTCAGAGGTGTCCAACTTCGTAGGTTTCAGCCTCCAGCCCACTTGATCCCAGATAAGGGCTGTTGAGGGTTGAATGTCCATTCGTGGCAAGCCCTTGACTATTGATCCAGAGTGATCCCACACATGAGCAGCACCATGGCTTTGTATTTTTCATAGGCATCTGTTGCCTGCTTATCTAGACTGTAATAGGCACACTGAGCCAGTTCACTTAGGATCGGTGCCAGGATGTGCACCCATTCAGTGTAGTCCCTGTTATGATGTGATGATATTCTTTCAAAAATTAACAGGAAAGTTTCAATGTCATCATCTGAATGGAACGGTAACAGTACCTGGCATGGTCACCTACCTCCACTTCGACAAGTTAGGTCTGTTGTTGCCCCACTTAGACCTTTAGGGTTTGGATCTTGGTTGCCATCACCTGCATTACTGTATGGCTTCGACATCCCGGGGTTGGGTCATGGTTCAATCCTGCAATAATCCTCCTGATTTCACCACTGTAATGAGACAAAAGGACAAACAAAGAGGTCTGGGGCACCTCAAAGGCAAATCCCATATGTTATAAGGCGTAAAAGAAAACACGTTGTATAGCAGAATATCGCGTTGTACTGAGGAATCAGTTGGACTGCCCAAGATGGCACCATTTTCTATTTTGGACAATCCTGGGAGGAAGAGGTGACTCTAGGTGGTCGGACCCAGGAAGTAATGTCACTGGTGGAAATATGTCAATTTTCCTTTCTGCAGTGGGAAAAGAAAAAGAGAACTCATTATTGTACAATGCCTCTTCATGTCTTGGTGGAGAATTACAATCACCAAAGCCCTTAAGGTGTTCCCCATGTGAAGGCAATTGAATTTGCCCCCCACTACATATCCCGCGGTTCCTGGAAGGAACTCTGACTCGTTACAAGAATACACAGCAGGACCGACTTACTTCCCACCATGACTTTTACAGGCTTTACCAGCTGAGAAAGGTATCAAAAAATATACGAGGGACATTCATAAACATTCTGTACTTTTATATTTTCGTTAGAAGCGGTGAAGACGGGAGGAATAGCAATTGTTAAAAAGTTGGTACAACGCTGGGAAAATTGCATTGCAAATGAAGGTGACTATGTAGAAAAGTGATGTAATTTGTTTTTGAAATTCTTAATAAACAGGGTTAAAAAAAAAGTGCAGAAACCTTTTGAACATCCCTTGTATATATTAAACACATCTGGGTTATCTTAGTAGACTCATTACTGTCCTCTACCAGGCATTGTGAGGCCACATTCTGAGCATTGTATCTCCATATTACTTGAAACATAAAATTAAATAAAGTCCAACATGAGTTATCAAACTGATACCACCACGGTGGAATATAAGCTAGGATGACAGAGTGAAGAAATTAATATTTCTACCTTAAAAGGTAACATGGTGAGTGTGCTTTTTATTTTTCAGCAGATGAAGCACGGTGATTGTTAGCTCTTACCTTAAACTCAGTTCAATAGATAGATACTAGTAGAAGTAAATTTTTCTACAAGTGTAAGGCAATATTTCCTCATGGGAAATGAGCATAGATGTATGGAAATTAGAAAATAGTAAAAGTGAAAGTACCTTTAAGACTTTCAAATCCTGACATCCATCCATTATCCAATCCGCTGAATCCAAACACAGGGTCACGTGTGTCTCCTGGAGCCAACCCCAGCCAACACAGAGGTGCAAGGCAGGAACCTATCCCAGGCAAGGCGCCAACCCACCACAGGACACACACACATACTAGGGTCAATTAAGAACTGCCAATCCACCTAACCTGCATGTCTTTGGACTGTGGGAGGAAACCAGAGCACCCGGAGGAAACCCACGCAGACACGGGAAGAACATGCAAACTCCACGCAGGGAGGACCAAGGAAGCGAACCCGGGTCTCCTTACTACAAGGCAGCAGCACTACCACTGCACCACTCCAAATCCTAACAACATGGTGGAAATTTTAGGTGAATAACAGCTGGCAAGTTACATGGCTTGAATCTATCAAAACTGTATTTATGAAGGGTGATCAAACTTTTTTGAGCCTGAATTTAAATAGGTATTCTATGGTGCTATGGTCTATGGTTCACAAATCATAGTATTCAGGTGATTTCCTGAATACTGCAATATGTGAAAAGTAAGTACTGGTAGTCTGTGAAATATAGTGAATATTTCTTGGTTCAGAATACTGAAATGGGAGAACAACTCTTGAATATTATCCAAAATGTAATGCAAAAAGGAAGAGTGTAATTACATGAGATAGGAGACACAGTAGGGACTGGCTATGTGTCAGCTGAATCAATTGCTCATTAGCAATTAAACATGAGGAAGATGTGTGCATGTTGGGTGTGTGGAATGTTAGTTTTGGAAACATCATTTCATCTCTATTACTGTATCCAATTATCCATTCCATTACTGAACCTCAATAAGGAATTTTGACAGGGACATATGATCTAGAGCCCAAACAACAATCAAAGCAATGGTAACTTGATGATTCACCAACAACAAAGAAATAAAAGATTCATGCTAGTGCTGGCAAGATCATGAGTTGTCTCAGAAAGCCTATATAACGCATCAATCTCATTGTCAGTTGGGGTTTTAATTTTCAAGTTTAGCTTCATGTATTCAAATGTAAGCGTTACTTTTCTAGACTTTACCCTTAAGTGAGGGACATCTTTATTGTAGCCTGAGGTGAGTTGTGAAGAATTGATAAAAATGGTTTATCTTGTATTTCAAAAGTATTTCTCTGTAAAACTGTGAAATTCTTTAGCTCTTTTAGACAGTTACTCTGTAAAATCTAACAAGTATACTTTCAAGCTTCTCTTGCTGTCTGCCTTTTGTGCTGCTCTTGCAAATGCTATGTGTGTGTTTATTCATAATATTGTACTATTTACAGCAGCTGTTAATTTGATATTGACCTGTAACCTTGTTAACCCTACAATACAACAACTGAACTAAAACATTTTGTTTTCCTCTATGCTGGCAAATAAAATTAAGTTTGATCGATTAAGATTAAATGAACCTGCAGGAGGAAATCCAACATGACATAATGAATTCAATTCTGTTCAATAAGTTCAATAAGTTTGCTATATTCACCTCTTAGACTGACACATACCTTGAAATTCCATGCATATTAAAACTTTGCCCAATGATTTCTGTTATTGTTTGTGTTGTGGAGGTCCACTCAGAATGTGTATCAAGAACACAAAGAATATCCATCTATGGAATAATCTTGCATATTTTTATAATGTTTTCGGCCATTTCCTGGGATATAATGGTGTGTTGTTTTGTAGTGTAATATATTTCTGTCTATGTACAAATGTATTACTCTTATTGTATTATATTGCACATACAATAATTATGAGTTTGACTCTGATGTGTGTTTTTTATGCAGCTATACCAATATTTTAAAAATGCAGAAGTATATCAATTCCCACTTCCTAAAGGACACATCCATCACACACAAACACACACACACACACACAATTCTAGTGCTATAGAAAAGTATGACATGATTTGAGGATGCTTGAGAACAGGCCATTTAAGCATTCTGCTCTCATGCACATAGGAAAATGTTGTCATTACTATGCTCATTCCATTGTGGTAGATGTCATATCCTCAAGAATGCTTTTACACTGAGCCACATTTCTGGTCATCTGGTTTTCACAACTGCAAGAATATCATTCAGGTATGCAGCCACCATTAGAGTAACTTGCAACGAGCTCCCCATTATTGCTTAAAACAATGAAGATGCTTACAATGCCCCACATAATGGTATTTTGAAAGGTCTTTTTTAATTGTTCATCCATAACTATTTAGTAGTATGCATGACTCCAGTTCAGTTTTGAAGATTATTAACTCCCTGACAAAACTGCAAGTGAGTCTTCCGCTTATGTACGGGGACACAGTGTACAACTTCTGTTTAGTCAACTTGTAAGTCTTAAAAGCTAACTGAGCTATCAAGTTTCAAAATCAGCTCTCCTGGTGTAGTCCTCTCACAATATTTGAATAAAGTAATAATTCCCAGTTTCTGCAATCAGTTGATTGCACAATTCATTTTCAACACATGTAGTGTAAACAGAAAGTGATTATATAAATAGCAAAGCTGAAGGGGCGTACCAGTATCTTTGATCTTTTTCATAGTTTTCAGCTTGTAAACACTTCCTCCTGTTCTTGCACGAACTTATTAGAACATCACCATCTCAATTTTTAGATAAGTTTTCCCTAACCCAGCTTTATTTCATTTAGCCAGTGTTTTCCTTGGCAGTTCTATTATAACAAAATGCAGATCTGAAAGCTCTTATTATTGCACTATTCACAACAGTAACATTCAGTATCTATTATTCTCTACCAGTGTTTAATTTAAGAATTGTGCTTTCTGATCCATGCTTTCCTTCTTTTTTCTGTTTTACTTTTATATTTTGCTCTGTCTACGTCTAAAGATGTATTTATTTAAAATCTTTTACATTATTTGCTACTGTAAATTTCACATTCACACATGGAGTATTACATTCATATGAAAAGTTTGGGAACCCCTCTCAGCCTGAATAATAATTCACTCTACTTTCAACAAAAAAAGATAACAGTGGTATGTCTTTCATTTCCTAGGAACATCTGAATACTGGGGTGTTTTCCAAACAAATATTTTTAGTGAAGCAGTATTTAGTTGTATGAAATTAAATCAAATGTGAAAAACTGGCTGTGCAAAAATGTGGTCCTCTTGTAATTTTGCTGATTTGAATGCATGTAACTGCTCAATACTGATTACTTGCAACACCGAATTGGTTGGAATAGCTCATTAAGCCTTGAACTTCATTTAAGGTGGTCAATTGCAAGTTGTGTTTCCCTTTGACTCTCCTCTGAAGAGTGAAGGCATAGGATCCTCAGAGCAACTCTCAAAAAATCTGAAAACAAAGATTGTTTAGTACCATGGTTTAGGGGAAGGCTACAAAAAGCTATCTCAGAGGTTTAAACTGTCAGTTTCAACTGTAAGGAATGTAATCAGGAAATGGAAGGCCACAGGCACAGTTGCTGTTAAACCCAGGTCTGGCAGGCCAAGAAAAATTCAGGAGCAGCATATGCATAGGACTGTGAAAATGGTTACAGACAACCCACCTTCAAAGACCTGCAAGAACATCTTGCTGCAGATGTGTATCTATACATTGTTTTACAATTCAGTGCATTTTGCACAAAGAACATCTATATGGCAGGGTGATGAGAAAGTAGCCCTTTCTACACTCACACCACAAACAGAGTCGCTTGTTGTATGCAAATGCTCATTTAGAAAAGCCAGATTCATTTTGGAACAAAGTGCTTTGGACTGATGAGACAATAATTGAGTTATTTGGTCAAAACAAAAAGTGCTTTGCATGGCGAAGAACGAAGAACACCGCATTCCAAGAAAAGCACCTGCTACCTAATGTCATATTTGCTGGAGGTTCCATCATGCTGTGGGGCTGTGTGGCTAGTTCAGGGACCAGGGCCCTTGTTAAAGTCAAGGTCGAATGAATTCAACCCAATATCAACAAATTCTTCAGGATAATGTTCAAGCATCAGTCACAAAGTTAAAGTTACGCAGGGGTTGGATATTCCAACAAGACAATGACCCACAACACAGTTTGAAATCTACAAAGGCATTCATGCAGACGGAGAAGTACAATGTTCTGGAATGGCCGTCACAGTCCCCTGACTTGAATATCATCGAAAATCTATAGGATGATTTGAAGCAGGCTGTCCATGCTCGGCAGCCATCAAATTTAACTGAACTGGAGAGATTTTGTATGGAAGAACGGTAAAAAATACCTCCATCCGGAATCCAGACACTCATCAAAGGCTATAGGAGGCGTCTAGAGGCTATTATATTTGCAAAAGGAGGCTCAACTAAGTATTGATGTAATATCTTTTGGGGTGCCCAAATTTATGCACCTGTCTAATTTTGTTATGATGCATATTGCATATTTTCTGTTAATCCAATAAACTTAATGTCACTGCTGAAATACTACTGTTTCCATAAGGCATGTCATATATTAAAAGGAAGTTGCTGCTTTGAAAGCTCAGCCAATGATAAGCAAAAATCCAACAAATTAAGAGGGTTTCCCAAACTTTTTCATATGACTGTATATAAAGTATACGTATCCTACTTCTGAAAGATGGTATTCACGACATCAATCAGTCCATTTTCAGAGCCTGCTTAATTAAGTGTAGTGTAGCATGCTGTCAGAGCTAATAATTCTTTACTTCAAGTACTGTAGTGTTTTCTGAGCACTGTCAAGAGACTACTGCCAAGTTTGCAATATAATTTCCACAGTTCAGACTCATAATTTGGCCATGATTTATTATGCTTCCTTATTTAGCAATTGATTTTGACACTTTGGACAGCATTGCTTGAATTGAGATTAAAAAGATCCTCTGTAATATCACTTGCTAATGAAACAACCCTTTTCTTGACTTATTAAAATGTAGGTCTGTGCACTGATTAGAAAGGTGAGGATTTTCCTCTTCATTTGTGATCTGTTATTGTGATGTACCTACCCTTACCATATTTTAACTTTTTGATCAAAAGAGCCTGGTGTCTCTGCATTTTCCACAGCTGACATGTCTCTTCATACCTATTTCTACAAGCTAAAAATGTCTTACTACTATAATGGCCACCATTTTCAGTCATTTTGATTTTATTTGCTTTTGCCCAAGATGTTTTATTATCATATATGGTACAAACATAAGTGCAAGATGCTCTTGAGGAATACATAACTAATAATGTAGGTGGGTTACTTTTTATAAAAACCCCTTATTTCAACGCAAGGTCACAAGGAAACCAAGGGCCTTTCCCAGCAGCACTGGGTCATATTCAAGAATCGACTGGGGCACAAATTCATAACAACGATGCACACATTAGTAATGGGTCACAGACAGAATGTGCAAAGCCCTTCTTAGTTGTGCCGTGCGAAGCAGGAATAATGTGTCAACGTGCCAGCCAACAATAAATATAATTCTTTGTAATTTTGTACACATTTGTTCAGTAGGAGAAAAGTATGGTAGAAGCTGCTGTGTACAACATTAACAGAACACCATCAAGGATAGCTGACACTAATTTACTCAGATTCATTTTTTTTCCTAGCCAACTGAAAAAAGAAACCCTTTGTGTCAAACACATGTCCTTCTTTGGAATAAACATGAGCATTTCCTCAACAAGATCCTTACCATTAGGAAAGTGTACCTACACCATAAACTGTACCATATCTGATAGGTACTGGACATTGACTCATCAATGCTCTGTATTAATGCAATTGTCTTCACTCATCAGATAAAAGTAGTTGGAGGTTTGATATCTGGTGAACAATATCAAGTTTGCTTTTAAAATCAGCATATCGAGATTCAGTGCACACCAAGAAACATTTCTTAGGCAACTCATGTTCAGTGACAAGCCTGCGTTTTATAATGTTCCATTTTATTTTATACTATACCCTGGAGATGGAATCGCTCTTTTATTTCACATTGTAGTAAAATGTATTGGCATTTTTAAAGTCAGCATTAGAACCTAGGTCTTAATATTCAATATGCACTTTGGTGTAGAAAAATACTTCTCTGAAGAGACAGACACACAGATTGAGTGAATGCAAATTGTTCTTCTTGTGCTCTTTTAAACAACATGTATTTGGCTACAATGTTGCCTTTTTCCTCTTTCTTCCTATCTTCACCATTAGCCATGTAAATCTTTTGTTTGCTCAGATTTTTGATCACCATAGAGTCTAATAAAAAGGTACACTGCAAGGGCTGAAAAGACCAATAAACAGCAATTGCTGAATCTGATACACAATAATATGTGTAAGTTTTGGGGACGAGCATAATTCCAAAAATGATTCAAAGACTTGAATATGGTTGGAGTGGGCACAAAAAATGTGCAGGAGAGCAGGAGGTGGTCACAGAATGAGTATTCATTTGCCTGAGACTAAACTAATGCAGAGCTCAGTGACTGTACTTGTGTATGTGAGTTTGCCCTGCCATAGATTCATAGTCTGTCCATACCAAGGTTTCTTCTTAGTGCATGACATTGCCAGTATGTTGTCTGGACCTTTATGACCCCAGAATGAATACAGAAGGTTTGGAAAATGGACCAGTGAATACCTATGAACACACATAGTTCAACAATTAATTAATGGAAATATTGTCAGGTTCCATTTATGTTAGTCAGTTTCAAACTACTTGTTTCCTGTCTGTTTAAACAAGTTTGTGTCATTATGAGTACTCATGTAATTAGTAATATGTAAAGCTTGCATTTGTATTTACCTGAGAACTTGTCACAGCACTCTGAGCCTGCCTTCAGTGAAGCGCGCTATACAAAATTGAGTTGAATATGCACAATTAGACCAATATCTGAGGAGCACATGAAAGTGTAGTTGTCTCAACATGTGACACTACTACTGTTACTATATACATTCTGTATATTATATTTTAGAAGTTCTACAATGAAAACATAGTACTCTTTTATCTGTACACTAGCAGAATACCCGCGCTTCGCAGCGGAGAAGTAGTGTGTTAAAGAAGGTATGAAAAAGAAAAGGAAAAATTTAAAAAATAACGCAACATGATTGTTAATGTAATTGTTTTGTCATTGATATGAGTGTTGTTCTCATATCTATATATATATCTATACTAATAAACGGCAAAGCCCTCACTCACTCACTCACTCACTCACTCACTCACTCACTCACTGACTGACTCATCACTAATTCTCCAGCTTCCCGTGTAGGTAGAAGGCTGAAATTTGGCAGGCTTATTCCTTACAGCTTCCTTACAAAAGTTGGGCAGGTTTCATTTCGAAATTCTACGCGTAATGGTCATAACTGGAAGCTGTTTTTCTCCATTTACAGTAATGGAGTTCAGGTGGAGGGGCGGAGTTCGTATGACATCATCACGCCTCTCACGTAATCATGCATTACGTAGAAAGCCAGGAAGAGCTAAAAAACGCGCTTTAGAAAACATGCATTATATAATTAAGAAGGCAGCGAAACAATTAGAAGCGAGCGAGTGACATATAAAACAATATTCAGCAGCTCACGTGAACTGACGCAGTGCGCAGACAAAAAGTAACAGTTCCAAAGAGTGCTGAACAAAAACTGAATTACACTGCTACGCTCAAATAGATAAACCACACGCCGTGGCGCGATACTAAAGCATTCGACTGTAGCGCCGAGGTTCGATTCCCGAGAGGGGATGCACTAAGTATGTACGCGCGCTTCTCAATTTATTTTAACCTCGCATCCCCTTAGTTTGAGACGTATGAAAACGCATGCGATTAACGCAGAAAGACAGATCACCTATTCACCTATTGAAGCTTCATGAATAATGGATACTTTATTCGCGATCAATGATTGTTTTGGTAAAGCCATACTCAGTGTATTCATTAGATGAACGGTAAAAAAGTAAGAGCGAGGGGACGGTAACTTACTGAAGCACACAAGCAAAACCACAATAGCACGCGGGCTCGATGTACTGACTTGCGCGATCACATTCCAAAAAATATTTCTTTTCAAGTTCTATTTAGTCCATATGAGTCAAACTCAAGGCCCACGGGCCACATCCGGCCCGGCGTGTAATTATATCCGGCCCGCGAGATCATTTTATATACTGTATTATTGTTATTAATGGCCCGGGTATATGAAGCGCTGGTAACACAATAAACTACAGATCCCATAATGCAGCGCTTCAAGCTGCCTTGCCGAACACTTACCGTGTTGCTGCAAGTTATTGCGAAGCTAGCCCACACAATGCCGAAGAGAAAAGTTGATTCTGAAAATAGAGCCTTTAAAAACCGATGGGAGGCTGAGTATATGTATACTGACATTGCCGGTAAACCCGTGTGTCTCATTTGTGGAGCTGATTGCACTGATACGAAATAGCCTGCCCATTTAATTATTTAGGAATGGATAAATAAAGATAAGATTTTGTACAAATAATGTTTTTCATTTTTCTTCCTTGATGGATTCTGCCACCCCCAGCAACAGTTGCTCGCACCCCAAAGAGTGTATGTATGTAAGTATATATATATATATTTATAATATATATATGTGTGTGTGTATATATGTAGATATGTATGTATACGTTTATATGTGTGTGTGTGTATGTATATGTGTATATATATATATATATATATATGTATTTGTGTGTATATATGTGTATGTATGTGTATATTTGTAGATATATATATGTATGTATATATGTGTGTGTGTGTATATATATATGTGTATATGTGTATATGTATAGATATGTATATATATATATGTTTATATGTGTGTGCATATATATATATATATTTATATATATATATGTGACAGCAACACTCATCACTCACAACAGTGACAAAACAATTACATTTACAATCATGTTATGTTATTTTCAAAATGTTTCATTTTCTTTTTCATTACTTCTTTAACACACTACTTCTCCGCTGCGAAGCGCGGGTATTTTGCTAGTAATATATATATATCTATATCTATATCTATATATCTATCTATATCTATATATATATATAAATATATATATATATATCTATATCTATATATATATACAGTATACCTATATATATATATCAATATCTATATATATATACAGTATACCTATATCTATATATATATATCTATATATATATCTATATAAATATATATATATATATAGTAAAATACCCACGCTTGGCAGCGGAGAAGTAGTGTGTTAAAGAAGGAAAGACAAACAAAAGGAAACATTTTGAAAATAACGTAATGATTGTCAATGTAATTGTTTTGTGTATTTGGCGGCAGCGTCACGAAGTTGTTTTCGTCTAGCTGCATCAGAAAATGTACCACGACGTCTGACACGCCTCCTTTTTACTGTTTTCTCACAGCTTGGATTGCTGCTGTCATAATGGGTTTGAGTCTACATATATATATATATATATAAAAAAAATATATATATATATACTAGCAAAATACCCGCGCTTCGCAGCGGCGAAGTACTGCATTAAAATTTTTATTAAGAAGAAAATGAAACCTTTTTAAACTGAGGGAAAATATGCCAATAATTATTTGTTAAGGATCTCTTTGTATACCACATTGTCAGTTCGGCGCTCCGGTTGTAACATGACCAAGCTGTGCGCTGAGCTTACTCTTGAG
The DNA here is from genome assembly GCA_026402145.1 of Polypterus bichir lapradei. Lineage (NCBI taxonomy): Eukaryota > Metazoa > Chordata > Cladistia > Polypteriformes > Polypteridae > Polypterus > Polypterus bichir. The sequence continues at coordinate 254,142,782 of JANRMT010062791.1, forward strand.
CATGTAACTTACAGTTGGCAATGTGAACAGTAATCTTGTCTCAAATCTCACAGCTTGGATTGCTGCTGTCATAATCGGTTTGAGTTTCATGGTTTGTTTCAATTACGACAGTATTTGCAGGATTTGTTGTGTTGAAGTGACATTTGGCATCTGTCAAGCGTTGTAAGCACACAACCGGTTTCATCGATAAAATCACATCCAGCTTTTGAGAGTTTAAACATTCATAAACATCAAAGTGTCCACTACTGAAATCGTCACCTGTGAATCTAAGTTGTTTAAGAGGCATTGGCGGTTGTCGAAAGGTGTAAAATATTTTGCCATTTCGGTACACTTGAAAGCAACAACCGAACAATTCAGCGGCAGCCATCAACTCACATGCAGAACCATAGGTGAAGGGCTTAAGCATTTCACTCTTATAGTGCTCCTGTGTAGTATAATTATCTCCTGTACCGTCGTCAGTCCACACCTTGAACCTGTCCCAGTCATTCAATACATAAGACAGAATGTTCCTCCGGATATCAAGAGTGAGCCTGATATGGCCGTGCAATATGTAAGAAAGAGAATGGAAAAGGTAGGTGCTATCTCCAGGCATGGAAACCACTCGGTAAGTGACAGTTCTTTGATCGATAGTGATCATCTCGATAGACATGGTAATGGGGGTTGGAATGATAAAGGAAATGGATACCTGAGCAATGTAAAGTAAGTGTAAAATACCTATACAATAACTATAATTGTAATAAACAAACAATAAAACAGCGGAGAAGCCGTGGATTAAACAAAAAGGCTGTAGTTATCAGTAGGGAGACGTGAATCCCGTGGCGAAGCAAGGAAGGGAATGTAGAGACCGGAGCGACGGACGGTCTTATATAGGCAGGCAGCCAACAACGTGGGAGGCGTTGGGATGGGGGACCCAACGCCACTTCACATGGTGACCGAGGTGCAGGCTATGGACGTATATATGTACGTAAGTAGGATTCAGTTAGCGTTGGGAACCGTGTACCAAATTTCTTGAAGATGGGCCCATAAGTAACAAAGACTGTTGAAAAGTTCAATATGGCGGCCGACAGTGGCATCATACCACAGAAATAAGTACGTACATTGGTTTCGGTTAGTGCAGGGAAGCCGTCTACCAAATTTCAAGAAAATGGGGCCATAAATAAGAAAGTTCAACATGGCGGACGTTGTTGACCGTTATGACCATTACGCGTAGAATTTCTAAATGAAACCTGCTTAACTTTTGTAAGTAAGCTGTAAGGAATGGGCCTGCCAAATTTCAGCCTTCTACCTACACGGGAAGTTGGATAATTAGTGACGTTTGGAAAATTCAATATGGCGGCCGACAGCGTCGTCATACCACCGAAATAAGTATGTACATCGGTTTTGGTTAGTGCAGGGAAGCCACCTACCAAATTTCGTGAAGATGGGGTCAGCCTTCTACCTACATGGGAAGTTTGGAAATTGGTGACGTTGGAAAGTTCAATATGGCGGCCGACAGTGGCGTCATACCATCGAAATAAGTAAGTAAATCGGTTTTGGTTAGCGCAGGGAAGCCGCCTACCAAATTTCGTGAAGATGGGGCCATAAATAAGAAAGTTCAACATGGCGGACGTTGTCGTTTGTTATCGACCTTTATGACCGTTACGTGTAGAATTTCGAAATGAAACCTGCTTAACTTTTGTAAGTAAGCTGTAAGTAATAAGCCTGCCATATTTCAGCTTTCTACCTACATGGGAAGTTGGAGAATTAGTGAGTGAGTGAGTGAGTGAGTGAGTCAGTGAGTGAGTGAGTCAGTCAGTGAGGGCTTTGCCTTTTATTAGTATAGATATATATATACATACATACATATATACACATACATATCTTCATATCTATATACATATCTATATACATATCTACATATACACACATATACAGTATATATATATACATACCTATCTACATCATATATACACACACATACATACATACACACACACAAATTATATATATGTATGTGTGTGTGTGTGTATATATATATATAATGTAGATAGGTGTGTGTGTGTGTGTGTGTGTGTATATATATATATATATACACATACATACAAACATTTACACAGGTATATATATGTGTATATATATGTATGTATGTGTCTATATGTGTGTGTATAGCTTTGGTCACTGAGTGCAAGGGAAAAATAATAAAATATAGTCTATAATTTATTAAACAGTAAAACATTAACATTTTAAGAAGTACAGGTACATTGAGCACTACTGGAGTGGTTGTGGGTAAACTACATTTTAAAGACTGTGTAACACAACAGGTACTGTAAGTAGTACTAACAGCAGCTAAAATGTATATGGATCATCTCTCGGTAGTAGATCCCTTTTGAAAGGCGCTACACGATGGCTGTGGTATACAAATTACATTTTCTATGTGAACGTTCAAATTTCTGCCTCTGGTAATGTGCCTTACCGGCATTACCAGCAATTAAAGAAAATTAGTTTTGTGTCCTCTGCAGTGTTAAGAGAGAAAGGCTTTGGTTTGGGATAAAAGGAAAAAAGGTGTAAAGAAAGGAAAGTTGCCTTTTTCTTTTATATAGTGTAGAGAGATATTTTCGCTGACAATATGAGCGCCTTTTGGGGACAGTTGCGGTGGGTCTTGTGCAGACTGGTGAGACGTCCCAGCTATTAATCGGCTGTGATGGCACTGTCAGTCCTCCACTCCTGTGCGTGTCTTCATAATCCAAGCTGACGACCTCATAATCGTATACGTGCAAAATAAAGCGAAGCGCCTTAATATTATTTTGCCGCAGTGTAGAAAAGGGGTCCCATGTTTGCACTTGTCTTGGCTATAGCTCAGGGGGAGGATGAAAAAAATTAAAAGTGCTCACTTTGACTTAAGGCAGAAGCGCAGTCAGCGTCTCAAAGGCCAGCACAGCTATGCGCGCGCGCTGGCTGCTCGACTTTTGCTGGGCAGGAGACCCCAGTTTTTGCAGACACGTTCACGATATCAAAAGTATCAGCGCTCTTTGGAGGTCATTCATATATATATATATATATAGCAAAATACCCGCGCCTTGCAGCGGAGAAACAGAAAGTTAAAGTTACTGTTAAAGAAGTAATGAAAAAGAAAAGGAAACATTTTAATAATAACATAACATGATTGACATTGTCATGAGTGTTGCTGTCATATATATGCCTGCCTAAACAAGTCACCCTCGCTTCGCTCTTACTTTTTTACCGTTCATTTAATCATGGCTAGTGGCGGAAAAATTATAAAATGGAAGGAGGATTACACTGAGTATGGCTTTACCAAAACAATTATTGATGGCGAATCGATTATTCATAAAGCTTGAATTGGTGATCTGTTTTTCTGTGTTAACCTCATATTTTTTCATACTTCTTCTCAAACCAAGGTGGTGCGAGGGTAAAATGAATCGGGATGCGCTGATCAATGTAATCGGTGTACCAGGAAATCATGCATTGACAAAAGTTCCCCTTTGCTTGTAATGCAAAGTGTGATTAAAAGCATTATTTTTTAACGCGTTATGGAGCACATGCATCTCAGCTGTGCTTGTGCTAAGAAAAGGAAAGATTTTAAAAATAACGTAACACGATTGTCAATGTAACCTTTTGTAAGTAGTGCCTGGAGGATTCAGTGTGGAGAAACTCTAGAGACAGCGTGTGTATTACCTTGTGGATTTTTCTGTGAGTATTTGGTGGCAGTGTGATGAAGTTGCTTCGGAAGACGGCGTTAGCCGCGGAGCTCAGCTCAGAGCGAAATGAGGTAAATGGGAGGGGAGATGATGACGTGACTCCCCCACCCGCCTTAACTGTCAATCCCCCACAAACACAGTCTCTCGGAATTTGCATAAGCACACCCCTTCACCTGCAATTTTAACTTAGTTACAAAGTGATCAAAACTCTCATTTATATCCTGCGTCCTCTCATTAAACTTGTATCCCGCATTACCCGTGGGCATGAGAAACGCCAGCGGCAGCCTGTCTATGAACTTAATTTAAAGTTTAGGTTTACACCTTGCTTTCTTTCCGAAGTAGCAGCACTCATGAATATGGTAGTATGTCACTCGCTCGCTTCTTATTGTTTCGCTGCCTTCTCAATTATATAATGCATGTTTTCTTCAGCGCTTTTTGGAGGTCTTCCTGGTTTTCTACACACTGCGTTGACTGTCAGTTCACGTGATTACGTGGGAGGCGTGATGATGTCACACGAAACTCCGCCCCCACGGCTTTCCAGCTCAACTCCATTACAGTATATGCAGAAAAATAGCTTCCAGTTATGACCATTACGCGTAGAATTTCGAAATGAAACCTGCCCAACTTTTGTAAGTAAGCTGTAAGGAATGAGCCTGCCAAATTTCAGCCTTCTACCTACACGGGAACTTGGAGAATTAGTGATGAGTGAGTGAGTGAGTGAGTCAGTGAGTCAGTCAGTCAGTCAGTGAGGGCTTTGCCTTTTATTAGTATAGATTAAGTAATATTTCTTAGTCATGTAGATTGCATCCTAAAAATGAAAATTCTAAAGTTGTCTGACCTCACCTGTTTCTTTATGGAAATTTTACATAAAATAACGAAAATGGCAAAATCCAGCCATCTTATATATAAACATCTACACGTGGAAGTGTGTGTGTCTGTCCGGCCCGGAAGTGAGATGTGGAGTCGGGGTAAAGGGCTCCACCTCCGAGGAAACAGAAAACTCGCTTAGCTGCTAATAACACAAGTGAGGCCAGCACATCAGCAAAACAAAACCTCAAAAGAAAGACAAAGTCACTTAGCTGCTAACATTGGCAATACAGTATCCCTTTTACTTTTCCTTCCACCGCTAATGCACAAGCGATATGAGTACGTTGGCAAAACTAATCCTCCTTGAAGAGAGATGCCCAGGGTAGTTCCTTTCAATTACCTGACATCTCTACATTTCAGTTTTTTTTCTGATGATTTCAATAGTTTCTAGGACCCTGGGCTTTTTACAGCATGGGCTTACACAGATAATTTTATTATAAATATGTGTGTAGTTACTTAACCTCTAACACATTCCTCAGTTTTATCTTACTGAAAAGTAATTTTACTTTAATGTGTAATTCCTACCAAGAAAAAAATGATACTCTATGTCTTAAATTTGAGATTCCTCTAATTCATTTACATTGGTTGATTAAAATAATTCCTGTTAAAACCCTTCACAAGCTTAAAGAACTTACTTGGTTTATTTCTTCACAGGTTTTACTGATTAATGTAGGTTAGTGGTATTGATGCCAATTTGTGTAATTTCAGACTTTTCTGTTACTTCCCACGCTTCACATACTAACAATGAAACAGCCTACAAAAATATTTATTAGATTGAAAAATGTTATCTTGATATGTACTATATCAGGTTGGAATGTGTTAGACAGACTTTGCTCTCTGATTTGGAATAAACAAATTCTGAAAATGAATGGAAAGATAGGTGGCATAATGCCAGATTTGAAATACCTGAAACTTTGCAAAATGCATCCTCCCTATTTTGTGAGGCAGGTGGGTAACTATCACTATCACTGCAAACCAACTGATTCTGCTCTTTCATAAGAAATAGAAAGTAAAGCGTGTTAGACAGATAGAAAAATGATGATTTGACTACAAAGGAGACTCAGGACTTAGCAATCATTAATCCTTATGTAGATTATTAACTATTACTTTAACGTTACATAGTCAGACTTGCTTAATTCCATTTAGATTAAGAGAGAGGAATAGTATAATCTATCCATCCATATGTCTATCTTCCTAACCCACTTATGCAGGGCAGGGTAGTGGGCTAGCTGGAGCCTATCCCATTATTATTATTATTATTATTATTATTATTATTATTATTATTATTATACATAGTGAGATGTGGCCGGCTTGTCATCCCAGCCAATACCCCCAGGCCGCCAGGTGGAGCCCTCCCTGCAGTATGGAGGTGCCCCGAAGACCAGCAGGGAGTCATGGACTGTGTAGTTTTTATACAAGACCCTGCTGGATACCGCAGGGGCCGCAAGAGGGAGCTGCAGGGAGGACCAAAGACTTATTTGTGCCCTATGACCCGGAAGTTCGTCAAAGGAAGAGCGATGGGCTTCCAGGGTGAAGAAAAGAACATTTTACCTGACCCGGAAGTGATACAGGATCACATGGACTGGGGATTGGGAACACTTCTGGGTCCGGGTATATAAAAGGACTGTGGGAGCTCCCAGATGGTGAGCTGAGCTGGGTGGAAGGGTGGCAATGCGTCTGGGAGTTGGAGGATTGTATTTGTGATTGAGTATTGTTTGTGTATGAGTATAGTGGAGGAGAGGGTGCTTTGTGCACTGTGGAGATTAAATAAAGTCAATATTTGGACTTTTACCTGGTGTCTGACGTGGTGTCTGAGGGTATAAGGGTGCGAGAAAACCCCCTATCTACCACAACATTTGTAAACTTTCTTAATTCAATGTAAATTAAAGAAGACTAATATTAATGCTATTATCATTATCATTATTAGCAATAGTAGTGGTATTTTGTTTCGTATGTAAAGAAATGTTGCTTTAACATAATTATGTATGTAAGCAAAACACATTTCATTTGTTTGAGAAATTGTTTATTTATTTTATTGACTGCAGGGATAGCACTGCAAAATGTATTCTATGATTTGTCTTTAAAGCACTTCACACTATAACTGTTCTATCAAAAAAACAACTTAGCACCACTGTGCATGTAATGCTGATGATATACAATAAACCAAATTATATATTTTAAATTCATGCAGCTCACATTTCTTTTACAGGCAGACTTATCTCTAGTTCTGGATTCTCTACTTCTGTTTCCAGCCAAGCACATACTAATAAGAGCAACAAAGCAAGTGGGGTAAGAGTATTAACACTCTCCTCTTGGAAGAAGAATGCCTGTTGTGATCCCAGCAGTGCTCCTGATTAAGGCAGAGGTATCAAAACATTTGTTAGAACTGGAGTCATGGCCCAGCATGGCCTAATAGCTTGCCTGGTCATTTAGTTGTGAGTATATCCACAGACAGACGATTGGTAATATAGCGTACTCATTTAATTGGCTTCAGACAAAGGCAGCAGCTCACCAAGGGGGTCTGGAACCCATCTTGGATTTCACTGCAGGGTATGGCTTGAGGGAATCAGTCTGGACCCACATGAAAGGCGGATTATAGTATAAACATATATTTAATTAAAGCGGGGCACTGTATCTTCAGTGAAGGATCTCATGAAATAAGCCTTACTCCTAGTATGTGGTCTGAAAAAAGAGCTACTTCAGTGGCATTGCCAAAAAACACCTCAAAACTGCCGTGTTTAATTCAGATCAGCTGTTTATCGTGACATCATCCATGTGTCTTCTGAAATTGAAGCCTAGGCATCTGATTTCCGGATTCTTCCATACATCTTCAGTGTCCTTGGAGAGTTTAGGACTAATCCGATATGCCTGTTTAAATCCTCATGTATGCCTGATAGAAAACCAGATACTTTCACAAGACTCAATGAGAAAAGTGACATTTACTTTCCCTGAGGAACAGATATTGGCCCCAAATAAATCTGTAAAATAATTCATTATATCAGTGGGTGTGGTGGTATGTTTGAGTGTGCCCTTCAATGATGAACATGCACCTTTGGCCTACTTTATACTTATTACTGTCATGACAGGTAGCAGCTCCCTGTGACTCTGAACTGGGTAAGTAGATTAGAAAATGGTTTGAAGAATAAACAAATGATTAAATTTGATTTGGAATAAGTTGGTTCAGAGATAGATAGATAGATAGATAGATAGATAGATAGATAGATAGATAGA
>JANRMT010062791.1:254150584-254167360 GCA_026402145.1 Polypterus bichir lapradei
GATAGATAGATAGATAGATAGATAGATAGATAGATAGATAGATAGATGAATTATATATGAGAGACAGTTAGGCTTTAAAGTCTCAAGATATAAATGTAAGGTCAAGAACTGAGCAGCATATGTGACATACAATATATATCTGTACAGTATATAAACATATGAATTAATTAATTTCCAAATTAGAACATTTTTAAATCAGAAGCACTGTGTTGCATCAGATTTCTATGGAACATCACACCACTTGGACCTGGGTTTAGTTCATTGCAGTTCCCATCAACCATAGAGTTTTCGTGTTCTTCTTTGTTTCTACCTGACATTTTATTTTCTCACACAGTTCAAAGACACCAAGATGACTGCCATCTCTAAGCTGCTCCAATATGAATGCATGTAGATTTATAGCTGGGACCTGTAATCCTTGTCAGGGCTAATTCTTGCCCAGTACTCATTGCTGACAGAACAGATGTAAGGTTTTGGAACCCAAAACCAAAAGATCAGGGAACTGATAATGTGCTGAGTTAATGTTTTCAGTAAAGGCATGAGACTGTTCAGCAGTGCGCTATACCAGGCTGTCATGGTGAAAAAGTACAGATCTTCTGATGTTATAAAATGCAAACATTGGCTGAAAATATAAGATTACAGTTCAAGATTGCTTCTGTATAGAACTATCGGGCTTAGTTTCTTTGATATGGTGAGTTCCTCTGCAATTTAAGAAAACATGAGAGTATCTGAATGTAATAATGGTCTGGCTATTTGGTGTGAATTTACAACAGGTGCCTTCTGCGGAGGTATACTGAGCACAGCCGACCTAGTGCAGACCACAGGGCAAATGTGGCATTATATGTCAGAGCTGGCCTGGGAATCCTTTCAGGGAGATCTGAGATCTGTGGCCACCTCAATCCATACTAGGACAAGAAGTCTAGAAATTGGATGAAATATATTCATAATGGAAACTCAATAATGATGCTTTTAAAAATAATTTTTCCCAAATTATTGAATCACCAGTAACGGCGCACTGCACGATAACATGCAGGGAATACGCTTGAATTGAGCATTCCTAGTTTTCATACTCCTTCTCTGTACATTTAGCATTCGTTTGCTCAGAGGTTGATGCGGCTCTGAGCAGCTCTTCTTTTCTCCACACTAGCGGTCCACTTCTTCTCTTCTTTCGTCAGCATCTTTTTGTGTTAAAACTGATTAAGTCAGTGTTTGTGTTGCAATTACTTAGTACATTTTCTTTCATTTTTCACTTAAGCTGGCACTTAAGTCTTCAATCTGCCTCAAGAAGGATTTAAGATATAAAGAGGTAGGAGAAGTGACGGCGAAGGTGGTAGGGATGAGAACGGCACCCGTATGCATGCACCGCACAGCCGCCCTGCTGGCCGCTGCAGATAGTTGATTCTACAATAAAACAAAATAAAAATAAAAAGCGGAATAATCTTGGAGGTGAAAGTGGACAGTAGATGTCACGTTATACAGTATATGTGTACTAAATTTCAGGTCAAGAGGTCAAACGGTTTGTGAGCTACAGGTGATTTAAAATCCTGAACAGACAAACGAACAGCCACGGTAGCGTATTATATAAGATGATAGCAAATATACTGATTACATAAATGCAGATTCTAAATTTGGTTGAATTCAAAATACATAAGAAATTATATTGCAACTGTCTATTCATTAATGTTGTCAAATTTAAGTTTTGGATTTGTAACTTCTTCTTCGGCCAACAGCAGCCCAATTTCCGCCAGCACCCTGTTGACTAACAGTACTGGTGGCGGTCGTTGTTAACCTGGTTCTCGACTGATCCGGTATGGAAATTTGGAAATTTGTATTGTTGTCTGCATATTGATTTGACAAAATTTTACACCGGATTCCCTTCCTGACGTAACTCTCCCCATTTATTCGAAGAAACACACTGGTTTGTGCATCCCCTGTGGCTGGGTTTGATTTGTAACTGCAAAAACAAAACTTGAAAAAATGTAGATTAAAAAATTACATAAGATCTAGTACATCATAGAAAAAAGAATGGAAGTTTATGTGGAGATTAATAATCATCATATAACTATTTTTAATGTAGATGTACTTAGGTCACCCCATGTGCTATACACTATATGACTAAAATGAACTTAGCATTCTTCATATTATTATCTTTTTAAAATGGATTTATTTATATTAGTTTAATAAGTTGAAAGCTAGTTTTTTTTGGTGTGATATAGTGCACAGGGGGTGTTATTTCTGTTTCTAATTGCTAGATATCCTGCATGATCTCTCAAGTTTGTCACTATATACGTTGAGAGTGCTTTCTGCCCTGCTGTCTTTCTATTGCCTCAGTCATATTTCAAAATTATGATACAAAAAATGTAAAGAAGCAACAATAAAGTAACTTATTTTTTATGGTTATTACTATTACTTCACAGCTCCAGGATAGTGGGTTTGAATCCCGCTCCAGTCACCAGATGTATAGACTTTACACATTCTGTTTTTCTCCATGGATTCCAGTTTCCTCCCACATCCTGAAGGCATGCAAGTCAGGTTAATTTATTTCTGTAATCTGTCTTGGTTTAAATAAGTGTGAGTGTGAGTGTGATTGTGAGTGTACCCTGAGACAAACTGGCACCCCTTTCAGGTTGACTCCTTGCCTTGTACTTGCTGCTCTGGCCCCAATGATCATAAACTTTCATTAAGCAGGTTCGGAAGATATTACGGGTTAAGGAAATATTGGTAGCCATATGATGCCAAACAGAAGAATTTGTAAATGGTATTCTTAAATAGTAAACTAAGTCTTACAAATACACAGAGTATATTAACATTTTTACATCTATTCCTACCTGGGGTGTTATTCCCCATACAAGTTCTCAGATGCCTGTCTTCCAGCAATAATAGATTTTTGTCTTTCTACAGCTGTTTTTGAGTCATACTTAAATGTCTACAGAAAAAAAAATCCCTTTTAAACGTGTGCCTATCATTGTACATCTTCAGAAAGTTAAAATAAAACAGTTGTTATAATTCAAAGTGCAGTATATGCATGGATCAAAGTGAATCTTATCAGGAGAGGACATGGAAAACAAAGCCTTTAAATTAAAACCAAACTGTGTAATTGTACAGGAACTGGAATTTCATTCAGCAATTATTCAGAAAAGCAGAGAAGTTACTTGCTGAAAAGACACACAAAACACTCCAGTGATTTATTTTTTAGGTCTCAGTAATGCTTTTCAAACTGTTGTAAAAAATCCATATTTAGTGTTTTTGTTGTAAAATTAACTAAACAAAGCTTTTAAACAAAGTGACTTATCATGTTATTTACTTATAAATTAACAAATACCACAAACTACCTGTAAAGTGACCTTTTGCGCAAGGTAATTTTTAGCCACAACCTTGTACTTTGAGATGGTGTTCATTATGACTAGCACAGAAATGAATCAAACCCAGGCCAGCCAATCCTCAAAATCATGCTGCACCAGCTGTCTAAGTCATTCCACACAGGAGCACTGAAGTTTCTCCACAAAAATATCCTTTCACATACTGGATTCACTGTGTCTAAAAAGGCCAGCTACTCTGAATAGTTGTTTGGTGCATAACTGAAAACAACTGTTGAAATCACACTAAAGCAATTCTATTGCCCACCAGAGAAAACTCCAATTGTGTGGCACCCATACCTACCCAAGGCCTCTCAAGTGTGGCAACTCCAGAGGAGTCTAGTACGAGACCCTATGCTGTAGATGGAGGCAAGTCCAACTTTTTCAGCCTCTTGCACAAGTCCTGTCTCCTTCCCCACCAGAGTAGTTAACTCCTGCATTCCTAAAGCTGGATGTTATTACAAGGTTTAGTATGCCTGGATTTGACCCTCTAATACTATTCACTTTGTGGATTCTGAGTCCATATGGCAGCTTCTTGTTATTTCCTTCAAAGACTAGGCAAGCTATGTGGGCACATTGACTACCAGAAACTTTCTTGTGAACTCCACTTCCCGGGCTTAGATTCAGTAGTGAGCTTCAGCTTCCCTGTGCTGGGCAATGGTCACTTTGTTTTATTTAAAACTAGCATGGGGAACTTTAAAGGACTCTTCTTTGGTTTATCCTGACTCTTAGATGAATATACCATGAATAAAGCTATTAGGAACAGAGATCTCCTAACAGCATAATTGTACGGATCATTGAGATGTATAAGCTCCCCCTGCACACCAAGATCACAATCCTAGGAGAGGTATAAAGATTTTGTGCGCCTATATAGTTTATTTTGTCTTAACAGCTCATCACAGCTAAAAGCTACAGCTTATTGCCTAATTTAAGTTTGCTAATATATAAAAACCAGAGCTTTGGTACTGTCCTTAAGGTAACTTACCTTCTCATCTAAAGAATTTCCCATAGAACGTATTATTGGATTTAATTGGTCTGGATAGGATAAACTTTACTAATCCCATGGGGAAATTCAGATGCATACAGCAGCAGAAACATAAAAAAACAATGATATGTATTCCAGGACAAATAATACTGCATATCAGTCAATTGACTGTGTCACACACGTGCACATGGGAGGCAGCTAAAGGGCTTGAGTAAGGGCAATTCCGAATCTAACCCGGATGGGGCAGAGTGCACTGATTCTTTTACTCACTTTCCTGCAGACCATTCACGGGAAGTGCCACCTGGCCCTGTTGACGTCACTTCTGGGTCCAGACCTATAGAGAAAGACCTTGCCAGCTCCGGCCCCCTTAATGTCACATCCAGGCTCGAGCCTATGGCTGAAGACCTTTCCAATCCCGGCCCCTTTGACGACACTTCCTACCCTACCTTTAAAAGCCTCCACCTTTCCCCTATTCCCTCAGTTCTGTTTTGAACTTCAGTTTGTACGCATCAGTGCTGTCATTTATTTACAATTGTAGCCAGGAAAATAATATACGGTTGGCTACCCCAAACCTTACTATGGCTCTTTGTGGAGTTTGTAACAACTGATAAATAAAATAAATATGCAGTAATCCCTTGCTATATCATGCTTCGACTTTCATGGCTTCACTCTATCGCAGATTTTATATGTAGACATATCTAAATATATAATGTGGATTTTTCGCTTGGACAATGGGTCTTTTTACTTCTGGTACGTGCTTCCTCAGTTGGTTTGCCCAGTTGATTTCATACAAGGGACGCTATTGGCGGATGGCTGAGAATCTACCCAATCAGAGCATGCAGTTAAGTTCCTGTGTGCTGATTGGCTCAGCAACACAGCGGCGAATTTGATCCCGCTGCGTTAACCAGGAAGTCTCGTCTCACTCATTCAGCATCAACGTGTTTCACTGTGTAAAGAGTTAACTTTTGTGCATTTTCTTACATTGTATGTATTTATTGCTGGTGGCCTGTCTATTGTAATGGCTGTAACATAACATGTAACATATGTCATATCGGAGAAGCTCGATCTACGTATATTTATAATATTATTATTATATCTATAATATTTAGGTTTAATATTTAGGTTTTACTGTATATAAACAGTGTGTTTACATATATAATTTCAACGAATCTTACCTAATATCTAAGAGAATAAGAAGCGTTTATGCTGTATAACTGTGGGGGAAATGTTTATAAGAGTGTGGGAGAGTTTATATGGGCTTAAAATATGTAAAAAATAACCATATAAACATGTGGTTTTTACTTCACAGATTTTCACCTTTTGCAGGGGGGTTCTGGAACATAAACCCCGCGATAGGTGAGGGATGACTATATAAATAAATGTATATTGTGCAAATATTTCCAAATTGTATTTTAAAATGAACTTAACAAGTGCCCTGGAAAAAGTATTGAATTGCCTGATAGCAGTGGGCAGAAAAGACCCCCAGAGGCACTTCTTAGCACACAGTGGTGGAATGAGCCTGTGGCTAAAAGTACTCCAACAGTGCACCTCCTGGAGGGGATGGAGGGAATTTTTCATGATGGGATCCAATTTTGCCACCATCCTCTTTTCCACAACAGCTTCCAGAGTGTTCAGGGTTTTCCCAGTGATGGAGCTGGCTTTCCTGATAAGTTTGTGTAGACATTGGGCTTCTTTTGAACTCAGGTTGCTTCCCCCAGGATACAAGAACAACACACTGACTACTATGAACTGATCACTGAACTGTAAGTACAGTCTGCTATGGCCCTTCTTGTACAGAGCCATTGTGTAGTTACACAGTTTGCTGCTTATATGGGCCCTCATTGTAGCTCTGCATCATTTCCTTGGTTCCTTTTTATGCCATGGTTCCTTAGCATGTCCACCACCAACTCTTTTATCTTGCTGATGTTAATTTGGAAGTTTTTGTTCCTGCACCACAAGATAAAATCCTCCACAACCTTTGTATACTTTGACTCGTCTTCATTATTAATGCAGCCTATGATGGGCAAGTCATATGAAAATGTCTGTAGACGACGAGCGCTGGTATTGTGCTGGAAATCTGTTGTGTAGAGGATGAACAGGGAGGGAGACAGGACTGTTCCCTGAGGTGCAGTAATTATGCAACCCTTCCATCTTAGGTGTGATATCAAAGAATATCAAAAGGGTTGGATATAATTATTACAACAAACCCTACCAGAACAAAAGAATGTCAATACTGCAAATAAATTAAATGTGTTCACAGCTTGAGATGTTATGGAAAGAACAGGGCCAAGACAGGAGACAACTCTTGAAAGGGCAAAGCCGTATACTGTTCAACATGATCCAAATTAGAGTTACCATATTTGGCCATCTTTACCAGTTCATATTGTGTGTTAATTTAACACGTTTAATACATCAACCCAGTGTCTCTGATTCAGAAAGCCTCAGGATTATTGGTCAGAGTGCAGTTAGTGGATATACCCTGTGAAGTATTTCCACCACAGTCCACATTTAATATTTTTCAAAGTGCTTCCCGACATACGGTACTATATACTGTAGGAAACAGTGAGAGAATCTTTCTAATTTTTCCCCTTAAGAAAACATTTTGTTTTCACAATATGTGAGATATCACAAGATTATAACTTTACCACCTCACCTAGAGTGAAGGTTCAGATAATTGTTTGTGACTCAAATGATTCTCTCTTTAAAGAAAATTATTAATCTGAGTAATTGAAATGGAACTCTTCTCTGGGATTCAAAGGATGTGAAGGGTACAACTGCCTGCTGTGGCACTATATCACCCTCAGGTTAGTGATAAGTAAAATATTTCAGGATAATGAAAGACTAATGTAACCAGCATGCAAACTCTAGGATCCATCATAATGCACAACTACTCAATTTTGGAAGCAGATGACCAATAGGAATCAAGAGATTTTTGATTAATTTTTGGACCAGATGGGATTTCTGAGCAGGATATTTTTATTTTGGGCTTGAAGAAATGTCTCGGGACACTTTGCTGTATCACATTAACATTTCAGCACAACTCCTTTTTTTATGATATGTCTTTGACTTTTGACAAACACCTATTTTCTGAACAATGTTTTTATCATTGCAAACATTAAGTCAAGGATCTTATAATAATAATAATAATAATAATAATAATAATAATAAATAATACTACATTTATCTTGGCAATATTGAGCTAAACGTTTGAAGAAGCTATGTACGGGATGCCCGTCCATTTTATTTCACACTAACACGCATCAACACTAAGATATTCCAGTCTAATGCACAGTCACTGGTTAAGATAATATACTCATCTTTGGCACACTGTATTGGACAAAACCCAAAGAAAACCACTAAAGCCACAGTAAGAATGCTGAAACTTAGGCTAGGAATTGAAACCAACTCTTGGGAGTTGTGGTCTAGCAATTCTAACCAGTGTACCACTGCACCTTACCACACTTGTAATACTGTCTCTCTTTTTACATTAATTTTTCTTGTAAGCTAATTAACCACTTGACAAATAATACTCACTCTAAATACAAAATAATAAAGCATGCTGTTTTATATGTTAATGAAACAAAAAACACTTTTTCTTATGCTTCATGTTCATAGTCATTGACTAATGTTTTTTTTCAGAGTAGGAGAAAGAAATATGTCACATTTACATGCTCATAATACACAGTGGATGGTGTTTTCTTTTATTAATTAACTTAATCCAGATGTGTTTCTTCCTGGTTTTTATGTTGGCTTATACTGTACATAGCTTCTATATGAAAATGCCAATTACTGCAAAGAATACTATTTCTTTTAAAATAATGTTTTTATTTGACATCATTTAACACTTATATATTCACATCTGTTCTGCTCTGTGAACCCATGCTGGCTGCACTGCACTACTCACAATATAATGATGCTGGATGTCTTGGAATTTAAGCCCCAAAGCTGCTGATTCAATCCCTGCCCCTTACTTACTGTTCGACCCTGAACAAGTCATTTAACCTGTCTTTTGTCTAATTGTAAGAAAAAGTATATAAACAATTGTAATAAATCTGGCATTTTAATGCATATTTTATTGGTATTCAGTATAAAAATATGCTATTAGAAATAAAAATCAGTACTAAAGTACAGTAGTTTGTAGGCTTTATTTTGTGCTTTTACATGTTGACTAACTGTTGATACTTTGAGAGCCTACCATCTCCAAAACTCTCAATGAAATTAAAAACCAAGACAGAACAGCAATTACAATAATAAGTATATTCGAGAGAAGAAAACAGTGAACTGTAAAAATATTAGAAATATAATGGAGTGTGCCAATTTCTTACAAAAAAAAAAAACACCATTAAAATTATATCTAGAGTGTCTGCTGCTAATATGTTATTTTGAGACATATCAAGGTTCAAAAATTGAGATGGAACAATTTAGGTCTTGGAGAACAAGAAAAAAAATAATAATTTAGAGACCAACATTCGCATTTTTATTTTGGACTATAAATCTCTTTAAACCTACGCCCTTAGTATTTATGAGCCAGATGATAGCTGTGTGGGGCTGTCTGAAGCTCATAGGGAATACACACACAGCGTCTTCTCACTGTTTGGCAGGCAGTCCATTATTTGAGAAGTGTCAGTGATTATGTGCAACAAAAAGCCTTCTTAGTGCACTGAAAAGAATTTGCAGTTTGCTCAAGGGAAGAAGACAGCATGAGATAATTAAGAGCTCATCAGGTTCACAGGGGAATGTTTATACTGGCATTCCCCCAAGGGATCGGTTAGGGCCTCTGCTGTGCCAAACACATAAATACAATAGAGAACCTGGGGAAGTGTGTCCAGTCCAGATTGCAGCAATTTGCAGATAATACAGTTAAATGGTGGCTGCTCATACAACTACTGTTTGTTGTTGTCAAATAGCCCATGCCATTTTAAAACAAGGAAAATTAACTTCTAGAAATTGTCTGCATTGCTACATATCATGTTAAACTCAAGGGATACATGAAACGGCACAGTGGTTAGTGCTTCTGTCTCATAATTCCCTGGATCTGGGTTCTGTTCCAGGCCTGAGTACTGTCTATGTGATGTTTGTATGCTTAGATTTGTTTGTGGTTAAGGTAGTAAAGCGACATTACATTCTTGAAAATATGAGTAAGAACATGTATGTGTATACCCTGATGACCACTCCAGAGCTCATTTTTTTCATAGTGTGTGCCATCATCTGCCAAAGGAAAAGTCTTTTTTATAGTTTGGTCATTATTGTAACATGTCTAGTGTTTAGTGAAGTTCTCACTTGTCTTCTCATGTGCTAATCAATGTGCAACATATATTATGAACCCTGGGCTGCATCTCAAAGTCCCAAGCCAAACTGGGGGCATCTTAAAGCCCAAAATCATAAACACAACTGCAAAGACACAAACCCTGGGTTCAAAAGACATATCTTTATTCAAGAAGATACCTTCCAACAATTTTTTTTCTTTCATAATAAAACCCTTTTCCAATTATTTCTTCTCCTTTACTCCTCCCCCAGCGAACATTATCGTCCTACTCTACCAACTCTAGTTCTCTTGGGTGAAGCAGAATGGATTCCTTTGGGCTGGACCCAGGAGTGCCACAATGTTTCACTCAGGAAACACTTCTGGGTCAAGTGGAACCTCCTTAACACAGGGAATACTTCTAGCAGCTCCCCCTGGCAGCACCCACGGAACCCAGCAGGGCTACAATTCTAATACAACCCTATAGGTGTGAACTTTCAGAGTATCAACACTGGTGTACTGGAGGAGTAAATTGCCCGATAAGACAGTCTTCCTCTGTTCTTCCGTTATATCATCCCGGCAAAGATGCCTATCTATTGAAATTATACATTCAGTAAGAGAGCTAAGCCATTCCTGTCTTACATTTCAATATATATGGAAATTTAAACTGTCTGTGAAGACTTAAAAAAATTATACGTATAATCTTTATTTAACAGACATTTACATTCAAGGCAATCTACCAAAACACTTATTACACATAAAAAATCAAAACAAGACACCAGAAGTAATATATTAGTTTCAAGGCTCAATGAAAAACAAGAACTTAAAGAAAAACTAAAGTTGCTTAGTGGTTATTTAGGCCACAAACACACATATGCTGTATATAAATCATATAAAATACACAGAATTATGCCAGACTAGCAAGTTGTGAAGGGACTGGAAAAACATTCTAGGAGTTTGTTTTATTCTGTAAGAAATAATATGAACAGGCAGCAGATGGAGACAATACATTCAGAAGAAATATGATGGAGTCAGAGCACAACATTGAATTTGTTTGCAAGCAGTTACAGGTCTGTTATTTTAAGTAACCCATGAGCACTACAGTTGGACTAAGGCACCATTAACAAAGCCATTCCTCATCTAGCAAAGACAGTCAACCCAGTTGCACTAGCATGTCAAATTGGTTATGAGGGAAGGAGTACAAGTTGAGAGTGTACCTCCTAACCTCTGTCAGCAGTAAAGGGAAGCAGAGGGGAACAGACAGAGAGAGTGAGAGTCCTGTTGCAGGTTTTAAAGGACAGGTTAGATATACACAGCGTTTTAATTAAAACTTTGGTCTCAGGGATGCAGGAAGACATAAAGTCATTAGAGAATAGAAATCTGAATACAGAACTTTCTGGTGACATACTTGATCCCGGGGATTGTGCAGATTAATACCCCATAAATTTTTCTGTTTAGAGTTTAAAGCAGCCTCTTTGCTAGAGGGCCTTTAAGCACCAGGCTGAGCGATCACTTCAAAATCTTTCACTACATCATTCACACAGACACAAACAATGCCTCATTTGCAAGTGATGGCCGTCAATTTCACACTCCTAGTAATCAAATCGTTACAATATTTACAGTTGACTTTTAATGTGGTATGAAATCATACGTGTGGTGTTTATATTTGAAAAAAATCATAGTAATCATTCTTCATAAGAAGTACCCAAGTGATTTGCATCAATAAAAAGGGCCTGACCAATAGATTTCAGGCAATGCAATGAACCCACCCACCAAATGAGCAAACACAAGCTACAGGCTGAAAACGACAAACAGTATTACACTGCTCTTCTGATTTTCCGTATACTCACACATATTACTTGACAAACCGACAGCAATTATTCTCCTGATCAAAACAAGCACATTATTGTATGATGCACTAATCATGAGATATCCTCCAAATGAGAAGAGTCGTGAGGCAACCTTTGGCAAGTTTCACCTAACATTTCCAGGTCATTAGCTCTTACTCAATAGGTCAGTCACTCACAAACCTCATACCATTGGATGGCAGCAACTGTGACATCTCAAACGATATGTAGGTGTTGTGACAACTGTAAGGGTTGAGCCAGCCACCCAGCCTGACACAGAGAGATGCAAGAGGCACACTTATAAAAGCATAAGTGTTTTCTTTTTTTGTTTCTTCACTTGTGGGCAACATCTTCCCCATTCCCAAAAGTACAACACACAGTCCCAAGCACAGCACTTAATAAATCAATTCCTTTCCTTCTTCTCTTTCTTATTCTCCTCCACTCCTCCTTGGCAAGCTTTGTCTCCCTCCTCCCGACTCTGGCTCACCAAGTAATGTCTGCTAACCCCTTATATACGGCACCCGGAAGTGCTTCAGGTGCTCGTTGCTCCACTTCCGGCAGCACTTCTGGTTGTGGCAGAAGAACCGCCCACACCGGCTCAGAAACAGCTGCAGCACCCTCGGATCCCAACAGGGCTGTATCTCCCATGAAGCCCTGCGGCAGTCTGAGGCAACGCTGCCCCACCCAGTGGGACTGCCATCTAGCATTTTGGAGGAGGTAATGCTCTGTCCACACTTGTTCCCCCAGTACTTCCAAGGAAGAGGGGTCCCGGTCGGGCAAGAGCTCCAGCCATCTATGACAATGTCCATATATGAACATAATGAAACATAGCTGACAACATGCGTAAAGAAAAAATACACTATTTGAAGCAGGAGCAAACAATGTACATAGTTTCATGTAAATGTGTAGGTGGGGTAGGGGGTACTTGGGTGTAAGAGTGTATTAGGAGATGGGGTGTACAATAAAATTGTTCCGATTCTGGATCCCCATTCGGAGAGTTTTTGGATAGGGGTGTCAAATGCTGTAACTATTTATTTCTTTGAGTTATCTACATGAAACTTTAGATAGGTACAGTTGACATGTCTGGGAACACCTCAGAGGTGAAAAAAGTGAATGGCATTACTTTTACATAAAGTACACTGTATCAGAAAATAAAACTATTACTGTAAGTGCCTATTTTTTTCCTAGTTTAGCAGCCATTTCAAAGTAAGGGAATGTTTAAATTTCACAAAACCACAGACTCTATCATATTTGGTAAGTTATCTGTCACATTTTAATGAAAAACTGGCTCGTTCTACCTTTATTTTTTGAATAATAAGGGTTTATTTTTGGGTACCCTTTCTTAAGTGGAGATTGCTGAAAAACACTCTCAGGGTGTAAAGGGGTGTACTAGATAGGGGGAGAGTTATTCAAAGTTCAGTCTGAGAGTAAGGTAGTATGATCAGATTTTGGCAGGAGAAGAAAAATGAGGTGAGGTTTCAGAATTGATTTGAGATAGAATTCTGAGCGTTACTGTACTGCTTAGAGACAGTACACTAAATGTCAGGCCATGCACCTCAATGACAAGCTTAAGAGCACTATAGTGAGGATTATTGTCAGTGCTGAGGCTTTTTGCTGTCTGTTGATTTTGATACTCTGTATTCAAACACCATTTATTCCTCCCTTTTATTTATTTTGGTGATACAAAAGAGTTATTATTCAAAATAATCTTGTTTTGGCACCTTTGTGTCAAAAAAAAGTTAATTCATAATTTTATTTCAGGACAGAACAAAGTCACTGTGACCCTCAACACGAAAAGCAGTTTCAGAAGATATTATAAGAATTAACTAGAGAAATGAAATGGGAAAGAAAAAGTCTTGTAAGGTTTACACCCAATTGCAGTAGCAAGAACTAAGTTGAATAACATGCCTGCTTTACTGAAGGAAAAGGAAGAATATGAGCTTCCCATTCACTACTGGCAGGGTTTAATTATAAAAAAAGGTTTTGTATCTTCTCAAACCTTTTACTGGTATTGACTAAAACAGGGTATATTTGGAATAACCCACTTTGATGTGCTAGGCTGGCTTTTGAAAATATAAAGAAAATACAAGGAGAAATGGACAAAATATGCAATATTCCAGTGGTACAGAAATGATGTTTGTTTCGAAAAACTCCTGGAAGAAAAATGAGCCAACTCATAAGTGTAGCCTGTGGACCAAGGAGAGGGTGCTATAGTGAGGAGATGTGCCAAGAACTGCCTTCTCAGCTATTAGGTGAGGGGAAAAGCTGCTTAGTGGGGATAAGAAGAGACATGACAAAGATCCATGGAAATGACATGATAGGAAAGAGATTGATGAACCCTCTAATCTGTGACTCATTGGTTCACTGATTACATTAGGGAATATGAGGAAGGGGGCAGACAGTGAGAAGCAGAATATTAACATATCTGAGGACTAATATGGTTATAATATGTCAATATTTTCACCAAGAATATTGTTGATCAGCAAAATTCTCCAATGCATTTCATGGAAATCTTTTTCTTATAAATTTCCTGTTTAACTGGCTTAGGCAAAGATTTTTTCCCAAACTCCCCTGATGCTTCGTGAGGCCAGTGTGACATTAAAGAGCAGTAACAGCCATGCACAGAACTTTCACAACATGCCTGCTCTAAGATTGTTGCTGACTTTGTCTCAAGCACACAAGAAAAGAAAAAAAATGTTGTGTTAGCTACAGAGATGTGCTGAAACCACCCAATCCCACCCCATCTATGAAACAGTGTTGCAAGATATTTTCCCTGTCTCTAACCACACTTGTTTCTGCCATTTGTGGTAGTTTCAATTCCGTGAGCTCCTCGATTGCTGTATGTGAGTCTTCAGTGAATGTAAAAAAGTAAAATGTGTCCTGAAGCCACAAAGGATGAGAAACTCAGCCAGATTTATATTTCACATGAGTTAAAAAAAATTCCAATGGATCTACTGTATAACACTGGCCACTTTGCACTTGGCAACACAGCACTACATGGCTAATTATGCATGCAAATTAGCTATCTGCTCAGCAAGACCTTGAAACAAGCCTTAAAGAAGCCCTGCACCATTATAATTCACTGAAAATTAGTTAAGGTCCTCCTTTACCCATTGGATTCAATGCATTTCATTGAGTTTGACAAAGCTCACAAACATTTCTGTGATATTGCCAAACTTGAAGTGAAGCAAATTCAGCGGGGTTTGCTCATCACTACTCAAAATCTAATGCAGCCTGACAGCTGGTTTCATAAGGGACTTGAATGACATTGCAGCCTCACAAAATATATGTTACATGAGCCTGGAGAGTGTGAGGATACAGATGGAATGAGTCCTACCTGACCACTTAGATAGAATATTACTATTATAAGACTATTCAGGAAAAAAAATCGACTGTATTGCTTACTTTGAATGGGGATGTTTTAGTAATTTTGTTTCCTGGGATGCAGCATAGAAAGCAATAGCCATAAACAGCTAAAAAAATACTATTTGATTTGGCAATGGTGTATTATCCAAAATATGTTGATACTTTGTGGTATCCTGTCATCTATTCTTCTCTTGTATTATTTTTTAATAAATATTTTCATTTAGCTCTTTTTGCGTATTGGTCTGGTTAGCACAAAGGATTGCCTCCATCAACAGCAACATTAATTTCTATACCACATTTTCATGCAAAGAATTTAGCTCAAAGTGCTTTACAAGATGTCAAACAGATAGTTACAAGAAAAGAAAAAGAAATTAAATTAGTTAAGAATAATAATGAATAATTAACAAAAAATAAATCAATATTAGCTTAGATAGCATTGATCTATAGTAGAAGAGTAACACCCTTATACACAATATTATATTGTATGTCTCTAAAGATGAGTATGGTGAGAAGGTCAAATGTCTGTGAGGACAGAAAAAACACAAAAGAACTCCAGTTAAGCTGGAGAACAAAACAAAATCTGCAGGGGTTCCAAAGCAAAAGGCCACCCAGATCTTACTGAACATTCTACCTAATATCAATGTTCTTAAGTCATTCCTCATTGTTTCTAAGCTTCATCCCAGAGGATTCAATGTAGTGGGTCTTGTGGACAGCTGTAGCACTCACTATCGAGTATCACAGGTGGTGAAGGCACAAAAATGACCACAGAAGAACCTGGAAAGAAAGAATTAGTAAAGAATGCAAAACCCTGAAGAATATAATTGTAGGCCTATATAGTCTTATTAAGAGTACAACTAAAATGAAACTACGTAAAAAACAAATTAAAAGTAGGATTTAGCAGCTTTTTTTAAAACATTCCACAGTAATAGCCTGGAGTTTCTTTGTTGGTAAAGTATCCCAGATTTTTGGTGCATGAAAGCAAAAGGCCACCTTATCACTTCTTTTATGCTCAGAACTTGGAATAATAAGTAGACCACAATTACAAGATCTAAGGATACGACTTGGAGTGTGGGGAGGCAGGCACTCCAAAATATAGGAAGGAGGAAGATTGTTTAAAGCTTTATATACCATTAGTAGTATTTTAAAATTGATTCTAAATGACGTGGGTAATCAATGTAACAACTCTAAAAATAGTGGGATGTGCTCAAATTTCTAGTTAAGATTCCAGCTACTGCATTCTACACTAATTGCAACCGATTTGTCTTTCTTAGGTAGTCCTGTTAGGAGTGCATTACAGTAGTCTAGTCGACTGAAAATAAAAGCATTAATTTATTTTTTAGCATTTTCTAAAGTTATAGGAAATTTAACTTTTGCAGTATTCCTTAGCTGAAAAATGCAGTCCTAGTAATATGCTTAATCTGCGATTCAAAGTTTAGATCAGGTTCCATGATTACACTTAAATTCTTTACCTAAACCTTGACTTTTAATGTTAAGTGGTCAAATTTATTTCTAACTAGCAAAATACCCGCGCTTTGCAGCGGAGAAGTAGTGTGTTAAAGAAGTAATGAAAAAGAGAAGGAAACATTTTAATAATAATGTAACATGATTAACAATGTAATTGTGTTGTCATTGTTATGAGTGTTGCTGGCATATATATATATATATATATATATATATACATATACATATATATATATACACTAGACATTAGGCCCGTTACAATAACGGGTGCTAGAACAGTAGTTCATAAACATTAGTAGGAACAGCCTATATTAAACCTCATTCTGTTTCTTGTCTTAATTTTTTTTTGCCAAAAATATTTTTGCAAGAAGCCGAAAGTAAAATAATAATAAAAATAAAATAGAAACGTATGACAATACAGTAAGTATAATACATATACACATATATATACACATATATATATATACATATATATATATACATATATATATATACATACATATATACATACATATATATATA
>JANRMT010062791.1:254167760-254202779 GCA_026402145.1 Polypterus bichir lapradei
GGTGACCGAGCTGCAGGCTATGGACGTATATATGTACGTAAGTAGGATTCAGTTAGCGTTGGGAACCCGCGTACCAAATTTCTTGAAGATGGGCCCAAAAGTAACAAAGACCGTTGAAAAGTTCAATATGGTGGCCAACAGTGGCATCATATCACCGAAATAAGTACCAAATTTCAGCCTTCTACCTACACGGGAAGTTG
Source organism: Polypterus bichir lapradei (assembly GCA_026402145.1). Lineage (NCBI taxonomy): Eukaryota > Metazoa > Chordata > Cladistia > Polypteriformes > Polypteridae > Polypterus > Polypterus bichir. The sequence continues at coordinate 254,167,961 of JANRMT010062791.1, forward strand.
GAGAATTAGTGACGTTGGAAAGTTCAATATGGCGGCTGACAGTGGCGTCACACCACCCAAATAAGTACGTACATTGGTTTCGGTTAGCGCAGGGAAGCCGCCTACCAAATTTCGTGAAGATGGGGCCATGAATAAGAAAGTTCAACATGGCGAACTTTGTTGACAGTTATGACCGTTACATGTAGAATTTCGAAATAAAACCTGCTTAACTTTTGTAAGTAAGCTGTAAGGAATGAGCCTGCCAAATTTGAGCCTTCTACCTACACGGGAAGTTGGAAAATTAGTGGCGTTGGAAAGTTCAATATGGCGGCCGACAGTGGCGTCATACTACCGAAATAAGTATGTACATTGGTTTCGGTTAGCGCAGGGAAGCCGCCTACCAAATTTCATGAAGATGGGGCCATGAATAAGAAAGTTTAACATGGCAGACATTGCGAAAATTAGTGACGTTGGAAAGTTCAATATGGCGGCTGACAGTGGCGTCATACCACCGAAATAAGTATGTACATTTGTTTCGGTTAGCGCAGGGAAGCCGCCTACCAAATTTCGTGAAGATGGGGCCGTGAATAAGAAAGTTCAACATGGCGAACATTGTTGACTGTTATGACCGTTATGCGTAAAATTTCGAAAATGAAACCTGCTTAACTTTTGTAAGTAAGCTGTAAGGAATGACCCTACCAAATTTCAGCCTTCTACCTATACGGGAAGTTGGAGAATTAGTGATGTTTGGAAAATTCAATATAGCGGCTGACAGAGGCGTTATACCACCGAAATAAGTACGTACATCGGTTTCGGTTAGTGCAGGGAAGCCACCTACCAAATTTTGTGAAGATGGGGTCAGCCTTCTACCTACACGGGAAGCTGGAAAATTAGTGACGTTGGAAAGTTCAATATGACGGCCGACAGTAGCGTCATACCATCGAAATAAGTACATACATCGGTTTCAGTTAGCGCAGGGAAGCCGCCCACCAAATTTCGTGAAGATGGTGCCATAAGTAAAGTTCAACATGGCGAACGTTGTCGACCGTTATCGACTGTTATGACCGTTACGTGTAGAATTTCGAAATGAAACCTGCTTAACGTTTGTAAGTGAGCTGTAAGGAATAAGCCTGCCAAATTTCAGCCTTCTACCTACACGGGAAGTTGTAAAATTAGTGATGAGTCAGTCAGTCAGTCAGTCAGTCAGTCAGTGAGGGCTTTGCCTTTTATTAGTATAGATATATTCTTTATTTGCATTTTTGACAACCATTAAGATTTCTATTTTTTTTCTTATTTAGCTTGGTAAAGTTATTACTCATCCATTCAGAAACAAGATATTGAACCAGGGTTGCCATGGCGCTCTTGATATATATCATCTGCATAGCTGTGGTAGTTCACCTTGTGTTTTCATATAATCTGGCCTAATGACATCTTGTAGGTTGAAAATATCAGCAGTAGATCCTTGTGGTATACCACATACAAAATAATGGACCTCCAAACTATAAACATCACATCTAGAATTTTCTACTTGTTCAATACGACCGAAACCAGATTAAGACACTACCTGAAAGATCCACCTATTGGCTAAGGCAATTTATAAGAATACTGTGGTCTATGGAGTCAAATGCTGCTCTCAGGTTTAAAAGAACAAGAACAGATATACGGTCTTTGTCAGCATTAACCTGCAAATGATGTACTACTTTAACCAGGGCAGTTTCTGTACTATGATTTGTCCTAAAATCCGTTTGTTCAAGTAATCATTTAACTGTTTAGAATTTTACCTAAGAAAGTCAGGTTAGACAAAGACAGAGGAGTTTAGATTTATTTTTCTCATAGTCCTTCCTAAAGTTCAAGTCTTAAGTGGAACATAATGGCATCCACTGTTACTTTACATATCCAATAACTTCAGCTACGGGGGATTGCAAGTCCTTGTTTGTCAGCAATTACCAAACGAATTATTACATTTTTAAATATAAAAATGTTCAGCTAGGAAATGTAATACTGTACATGTATGCTTAGGAGGTAGAAATGGTGGCTTGAATCTGAGAAGCATGCTCTATGGTATTATTTTATTGTCTTATAACAAAAAACTAGAAACATACCATAATACATTACACCTGCTTTACTCATTTGTAAAGAGTATATTTAATTTGGTAAAATAAAAAAATAAACATTTTAGCATTAGATATATGACTATATTATTAACCCAAAACACTTGCAAATGCATCTAATATAAAAAAGCTGAGTGTATGTTGTCCGCTATGCATAGCCACATATTTGAACTTATCATCACCAAATATTGCACAGATTCCTCATCTGTACATGGGAAGACCATATCTTTTGTTTTGCTCCAAAATTTAGTTGCTGTCCTTACCCCAGACAGCGCCAGGAACCCATACTAGTAAAAATAAATTATAATTTTTATTTTGAATAAATCTAATCTAAAACAGAAGTTTTGAAAAAAAAAAGCCTTTATTGCTATTATGATAATTGGCAAGTTATTATTTTTATGAGAAATAACAATCTAATGTTCACTTCCTCCTATTCTTCTGTCTTATAATAAGCTTTGTCTCTGGGGGTCTTGGGTGTAGCACTTTGTCATGTGGGTTGGTCAGTTGTGGGCTTCAGATCTATGAGGTCAACCCCTTAAGAGATAGGCGGAGGTGTTTAATCCATTTATATAAGTTTCCTAAAGCATATTTTATTTTCTCTCTCATTTTTTTAACACAACCCCTTTCAAAAAATATTTGCAGTGAAATATTATCTTAAAGTGTATGGAGACTTGTCAGTAAAAAAGCGATGTGGTGGTTAAATAAATGTCTTGTAAAAAATACTTAAAAAAGCTTTTTTGTTTAATTTTTAATTATATGTTGCTTAGTGTTGAGTATGGATTTTCTGAGAAAATCAAGCATGCAACTAAAATATAATAATTAAATAATACTTTATTTTCATTGTCAATTCATTTTACACTAACAATATTAAAACAAAGGAAAGAGACAAAAAATGAATTATTAAATCAAAGACAATGTCTTAGCATAGTATCATTTAAAATTCCCCAGATGCAACCTTTAACTACTTTGCTAAGTAACTAGCCTTCTTTGATGTTTCTTTGACTTTTTTTAAGTCGAAAATGATTCAACTCCTTCTGTTGTCTTTATCAACTTCTACCCTAAAGTTATGGAAGAAGTACATAACCCATTCTCTTGAGTCTGTGTACTCTTTTATGTATTTTCTGGTTTGGTCAGTGATGAAGCCACCAGAACTCCAAAATCCTTTTCGTCATGTGCACTTTTATCTCCAAATTTCAAATTACGCAAGTAGAGTCTAAGGATATATGTAAATATATCACTTATTTACATTTGCCACCCATCTACTCAAATCTGAATTCTGTCCATGACCAACTGTAATTCTAGATTAACCCACTACATCAATGATTTTGGTGTCATCTGGAAATTTAAGTAACTTTTAACATTTTTATGTGTGAAAATTTTACATAAATTAAAAAGGACCAGATATTCAGCCTACAAAACTCAGTCAGAAAATATTTTTCTACTATAACCATTTGCTTTCTCTTTTTACACAAACTCTGTAATCATCTTCACACCACTTCTTGAATCTCCATTCATTATAGACTAATGATTAGTCTCTTATGGAATACAAAGAAAAGGCAATAAGGCCAACTGTCCAAAAAAACTTACTGTCAAGCATGGTGGTGGTAGCATCAGACAATTCAAGTTTCTTTTCAGGGACTGTTGGCATCACAAATATATAAGTAAAAAAAAGTTATACTAGGTATGCTTCCAGCAGTGACAAAGACATAAAGTTGAAGAAATCCCCTAACAGAACATAGCACTGGACTGAGAAAATAAATCTAAAAGACTTAACCATGTAGCAAAAGCTTTACCTCCTTCAGCTCTGTTGTAGTCAAAGAAAGCATCTGACTACTTTATGTATAACTTAAACATCACAGTACTAAAAAATGGTAAAGACAAATGGTGTATACAAACAGACAAATTATAAACATTGACCAAAAAAACCTCAAAAAAGAAAAGATTGTTTTCCAAATGTCCTTGCATAGGTGAAAACCTGTTTCAAAAGATCTAAATGAAACTTCTACATAAAGCTTAAAAGAACTGACAATCTGACCATGCTTCCAGGTCTGCCTAGGTTTTATTCCTAAAATTTCCACCAAGCTTTATGACCATGACCATTACTTGACCATTCTTGATATATTTATCGCATTATCAAGTCTGTCATATCATATTGTCATGATTAGGTATGTATACTTTTGTACTTATATTGGGGGCTACCGACGTTGATGAATCTGTTCCTTTTATTATTTGCTTGACTTTTGTAATGATTCCAATGTTATATTTTGTTTTGCAACATCTCAGATGCCATTTTAGATTTTCAGTTATTATCATTTTGCAATCCCGTTGTTAGGTCCATTTCCCCTTGTTCTTGGGGTGTGGCTTCTGAGGATGTGACCTGTGCTTAATTGATCCAGTATGATAAAAGAACAGCTATAATGCCATTTCCTTATCCAACCTGTGGATACCAAAACTCTTTTAAAAAGCCTTGTGCAAAACTTGTTGCATGTTACTTTCGATTTTGACCTGTTGCTTGTGACCATCATAGTGACCATACTAGATCTGTGAAACCAATTAAGTAATCACCATAAAATTTAATTAAGAAAAATAATAAATAAATCAGTAAGAAAAAAATGTAATCAACTAGAAAAAGTCCAAAAGTCAGGAAAAATCTAAAGATCAAGCCATACAAACTAAAAAGCAGATTAAATCAAGTAATAACTAAAAAAATATCAATCTCTAGGAATGATCTAATCAGAGCTTAGATATCAATCCTACAAAAATATCTGTGAACTCATCAACAGGAAAAAGCACACCATGAGGGCAAATAAAACAGGACCAGGAGTTATTTGGGAGTCAAGACATAGCAGAGGGTTGATATGTGGAAGACTATTAAACCAAACATCAAGACCACAAATGTAACTAGAAATTGAAATTTTGAAGCAAGTCTTTTAGTCAAGTAGAACTTTTCTTGAGCATGAAAAAAATAATTTTTTGCTTTATCCGCAAACTCAGATAATCCGGAAGTACCAAGGGATAACCTTTATAACCTATACCCCAAGGTGTCACACAATCTATAACCCCAGACATCATTCCTCATGCTAACTTTGTAAATAAGGGTGATAACCTATAACAATCCTAAATAGTTTAACCTGGAAATACAAAAGATTTCTATTATATCAAATCAAAATTCTTAAAAGAAAATAACAGTGAACCATAAAAATTCTAATTATAAGTATAATATGAAAAATAGTAGTTCTCAATGTTTATAAAATGCTGACGATAACATGCTCATAATTTAGGTCTGCAAAGTGGAATATTATATTTCAAAGCTCCAAATGTGATAAGTTCATATAGATCTATCAAAACGGACTTGAATCACAAGATACTATCACTTAGTATAAGTTAAACAGTCTATATGTATGAGGGATGTTCAAAAAGTTTCCACACTTTTATATTTTCATTAGAAATGGTGATGGCAGGAGGAGTAATAATTGGGCATTAAAACGTTGGTATGACACTGGGAAAATTGCATCGCAAAGGAAGGTGACTATGTAGAAAACTGCTTGTAATTTGTTTTTGAAATTCTTAATACATAGAGTTTAAAAAGTGCAGAAACGTTTTGAACGTCCCTTACACATTAATGCAACCAGGGTGTTAATTTTTTTTTATTTTTAGTTGTTTTCCAAAATAAATATACAAATGGTTTTTCACTGAAATATTGTTGGTTACATGGTGAGTCAAATTTATAAAGGAAAAAGTCCGTAATGATTTATCTTGAGTTTTGGCCAATATATCAACAAAAGTATGAATTTCAATCAGGGTGTGTAGACCTTTGATATCCATAGCAGGCAGAGGTTTGAAGCAAATAAGGCTCAAAAACAGCCATTTGTACAAGGTACAATACACAAATTTGATAGAACTCTGTGGTGAAAAATATTAGCTGAGCCCTCTAGGACTGCTTTTGTTGTATTTGGACTAGTTGTACAGAAGGAAAAATGCTTATAAAAACAATTCTCACACTGTTAAAGAAACAACACAGATTTGAACAAAAAGTTTAAAGACAGATGGTACACCTAGTAGATATGCTGCTAACTTGTAACTCTTTTTTCTCAGAACGATTTCCTCTGCAAAGAGAGTTAGATCAGTATATAGAAGGGGAGTAAAAACTCAATTATACCTAAGGTGACATTGAACATCCATGTTTAATCAAGCTTCCTATGTTGTGTTCTTGGAAGGACAACCAATCATCCTAAAATTTTAGCACATCATTTCACCACCCTTGGCCACACCCATTTTAAACTCTTAACTGTATGCTGTGTCATTCTCAGTCCAGATTGCTAGGCAGTGTGGAGATGCTCATGTGATGTCAGTCAGAAGTGTATTTCTGCATGGTTCCTGAAACAGTTTTCTGCTCCTTCCATGAGTCCATTGAGTTTGACCTCTTGGTGTCCTTTAAGCCTCATGCTTCAACTTCAGCTTCCTTTCAAATAAACATTCTGTAATTTTTTGCGAGGCATTATACAGAAAATTCCATCAAAAAATAGAGCTTACATTTTTCAAAGTAAATAACATAATTGTCATATTGCTTAAAAGCACATACCTCTGTCCAACATAAATATTACATCGATCTGCTAATGAATGTGGATTTCATGTGTCTTTAATGCAATTTGGACATTGTGTATCTTTGTACACCAAAAACAATATTAAATTCTTTTACAGTCATTAAATTAAGACAAAAGCATCACCATAATGAAAAAATGTCTATATGGTTATTAGGATCTCTGTCAAGATTAATGATGTGTAACCAAAATGCAATTTAATTTAAAAAAAAAATAGAATACATTGTTCGAAGTCAAATATTTATGGAGAAGAAAAAGAAGAATGAGGTACTAATTGAAAAATATTAATTGAATGTCAGATATGCAATTTTGAATTTTGTTTCAATAAAAGAGTTATTCAAAATATACTAAGATTATTGTGTAGTGGATACTTTGTTCATTAATTCTTTTCCTAAGTTAGTGGGATGCACTTTTATACGTAATATTCTGCATGTCTTTAGCTTTTTTTTTTGTTGTAGGTGATACAGTGGTGCTGTTGCCATTATTTAGTTATATCCACACAATGTCGCAAAGTTTGTGAAGATTAGTTTAACTGGTGACTTTAAAATGGCCCCAATGTGTGTAAGTGTGGTTTGTGAGTCATGAAATGGATTGGCGCCTAGTTCTGGCAGAATTTATGCATTGTCACAGCTGTCTATTGTTTCCTAAAAAGAATGAGTCAGAAGCACAAGGCAAATCCTGGAGGAAAGGAATTAAGATGCTTCATAAGGTCACTGAATATGCAAGGAACACTGGCATGGTAGCAACAGATCCCACTTCCAGTTACACGGCACTGGGACCGCTTCAAGGTAGAGTTGTCAGACTCAGATCATCACTGAAGTTTTTCCTTCCAGCCACTTTCTTAATTAGTAACAAATTACTGCTGCTAATGAAACAATGCTTAGCTGGCTTCATTTTGATTGCTTTGTTTTTTTAAGATTCTGTACTTATATCATTGGTTTTTTTACTTGGACATCAGCCAAGCAACAAAAAGATGCAATAACTTGATCCTATTTGCACTTGTGTGTCCATCTCACAATATCTATTTGAGTAAAATATCTGAAAATGAAATAGTGAATGTTTGAAAAATATCTTGATCCACAAAACATGTAGATTGTGTTCGCAAACAGCTTTGGAAACATTTGATGTGGCTGAATTAGAGCACTAAGAAGTCACAGAATTAAATAATGGGTTTTATTATTAATAACCTGAATTGTCTCCTGACTATGACACTGATTAATATGACAATGATATCACCCTTGGAACTGACTTTGAGACGCTTAGCCCTGCTTCTGCTGACTTATTTTGCTGCTCCATGATGTAACAATATGGTGCCCATCTTGGAAACAATGGGATAATCACCAAAAACTTTAATAAAGAAATATAAATGACAAAGAAATTAAAAAATATTGTGAAAAATATAACAGATGGAAAATAATATATGTGGGGTCGATCTGTTTGACCAACCTTCTCTATACAGCTTACTCCTGCACCGCCTACCTAGTCAGACTCTTTTATTTGGTCTTTCTCATGGCCCACTTAACCATTGTCTGTCCTCCTCACATGTCCAAGCTACTTTCTTACATATCTTTCCTACTTTTGCTGTGCCTCTGATCATTTTATTTTTTGTTTTGTCATTTTGTCCTTTTTCTTTACACATCCATCTCAACATTCTCATTTCTGCCACATTTAACTTCTTCTTTTACACTCTCATTAATGCCCATGTCTCATCTCTATACATTACTGCTGGTCTTACCACTGCCTTAAAAACCTTACATTTAACAGTTTCCTTAATTCTAGAATTCTACACATTACTCCGGATATCTTCTTCTAATTGTTTGATCCACACTGCACTCTGTGGGAAGTGTAGTACCAGTCCACAGGGACAGAGGCAGGTCATTCCATTGTCCAGAACCAGCCCTGGCACACATAGAGTGTAACCTGGATGAAGGTACACAAAGCAATTGTGCTCCAGATGAACATAATGCTTGAGATAGGATGTAAGGACAGAGAAGGTTTTGGATATACAGGGATGCCAAATCATGAACCAGTAAATCATGAACGTACTAGTAAAAGTACTTTTGTTATGACTAGGAGTCCAAAGGTATGTTTGTCGCAAAAGAAAACTTTCAAAAATGCCCACTAGAGGAACATATAGTGCCAAACTCTGGCTAGATACTAGGTCAAACGCAAAAAAATCTTAATTAAAACAAAATGTTTTTTTATAAAATGTTCTGTCATGCAGTGATGCATCTTAGAGCATAAAAGATATATAAGATTTGAATGAAACACAAAGCAATCCAAGTAAACAAGTCCCAAAATGAAATACCAAGAATAGAGGAAATACAGAAAAATTACTATAACACTCACCACTCCTAAGCCCATTCGAAATAAACCCTTACAAACTATGGGAGACCCTCCAATTTATAGGGCAGAGGGCAGTTCTTGGCAGTGATTGCCAGGTGGCCCACCTCCTTATGGGACCAGCCTCAAAACACATGGAACAAAGCCAAGGCATTGAAACTTAAGCACAAGCAATAAGAAATAAACACAAATACTACATACAAAGGAACCAAAAATGAAGAAAGATGACATAAAACATGAATCTGAACTCCAGCCAGAGGAGAACATTTGGCTAAGCCATGACGACCTTATACTGTATGTGATATTGCTCTGACAGCCAATGCAGATGTTGAGGATGGGAGTAATATGATTCCACGATTTATTATGAGTAGTAATCTTGCGGCTTGAAGTCTGGGCATACTACAATCTATTCCATGTATGAATAGACACCCAGAGGAGAAGTGCATTGCAGTAGTCCAGTCGTGAGGGGACAAAAGCATACATGAAGATCTCAACAGCTGCATGATTAAGAAAATGATGTAATCTAAGTATGTTTTTTAATTTAAAATGCTTTCATAGTGAAATTTTTAATATGCGAATCATATGAAATAGTAGAAGCCAAAAAAGCACCAAGGTGTTTCACCTCACCTGTGTTGACTATTAGAAAACTGGAAATAGTCATTTCATGGGTACTGAATGCGATGCAACAATGAGAGCTTCATATTTATTGCATGGTAAGCTGTAGAATGTTTTCAGGTATCCAAACATTAATATCATATAAACAGTCTTTCAATATGCAAGGAAGAGTAAACTGAATAGTTTTAAAGTTCATATACATTTGAATATCATCAGCATAAAAATGAAATTTCTGACCAAGCTTTTGAACGAACTTCTCAAGAGGTTACATGTAAATAATAAACAACAGCAGACCCAACACTGACCCCTTGGGTATACCGTGTAATAAACGAGATGAAGCCAACCTGAAGTTGCCAATAGAAACAAACTGCTCCCTACAACAAAGGTTAAGACTAGAACCAGGACCGCCCTGAATTAGTTACACCAACTAGAATGATCAAACAGGATCTTTTGACTAATGGTGTTAAGTACTGCAGAGACATATAACAGAATAAAAATGTTAAGATATCCAGAATCAGTAGCTACCAATAAATCATTAGTTATTTTTACAAGTACAGTCTTATTACTATGTTGTGACCTGAATCCCGAATGAAATTCTTCCAACAAAGTATTATTAGATAAATGACTTTGTACTTGTCTAGCAACCACATGTTCAAGTAATTTCAACAAAAATGGCAAGTTTGAGATAAGCAGGAAGTTGCTATAGGCCAAGGAATCTTGTTCAGGTTTTTAAGGTGGTAGGGTAATCATTGCAGTTTTCAAACAAGCAGAAATAGTACACTCAATAATTTTAGATACCAATGGGCATACACTTGGGCAGCAAACATTCACCAGAAATGCAGACATAGGGCCAAGAATACAAGAACAACATCTAGATGTGACCAAATGCTCAGCAATTTATTTAATTAATTAATTGGAGTGTGTGCTTGCTTGTTTGTGTCATTACTCAGGCACTTGTACTGGAATTGATATGAGGGCTGTGAAACTTGGCGCTCAATAATCCTTTGAGAGAGAAAAGGAGTGAAATGCCTTGCGTTGAGCAGGAAACCTCACAAGAACCAGTTTTGTCAGGCCTGAGGAACATCCATGAGAGAACTTAATGTCAACTGGATATTATCAAGAAATGTGTAAAACACAGAGTTGCAGTCAGCAAATCAAATAACCCACTGGGACCACATAAATAAAGGCCAGAAGGCTCAGCTGAGCCACATGACAGAAAGCAGGAACATTTGTTTTTGCAGACAGTGTGATCGCAGTCGGCATATGAAGAGCTCCTTTATTGTAATAATGTTCACCATGCATTCTTTAGAGGTAAAAACCTGAATGAGATGAGACAATCAACCAATCAGAGAAGTGATATGAATCTGTATTGTCTTTTCTCCTCCGTCAGCTTATAATATTATTCATTTTTTGCATAAATTATTCTGGGAAATCTTATCTTGTATCTGCTCACAAAGCATCTTTCATATCAGTTACAGATTTACATTTGTTCTTCGGCATTTTGATTAATGACACCATCAAGAGGCTTGCAAATTACAAAAATAACAGTTGTGCTTGTTTGGTTATGCATAACAAGGAAACATTGTGTATTGCTGCTTATTTTGCTGGATTTAGAGTGGAATTGAGAAAAAAAGAAAAGCGATAGTTTTCTTTGCAGCGTGCGTTCTGGGACCTTTCCAATTACTTTTCTGTTTTTTAAATGACAGATATTAAGATATTTCCTTTTATTAAAGTGCATTTCAAACTAAGCAACTTTATTCATTCCAATTACCTTGCCTGCAGTTTTACAAGGGTTTTCTGCTTTAACAGACTTTCTTAAACTAAAACATGCATGTAAAGAACTCCCTGAAAATCCAAAAGTTTAATCATTTAAAGAAATTAGTAAATACACGCATGAACTAATTGAACTGTTGAAGCATTTGTGTAGTTATTATCTGTAAATACCAGTACTTTTTTAAGATGTAGTTCATCTTTTCAAAGCAGTTTAAATCGGAATGTTAAGATAGTGCCAGTAAAACGTGTTCACCCCTTGGAGCTTTTCACATTTATTGTTGTACATAGAATAATTGATCTAATAAGTATTCACATCCTTTAATGTGACATCATCACTGGTGCAACCAATCAGTTTTAGAAGTCACACAATCAGTTCAATGAAGTGCTCCTGTCTGGGCTTTCAATTAATTGTAGTGTAAATGCACCTGAATCTGGAAGGTCCAGCTTGTGGTGATTTAATATCATGGCCTAACCTACACAATGAAAGCAAAAGGAGCATTACAAGCAATACTGTGAAAAGGTGGTTGAAAAGCACAAGTCACAGGATGGAGACAAGAAAAATCATTGAATATCCCTTGGCATCCAGTTAAATAAGAAATTGAAAGAGTATGGCACATCTCTTAATATGCCTATCGTAGGCCACAAAAAAACCAGTCAGAACTCAGCTGCAGTGGCTAAGATTGGAGAGACCATGCAGACAAAAATTGTTGCCTGTTGAGAGTGGCAAAGAGAAAATCACTGTTAAAAAATGCACATGACATCTCTGCTACGGTTTCCCAGAAGAGACATGGGGAGACTCTGATGTCAGCTGGAAAATATTCAATGGCCTGATAAGACCAAATGTGAGCTTTTTGACCATTAGACTAAATGCTTGCTTGAACACTGCATGTTATCAAAAATAAAATCTCTCCACTATGAAGCATGGTGGTGTCAGCATCATTCAATGGGGATGATTCTCTTCAGCAGGTCCTGTAAGGACTGTGAGGGTAAAATTATTGCAACAAAATATGAGGAAACCTGGAGGAAAATGTGATGCAGTCTGAAAGAAACCTACACCTTTGTAAAATATTTGTTTTCTAGCGACACCAAGCAATAAACACAAAGTTACACATGAATGGCTTCAAAGCTACAATGTTAAAGTCCTGGAGTTGTCAATTCAGATTCCATTGTGTCTCAGAATTACTCTTAAGAATTGCACTATGTCTGATTCCGATAAGAATTTAAGCTACTCCAGAGGAGCACATGAGAAGTATTTATGAAGCATCCGAAACCTACTCCCACCAATGAGTAGGAGATCATGTTTGAGAATGATAGACGTCATGATATTATGGCACCTTGAGCTTCAAAATGGCACTTATGAAGGTGTTTTATACTTTCTTTGGAAATCGCGATGATGTTTTGTAGTTTTGTGATACTAACACTAATGCTTCAACACAAGAAATATTTAAAGTGACATGATTACTTTCAGATAAAAGGTTCATGTCACTCTCATGAAGTACTCTAAAGTGTCTGTTGAACTTGGCCACTTTGCAACAACATCAAAAATAATACTGTAACAAGCAGTGGCGTCATTGTAGGTGGGATTTTGGGATTTTGGATTTAGCCCATTGATTTTATTTTCAGAATAAGACTGCACCTGAAAATCAGAGGGTCAGGGGCTAAGATCTCTGCAAATCCAAACTATGCCTCTGGTAATGAGCTTCGAGATGGAAATACAGTGAGACACATAAATGTATAAACTGTGTTTATTTAACAATAAATGATTCACAGCTGTACTTCCAGAAAAATCAAATTCCCATTGTTTAGGCTACATGAAACAACTGGTAAAATAATAGCTATTCTTCTGTTGTTTCTAAAGTCGTGTTCACTCTTCCAGTTTTCCTGAGCATCTTATGGAGTCACGTCTCTCTCTCCATGATCTCCACTTATCTTCTGTAAGGATTAAGATGTTTTTCTTTACACAAAGAACAATAGACACTTGGAATAAGCTAACAAGCAGTGTGGTAGATAGTAAGACTTTAGGGTCTTTCAAAAGTCAACTTGATGTTTTTTTGGAAGAAATAAGTGGGTAGGCTTGGCGAGCTTTGTTGGGCTGAATGGCCTGTTCTCGTCTAGATTGTTCTAATGTTCTAAATGTATTTATCCAATGCCCCAGAAGTCGCTACCTTCTTTCTTTAATCCTTCTAGCATTGTCAAATGGAATGCAAAGCTTATTGCACCTGCATGACATTTTACTGTCAATCACCCATCCTTCCCTGTCTATCTTCAGGGTAATAGGCTGGCTACTACAATACAGTGTGCATCCATGAGCACCTGTGTGTTGATAGTGTGATATCGCTTGTGATTCACACATGCAGGCTCATGCACACTTAGGGCAATGATCTTTATGCATATGTCATCAATCATGCTAACAACTCCCCAAAAACCATTGATTTTCATGAACTTGCTTTAACATTACCACACATGGAATGGTGAGGAAATGTATGAGTTGGTGTATTACCTGACACAAGTTTGGTGCAGAATTCTAGAAGTGGATGGTTGTGACACATTCAAATTATTGCTATTCACATCTTAATTTTTTTCCTTGGCCAAAAAATATAATGTTACCAACACTTGCATTTCTCTAGATGGTGGATGGCTTCTTCGAGTAAATGGTGTGATCACATGATGTACAAAATTTGTTACTAATATTATTTTACCTCAGTCAAATTGATATTTTTTACAAGTTCATTGTTGTCCAGTGTTTCCAAAACATTCTGCCTTTCGTGGAGTGTACATGTTGGTATCTGCCAGAACACTATCTTCTGGAAGCTCCTACTAGGTTAGGACAGCTAACAAGCTCATCTAAGTCCTGGTGTAGTTTGAATTAGTTTACTAAATTAGGAAAACTAATAAAATACTATTACTCTTACTTCTACGAGTAGGACCAAATTTGCATCACTTTGAGATTTTTTAACCAGTTAAGACAGTTTTCCTACTCTGAAAAAAACTTTATAAATATGGGCACAGGTGTCAATCTAGCTGAGGGTTCACAAAATCATGAAAATTCTTAGTAATAAAGTGCATCTCATTTGTCATTCCAATAGAAGGCACATCACAAGCATTAACACTGCTTTTACATGATCCATACCAAATGGCTTATAACAGAGACATAAGCATTGTACAGTGAACACTGTCAGTGTTAACACTGAGGTTTATGTTGATTACTTAGATTTCGGCCCTCAAGTGAGTGTCATAGGCCAACAAATTCTTATAAAGGAAGACACTGTTTAATCTAATTTTGAGTAATACACTATGTGCCATGGTATGGAACCTTCCAGGGTCTTATATTAGCAGAAGGGCCATTTATTCTGTCATCTTTTTAGGGTCTGCCATAAATGTTTGAATATTTGAGTGGCATCCTGTGGCTGATTGAAAGGGCTCTGATAGAGACACAACACCCAGAGGATATGAAATGTTTCCTAAAACAATGCAAGAAGATAATCATTGAGAATTATTAAGATGTGATTAATGGTTCCCTATTGAGGCCGTGTCCTTGCCATATGCCTGATGCTAATAGGTTATGCTCCAGCCTGTTATGGCGCTGAATTGGATTAAACAAGTTTGAGGGTGGATGGAACTTTGTCCAAGAAGATAAATGCCACGCATGCTATTCATGGACCTTCAGAACCCTTCAATGTTGTGATTATAGCCACAATTAGTCGAGGCCCATTTATATGAGAAACAAGCAATACAACTGAAAACAGGGAAATAGTTTCTATTCCACAAAGTCTTGCAGTGCATTTTCTAGGCTCATATGTTTCAGCTACTTTGTTGGCTCTTTTGCTTTATATCTCCCATGACATGACTTTAATTCCTGGCAGTTCAGTATCTGTAATATTTACACATATGCTTCCATATTCTGGATATTCTGGTTCCCCTCTAATGCCCAAAGTTGCCTGCATGAGTGAGTATAGGTGTGTATATGTGTGTTTTATGTTGTAAAGGACATCACCAACTGTGGGCTGCACTAGCTTTGAGTCTGACTCTGCCATAAAATATTCCTATAATACAAGAAATGCTTTTGGGAACATGTCAGCCCAACTTTATGACTGCAGAGTTTCTGTTATCACTGTTTTACCTACTGTATATTAATTATTAGCTTTTAGACTACAGACAATTTAAATTCCAGTTTCATAATGCTTGAAAGTTGTCTTTATTTGAATAACTGGACTGCAGAGCTGAGGCATTGGTAAATGGCCTGAGCCACTCCATTTTGCCTGGGAAAGGTGACATACTGTAGGAGGATGTAATGTATGCTTGTTTTAGCTTCTGGATTACCATTGTACTTAATTCATTGCACAAGTCAACAAAAACAAAGAATTAACTGATTAGATGAGTGGCAATCACAGGCGTTAATCTAACCAAAATTCTTAATTTTAAAAACTTTAATATCAGCAAATGATCTGAAACAAAATTGTTAATTTTTAAGCCTCTGAGCTGAGTAATCTTTGCCTGCTGTGCATGTGACTTTACGGCATCCCTATTGCATTGTATATATTTATACACACACAAACAAATTAATTTTTTTTCCAAACTAAGGGGCTTTGCCCCCTGCTCACTTTGCTCACTCTCCCCCTCGTGCTAAGTTCCAGCCACTTCGCGCCTCTGCTGCTTGCGTTGCCAAGGAGTGAGGGGAGGCGGGTAGTGGTGGGCTGAACACACGCTGAGGAAATGCGGTCTGATCAGCAGTTGCTGCCGAGCTGCATGTTCTGCTTGTCGCGCTGTGCGACGATTATTTAAAAGCCTGTACAGCAGCTGTCCTTTGGTCTCACTGCTTTGTCTCGCGTGACGTTAAAGTGTCTCTTGGGGGATGTCAAATTATTTTCCGAGAAGATCACATATCGGCTCCTTCCAAGTCTTCCAAGATTTTCTTTTTAATAATAGAGAGATATCTAAAACTCTTTGTATGTCAGCACTGTTTATATATATTAAGAGGTAGGCATTTTAGATTAGACTAGACTAGATTAGATACATTTTGTTAATCCATCCATCCATTATCCAACCCGCTATATCCTAACTACAGGGTCATGGGGGTCTGCTGGAGCCAATCCCAGCCAACACAGGGCACAAGGCAGGAAGCAAATCCCGGGCAGGGCGCCAGCCCACCGCAGGGCAATTTTGTTAATCCCATGGGAAAATTGGACTTTCAATTTCAATTTAATTTTATATGATTTCCAAGCCTTTAATGGCTTTCTGTTCTATGACTCAAATGAAAGTTATTTTTTTTTATTGTGAGATCCTTCAGACACTATTGCCTGGAATATTGTTCCTATTATTTAATTTGTTCTTGAGTCCACCTCGAAGGCAAAGGGACACTTATGTTCCCTTAAAGTCGTGTTGAAGTATTTGAATATACTGTATACAGCTGAAATATTATTCTGTACTTCTTTTTAAAATAAGCAGAGTATATTTTTGCTGAAGCATAACACCAAACTATTAAATAATTATGGTGATGGATTGGTTAGTGCTGCTGCCCCACAGCTCCAGAATTCAAATCCCTTCTCACACACTGTCTACCTGACGTTTATATTGTACATGCAACCTGTAATTGTGTAGGTTTATTGCAAGCCACACTGGTTTGCTCTGGTTCTCATTTCAAAGACTTGTGTGTTAGTTAAATTTGCAACTCTACCCTGGACTGGAGTGAGCGAGTGTGGGTGTGTGCATGAATGCATGATTGTTCCGAACTGGACTACGAGGATTAAATTGATTATTAGAAATCCTTACACTGGTCTGTGTACACGGATTCATTATTGAATGCATTAACTGTTTAAATTGATGCAAATTAAATATATCTTATACATAACAATAAGACTTATTTTCTGTTAGAAAAGCTTTACAAGTGTGCAAATGGTTAAAAACCATTGCCTCCAATATTTTAAAAGTTCATACATGATTTAGGAAAATGTCAAAATTAAACATGAGCCACTGCCCCATTATGTTCTGATTTGATATACATTTTCTTACATAGTTGGCCTTTTGAGGTTAAACATACAAGGTTTAACGCACAAACTCCCATATACATGATTCCCCAGTCTCACTTCGTAGTATATTCTGTGCACTTTTTCTTCTTAACTAAATGGAAACCAATTAACATGTCGACATTATGTAGTGAAGAAGGAGGGACTTTGTGAGAAGCTCATGCAATTATCATGAAGCAAACCTTAAAGAATTACATTTTGAAAACATGTCTAAAAAAGGAGACTTTTTGTGTCAGATAGTATTTAAATAATTCTTACTTGGGATGAAATGGAAACGAAAAAAAAAAAACTACAAAAGATTTTTCAGCAAGCATAAATAATTCACTTAAAAATTCTAATTACTTCCTTTTTAGCGAGAAGTACCCTTGAAACCTTTATAAAGATTCACTATAAATCAATACAAATGAAAGCTGCTACATTTCCATTTTTTTTAAGTAAAAGTTTGACCTGCGGATTTGAAAGTCTGTGAGTAATGGGACTCCACAGACAAGAAATAAAACAACCTCAGTTACCGCGCTTCATTCTCTTCTAAAGTACACTGGCTGAAACATTCATTCCTTCACCAGTTGTCTGGGCAGCTTGTGCTGTTGAAATTCCTATTGTTGGACTTCTCATTTATTTATCTAAACATTTATTTTCTCAATTCCTGTGTTCAGTTATTGGATCATAGGAAACTAGAGCCATTCTCTGTAGAATTAAGCTCCTTAAAGGACCTTCTACAAGGTTAAACAAAAGAATAACCTGATAGTGGAAGCCATTGAGCTTTTGGACTTCAGCATTCGCTAATGGTATTTTAGAGTGTCGGAGAAGGAATAGTGGCCAGGTGACACAGGTCATCAGAACTGCCATTTGTCTGACACGGACCGGTAATTTTTTCTGATATAATCAACTGTAGATCCTTCCAGAAGTTTATTTTCTCCAGAGTTTTTTTTTTCTAAGTTCTCTCCCATCATCCGCTGGCCACATCTTGGGAACTTTATGATTTGTTTGTATTAATCAAAGAGTTTCAGTGCTGTGTTACTGTATGTTTAGCTTAAATTACATGTTTAATTTTATCATATCTTTGTTGAAAACTGCAGTATCTTAGAAGAACCAAAATAAAATTTTACATATAATAAAATAACAAGAATATACTAAGAACACACCCCCTCACCCCACCTTAGGCAGCCCTGCTTTGTTCAGAATTTTAGATTACAATGAAAAAGGAACCAGAGCAAACAGACGAATGAGGAGCAACCTTGCACTATCCCCATAAATGATGGAAGAAAGGTAAGGAACATGACAGCAGCAAGAGCACGGAGCATCTCTTCACAAAGTAAATGTATCAGTTATGAATAGAATCTCCATGACTAGAATCTCTATTGATCCTTGCTGCTTAGAGTTATAAAAAAGTCAAACTTTAAAAGAAATTATTCGCTCATATATGCAATTTGCTCTTCTCAGCTTGAACATTGGCAGGCAAGATATACCGGTAAAGAAGAAACAAGACAAAAATCACAGTTGCGAGTTCTAGCAAGGTTCATAACCAAAGTTAAAATATTCTAAACTACTAAGCCTTCTTCCACTAAATGAGGAAGCACACAACAGTTTCTACTTCTCTATAAAATGATCACACGCACTAATACCACCCTGAAAGTTTTTTATTGTTTTATCCAGAATCTTCGTCAACCAACAATTGCAAAATGGTGATTTGTATATTGTTGCAATGATAACATCAGCACCATAACATTCTGTGGTCACATGGTAGCAATTGGAATAAACACCATACAGTTCATATGCAATAACTGAAACTGGTGCTGCTCATAAGAATCCAAAATGGTAGCATGCAAACATATGAAATAATCAATAAACTAATTATTTAAATTAATTTTGCATATTCCAAAGTCCCATAGGCAAGAAAAAAATATGTGGAACCAACACAGAGGAAAATGAAAATGCTTTCCCATTCATAACAAAATCGATGAATTGTGTAGCAGCCTACTGCTATTGTGTTTTAGTGCTCTGATCCTGTGCTGTACAAAAATAAATACAATTTAAACTACTTAAATGGAATAATAATAATAATAATAATAATAATAATACATTTTATTTATTTGTAGACGCCTTTCTAAACACTCAAGGACACCGAACAATAGATAAAACACAGATTATAAACAAAACTAAAATACAAAAATTAAAATCAGACAGAGCAATTGTAAAGGTCTGAAAATTCATAAATAGAACAAAACCTGTACAGGTAGCTGTGTATGTTACTAAACCACAGTTGATCTATCATCCTTGTTCCTCAAAGCATATCATACCCAACTGCTGGTTATGTCTGTTGGATTATAGCAGTTACCTCTTTGTAAAAGCTTTGAGTTGAAAGATATATATGCAGTAAATTGAATAATTGTATCCATTCATCCATTCTTCTGATATCCCACCCACAGAATCCATTGAATGGTTATGAATGTCAAAGCCTATTCTGTTAGCAAGGCAGAACCCAACTCTGGATGGGGCATCAGTCCATTACAGAACACATTTGCAGGCTCTCATAACAGAGTTTATTATGCTGTTCAGCACCAAAATCCTCCCGCACAAAAAAATTGGTGTACCTTATAGATTTACATGTGCACAACCCATTTCTGATGTTGAAATTTCTCTACTATAAACCATTTTCATGAGATATTGGATTCAGTGAAAAATATAATTTTGAAACTTAAACTTCTTTTTAAATAAATTATGTTTGTTTTGTGGCAACAGCGCTCAGATGGAGAAACGTTCTAGTGGAAAATTATGTGAGTCTATGTTAGCAGATATCAGCAGGTCATTTCCCCATGAAATACCTTCAGGGGATTATAAGAGGAAAACAACTACCAAGTGACTACTTTTTGTAAGTAACAGTTATATTTAAAACAATTATATGTACAATTTATAATTGTTTTTATTACAAATTATTTTTAAAAAGTGACTTTTTTTTCTCTAAAATAGTGTTGCCAGGTATGGACTGAGCACCATCAAATATATAAAGAACATCTAAAAAAATTTGTATTTTATATATATATATAGTCACACACATGCGACTAGGAAGGAGCTGAGTGGACCAAGTGGAGGTAATTACCCACAAGGCCAGGGGGTGGTGGGGTGCACTAAAACCTACCTCTGTTATCTCTGCAGGCCAAATACGGGAAAACCTGCCTGATTTAACATCAACTCTGGGTCTGGCGCCCAAAATGACATCACTTCCAGTTCCGGCCAAATTACATCACTTCCGCTTTTCAGCTTATAAAGTCGTCTTTTCTTAACATTATCAGTTCATCAAGAACACATCTTGCATATTTTCTTTTCCCTTTTGCAGTCAGGGACAATATTTGCATGGCTGCCCCAAACATTTTTCATGTGTTGAGACTACTTGTTTTACTCTATATATATACACACACACACACACATATATATATATATATATATATATATATATATATATACTAGGCTGACCCGCCTTTTAAGGCGACCAACTTTTAAGTTGACCACTTCTTAAGGCAATTCAATATGTAGATCAATTTGATATTTTATACAAACTCATTAATTTGGTTATATTGCATTTGAGCAGCATTACTTTAATACTCGTAGTTTCTGTTATTTTTGTGATGAAATTTAAACTTTTTTTCTATATTGAGGTCGCCCTTTTGAACCCCCCTGATATTTACTACGTGGTGAGGCATTTGTGCTCCATCAACATTAATTATTTCCAGAGACATAATTTTGTCAATTTTTCCAGCTCATCGCGCACAAAAGCAAGGGAACGATGGGAGCACCAGAACTCTGCTCACACCATGTCGCTTTGTACCGCAAGCTGCAAGTAGTAAGTCTGTGATAAGTGGAATACCGCTACGCTTTCCACTCACGGGACGGAAGGACAATCCCGACTGCTTTTATATAGTAAGAAAAAAGAAGATATCACACAGTCTGGAGTAGAAAATCATCTTTTACCTGGAAAAACGAAACTACAAATCCCATCGTGCATTGCAAAATGGACGGGGCGTGTGTGAAACTCCGCGCCTGCGTAGCACTCACGGGACGGAAGGACAATCCCGACCGCTTTTATATAGAAGGATATATATATATATATATATTTTTTTTTTTTTTTGCTGACCGGTATTATCGGCCTAAAGCTTTTGGAGATACCGAGTAAAACTGAACTCACTGAAGCTTCTAAACAACACTGCTGACTATTGCACCTGCATGCTGATTAACTAATTTTATTTTTTATAAATTCCATCTGATGATAAACAAAAAATATTTGTAATATTATCTAAATACTAGCTGAAATACCCAGTGTTGCCCGGGAGGAAAATAAAGTGTTTTTTTTTTGTTTGAGAAAAATATAATTAGAAAAAACCCACAACTTTAAAAATAAAAATAAATTAACAAACAATGAAGACTCACTAATGTGCTTGTCTTACAGTCTTGTGTGTATGTTATCATCCAGTTGACGGTCGGAACTGGCCAAATCTATTTAATTTCAAAAGCAACAGGGGAACAGTGGTGCTCAAACATAAAGAATGCTGGCAGTCACCTTCAGTTCACCCTCTGGTGGTCGCTCCGAGTGTCAACTAGATGATAACGTGCATACAAGATCGCAAGCCCCCCACCCTACCCAGAAGGGGGTGGGTTAGGGTTGATTTCATCCTGCAGTATTTTTAGTCGACCAATGAGAAACATGTGTACAAAGTTTCATGAAAATTGTTCCAGCCTTTTGGAAGTGATGCTGGAACATACATACATGCACACATTAACTTTTATATATATATATAATAATAGAAAAACATGGTAATAACAATATACTATTGCTGTAGTTATCCATTCAATACATTTCAAAGCCCCTTTGTTCCTAACCCAGCATTATGGGTAACAACTATCCTGGACAGGATATTAAGCCATTGCAGGAAACACATACAGTACATACCCACACTTACTCAAAGTGGCTTAATCTGGACTTGGCAATTAACCGTCAAAGATATTTAAAATATGGAAAATCCACACAAGTAATGACTCAGATGGGAAGCAGAGCTGCTTCTGAGTGCTAACCCCTGCATGGCTTTTCTGCTAATTTGGCGAATTTATTTCATAGATGGAATCGTTTTATTAATTTGAAGAGTTTAACAGCTCCTACTTTTTTAGATCAGTGAGTATGTCTGCTGCTTTTTGTTAATGCTTTATTCTGGAATTCTTTTTTAGCAAGATGTTGTACAGCACTGATTTCAGTTCATTATATTTTTCCTGCTACTGACGGCTGGTTGAATGTACAGTGTCACAAGTGGACTAGTCATAGAAAGATTAGTAAAAATGTTAAAGTGGTTTGTAAATCTATAAAGCATCCAATAAATACATTCTACTATTAAGAAGGCAATATCTTTAGAGCAGTGTAAAGCAGCACAACATCAGGTTTTCTACAATCGGTCTCAAATTTAGAAAATAATTGACCAGACTATTTTCTTGTGGTCTGTTATCTGGATATTAATCAAGTGCAATATTGATCATTTCTGGCTATACATTTAAAGCTGTGGCCCTTAAATCTATTTGCTTTTCACAGACACAGATTTACAAATGGTCTAACATTATCACCCTGGACTAGAATAAAACTTCAAATGGCCCGTCCACAGAAAAGTTCAAAATGTACATATATTTCATCCTCATACTGCCTGTTCTACAAGGCAGACTGAGTGCATAATAGAAAAAAGCCTGTTTTTATAAGGTATCCACACACTCACATTAAAGTACCTCTAACATGGCAACCATCCAGCAGCTAACTCCCCAAAGGAGTCCATTTATTAATTGCTTTAGTCAACCCTTCAAGGTCAAATCCATTCTTGTAATGATGGATCTCATCTGCTGCGGCCACAGAGAAATGTTTTCTTTCACTTGCTGAAGTTGTAAAGACTCATTCATCTCTGTAGGATCTAGGGAGAAATCAGACATCTTCTGTGAGGGAAGGAGTATCCAAAGGGCATCTGATGGTCAACAAGATATTTTCCATTTGCTTTATGAATAGTTACATGTGTATGGTAATCTCTGAAAGAAAACAGAACTTACTTCTGCTAGACTTGATCTCTAATTTGTTTTCTTTTTTACTCAAGTGGTCAATCTATACTTTTATAAAAAAAAAATGATGTATAAATATAAAGAAAACAATGCATGAGGAAAACCACGTAATATTAAAGTATTTTCTTGTGACTGCTTAGTATCATTTACATTTAATAAAGAAATATAACAAGTTGTTCATCTATTCATTGCCAAATCTGCCCGGGATGATTAGGAGCACTCAGAAACTGGAATGAATGACCAGAACCTTACAAAAGGGTGTTTTATTATGAAAATAAGAGAACAAGAAAGGATCCAACACTATTATGAAGCAAAAATTACAAAAGAAAAAAACAGAAATCCAGGCTGTCTCACTGGGCCTAACTAATAGGAACCGCACTCATATGTGATGGCTGGGACCTTCTATGAACTTGCCTCTTTGTAACCAACATCAATATGACTCCTCTTTCTTGAATCACTTTCCATTACACATCGTATTGGCACCCTGGCTTCTCTTCACCCACTAATAACTTGTTTGGTGGTCTAGCTAAGAGGAGCTTTGATTCCCCAGGCAGTAACTAATTTTAGGGGTTCTCCAGAAATTACTTTTGGGGTTAGTGGTGCCCTGTGGAACTCCCGGAGTCATCCTTCTAGAGCTACAATTAGCAGTGAAAGGGTTCCCTGCAGTCCTGAGTCACATGTTACATGTAAAGGACCATGCAACCCCCATGTATTATGTAATATTGCCACCTGTCAGACTGGGAGAATTCTAAACCACTACCCATCATTCCTCAATGATCTGTACCCATTTTTGCAACACTAGAGTTACAGTACTTCTTTCAGTGCCCTCCCTCTAAACCTAAGCTCTACCGATCTCTGGAGGTAATTCTTTATTCTTTATGGGCCTCTGTTACCGGCAGTGTCACACTGTTCATTTCACTTCAAGGTGGTAAGGACAAGGCTGACACAGTCCTGTATAGGGAACCAATCTCCAGGGGTCTCCAACCTTTTTTCCCTGAGAGTTACCTTTACAAAATGAAAATGGCCGAGAGCTACTCATGTTTCCTAACATTTATTCTCATAGCTTATTTCAACCCAAACAAACTGAAGTAGCTTGTTTTGCATGAACATTTACAAAATGTTGGTGTCCACAACTCACATTTTACATTAAAACATCGCAAAAAATATTTAGTTCACCTGCAAGTACATTTTGTATGTCTTTATGCATTTTCCAGTGTATCTCACACTATTGAATTAAATCATGAATGATTTTAAAACAAAACAATGCAATTACAAATACACAGATATGACTTATTCATTTGTCACTTTGTTCCATGTCACTGTTTCACTTCACATGTCCAGTTGCATGTGTGATGTGTTTTTTAGTTAGTGAGATGACTGACACTGCATGGTGTCAACAAGAGAGGTGTATGGTGGAGTGTAGCCACTTAGGTTCACTCTTATGGAGTCATTTAAATGTTCATCTGTCAGTCTTGTTCTGAACTTTGATTTCATGACATTCATGTCACAAAAGGCAGACTTACAGAGGTATGTAGACCCAAACAAAGTAGACATTTTCAGAGCTGCTTGGTAAAGATTCTTATAGTTAATCTGGCTCTACTAAGCCCCAGAAATGCTGAGAATGCTGTTGAGATTTTAACTGCGCATTATTTTGAAGGTTTACTAATATATAATATATAAAATCCAATGTCTCTCTGTCTGTATGTCTATCCGCTTTTCGTGAGAGAACTACTTAATGGATTTTGATCGGGTTTTTTTCTATAATTTGCTTGAACATTCCTGTTGATTTTGTGACTGCTCTCATTTTGCTATGTATCATAGTTCGCTTGCGGTACTGATTTATTTGTGGGAATCCAAGATCCACGCAATGTGCCGGAGGGAGGCACCTTCCTCACTCACTCGCCAGCTTCGGGGTGTGTACATTAACTCCACTTAGCTAGCAAATTACAGAACAATTGAATTCAACTTTGTTTGATATTTAAAATAAAGTGTTACTTAGGTCTTGATGAGTTTGAGTCCGAATATTATCTTAAGTGAAACTGAAAAGATAGATTGCAATTCAGATTGTGGATGATTTTGTGTTAAAAGGATCATGATATGATTTTTTGGAAAGATCGCCCACCCCTAATTTGACTAATCAAGTTTTCACATTTATGTTGGATTCATTAACCCTTTGGCGAGCTACTTGGAAAGGGGTTGCGAGCTACTGGTAGCTCACGAGCGACTTATTGGAGACCCCTGGTGTAGGGCATGTTCAGTCAAATTGGTCCAGTTTAGAATCTCTGACAAATATGCATGTTAAATATGAGCAGAATAGGCAATAGACAATAACAATGTTTGGATTTGATTCCCAGGACTCAGGAGCTGTGAGGGAGTAGCACTAAATACGTTGCCACCATGTCTATCTAATAAAATTGGATTTTTTGCAAACTAGCATGACTGTTCTAGTTTTGTTTTGCTGCCATAAACTGGCTAGGAAGGGCCTAGTGTCAGCTACACTTCACCAACCTTACACTTGTACATGAATGTTATATCATTTGAAGTAATGACTCTGAGTTGGTATGCTTTAAAATATTTATTAAAATTGGGGCCTCAAAATGCCCATATATGTCACCAACACACTACATGACTTTGAGTAAGTCCAGCTGGGTGATCATTGGTGGTCAACACTCACAAACAGGAGCCCACCCCTACTACTTAAGATAAAATTAAACCTGTTTTATTTTACTAAGGCAAGTTGCAGACTGTTACGACTGAGATGCTAGGGATGACATACTAAACAACTGGAGGTGACAGATGTGTGCACTGTGACTCACTAAGAATATTTAAATGAGGGCTACAATTGAAAATCATTGGAAAAGTCATTTATCGTAAAAAGGGCTTTACCACTCAATATGACTGTGATTTCCTTTGTCGTTTCAGCCAGTCAATCAAAACTTATTGAGCATCCCCATTCTGCTTCATGACAATCTCCCCACTCATATAGTAATGAATGTGAAAAGATGCTACAGTCATGCAGTTTTGCCGATCTGACCCCTTGTGACAACCACCTGAGGGGTTTTGCCAATGATGAAGATGTCAGATCAGCTTCAGAAGAGCGGTTGCACAAGTAAGACAAAAAATGTTATATTAGCGGCATAGAAAAGCTTTGTGTATATATTGTAACAATCTGGGAAAGAAATTGCCACTGAAGCAGTGAGTTCCAAAAAGTTCACAAAAAGGGGGACTGCACTTAGTGCTATGGAGAGGGGTGGGCAGAGACACAACTGCCACTCTTAATAAGCAGCCTCTGAGGTGCTAGGGAGGAGGGACTTTGGGAAAGGAGGTTCAGGTAAAAGAAGAGTGTGTTTAACTCGTGGTGTGGGATGATTTTGAGTTGAGTGCTTGTTTGTTTGTCCTGACAACGTTGTTTTCCGGCTTGTGAAATCAGAAGAAAATAAATAAAACCATTGTTTAGTTTTTTTGGACAATTATAACCACTTGCCTGCGAGATTTATTTGCCCACCTGGGAAGGGATACTACACTGGTGTCAGAAGCAGGACAAGGCATCCCATTGAGACGGCTGTTGTAAGAAACAAAGGATGTGAAAATGGCTGACGAAGAATTTCCCCCTTCACCCTGGTGGTTACTGCAGTGCAAAGAAGAACCCGTGGACAAACATGAAGAACCGAGAGGCACGAAGGAAAGGCACGATTTACCAAGGTTGAAACTGGGAAGCTACGAAGGGACAGGCAGCTGGGAAGCCTTTTGGATCAGGTTCGAAGTTGTTGCAGAGGCGATTAGATGGGGGGTCAAGGATAGAGCAGTGCAGTTGGTTGCAGCGTTGGAAGGGGAGGCTTTGATAACCTTTGAGGATGTTCCGCAGGATGATTTAACGGACTTAGGACTGCTTTTGAAGGCCGTTGAACGTCGTTTCGGGAGGACAGAAACCATATTAGGACTGCAAAAGCAACTGCACGAACGAACTCAGAGGTCTGGAGAACTTCTAGGAATGTTTGCCGCGGAAGTGCACAGACTGGTTTGGCGAGCCTATGCACATTTTCCCCGCGGGGTCTGGGATGAATTGGCACGTGACGCATTTCTCCGTGGACTTGAACCTGAAGCGCTGTGCCACCATGCTCAACTTGCCTGACCAGCAACTCTAGAAGAGGAGCTCAAGCGTGCTGTAGAGTTCGAATTGGTATGTGAGGGAGAATTGGCCTATAAGGAGGGTCGCGAGAGAGAGGATGTGCCGCTACCCACCACGCGACCATGTGTTGTGTCTGGGAGAGAAGCCCTCAGGAAGAACTCCCCCGGTGGGGCTAACCCTTATGAAAACATCAGCTTCGGCCGCTACACCCTTTATGTGCTGGCGCTGTGGCCAACCCGGGCATCTTCGTCGATTTTGTCCTTTCCATCCAGCAACTATTCTGGGCTCCAGAGAAATGCTGGGAAACAGCCAGGGTTCGGAGTAAGCTGTACTACTATTTAGTAGTCCCGCTGCAACCGATAATAAATGCAGGCCGGGACAAGTCGGTGATCCCTGTGGGTCAGCTAGGCTGTGAAATTATTGTCATTTGCCTATTGAAATTTGGGACACTGATGTGAAGGCTTTGATAGATACTGGGGCTACGTCTATTGTAGTGCGACGTGATCTGCTACCTAAAAACTTCTCCCTACAAGCCATTCCTGGCCAATTTGTTACTGCCATGGGCAAGCATGCTATGATGGACGGCCGGACCACCGCTCTTTTAAGAATAGGAGGACATGTTCAGACATTCTCTGTTTGGGTAGCAACAATTAGAGATGCTTGCATCTTGGGTGTAGACTTTTTGACTAAAACCCAGGCTCAGATTGACTTTGGCCACGGGACCCTGTTGTTACATGGCAGTGCACCCTGTCAATTTTTTGGGCTGTCAGCTTCAGTCAGGACCGCCTCCCCACTCTGTCAATCAACTGGGAGCCTCCATCATTCCTGCGAGCAATATCGGTGGGCGATGCAACGATACTCTGGAAGGCCTCTGGGAAAGAAGCTGCCAGGGATTAAAGGAACCTCAGCGACAATGACTTAAGGATGTATTGGAGGAATTTGGAGACTGTTTCGCAACCTCTTCTAAGGACATTGGCCGAACTCACCTCGTCCACCATCACATCGACACGGGAGATGTGCAACTGATCAAACAACATCTGTTGCGCGTTCCCCTGGCATGACAGATCAAGGCAGATCAATTGGTACTCGAGATGTTGAATTCTGGAATTATCGAGCAATCAGATTCTCCTTGGTGCTCCCCTGTTGTCTTGGTTAAAAAGAAACCAGGAGAATGGCGTTTTTATGTTGATTACTGCCAGTTGAATGCAGTTACGTGAAAAGATTTGCATCCGCTTCCTAGAATCGATGAGGCCCTTGATCTGGTGTCTGAGTCGCATTGGTTCTCCACACTAGATTTAAGAAGTGGCAACTGGCAGGTGGAGTTAGGCCCCAGAAGCCAAGGAAAAAATTGCATTTTCAACTGGGGGCAGGTTTTGGCAATTCTGAGTGTTCCCATTCAGATTGTGCAATTCGCCGGCAACTTTTGAATGGCTAATGGACCGTGTCCTCTTGGGCATCCCTTGCTCCAGATGCCTGGTATATTTGGACAATGTGATGGCACATGGACCTACGCTTGAAGCTGATTTGCACTCCCGTAGACCCATACTAGCGAAATTGCGGGAAGCAGGACTTAAGCTACACCCTGATAAGTGCCAATTGCTGCGCCGAGAAGTCACCTACTTGGGGCACCGAGTAAGTGAAAGGGGGGTGGCCACAGAAGACAGCAAGACTCAAGCGATCCGTGACTGGTCGACTCCAGTTATCGTACAACAAATCCGTGGATTCCTCGGATTGGCATCCTACTTACCGGCGTTTTGTTCCCGGGTTCACTACGGTGGCTGCACCCCTTCACCGACTAACAAAGACAGGTCAGTATTTCCACTGGGGAGCAGAAGAACAGTCCGCTTTTCAAGCCCTGAAGGATACCTTATGCCAGGCTCCCATCTTGGCCCCACCTGGCCCTGCCCTGCCTTTTGTTTTAGACACAGATGCCAGTAATGTAGGTCTAGGGGCCGTCCTGTCACAACCATACTCCCAGAGAGAACGAGTAGTTGCTTATTTCAGCCGAGCCCTAAGCATAGAAGAAAGAAACTACTGCATCATGCGGAGAGAGCTCCTGGCAGCAGTGGAAGTGATCTGGCATTTTTGACACTACTTACAAGGGACTGTATTTACACTGCGCAGCGACCACGCATCCTTACAAAGGACTGATGTCTTTTAGGGAGCCAGAGGGGCAAGTGGCAAGGCGGCTGGAATGGCTACAATCGTTTCAGTTTGAAATCCATCATCGCTGGG
This sequence comes from Polypterus bichir lapradei, assembly GCA_026402145.1. Taxonomy (NCBI): domain Eukaryota; kingdom Metazoa; phylum Chordata; class Cladistia; order Polypteriformes; family Polypteridae; genus Polypterus; species Polypterus bichir. Next base: position 254,197,851 of record JANRMT010062791.1, read on the forward strand.
GGGGTCAACATCACAACACAGATGCGCTATCCCGCAGGCTGTGTGCTCAGAAGAACTGTGACTACTACCACCATCAGGAAGACAGAGAACGAACAAGGGAGGTTGCTCCATGTTAGCGCTGTCTAAGGAAAAATGGTGGTTTTGGCAGAACCAGGATCCAGAGATAAAGAAAGTTAGAGCCTGGGTGACAGACAATCACCGACCTAGTTGGGAGGAGGTAGCCCCAAAGGGTATGACTGTTAAGGGTCTCTGGGCTCAGTGGGACAATTTGGCCACTCGGGATGGGGTGCTGATGAGAAGATGGCGTGCCCCTTCCACTGGAGAGGTCACTTGGCAGGTGATAGTGCCAAAGGGGAAAAAGGATGATGTTCTTAAGTTGGTGCATAGGGGTGTGGGGTCTGGCCACTTTGGTGTCAGTAAGACGCTGAAACGGCTCCGACAGATGTTTGAAGATCACTGCCGCTGTTGCGATGTATGCACCGCGTGAAAAGGACCCTCCAAACAATCAGTGCCCCCCTTCAACAATATCAAGTTGGTCTGCCTATGGAGCGAGTTGGGATAGACATATTGGGGCCTTTTCCCCATTCTCGTCAGGGAAACAGGTACATCCTTGTTGGGGTGGACTATTTCTCCAAGTGGCCGGAGGCATACCCTATTCCTAGCCAAGATACAGAAACCGTGGCTACTGCCTTGGTTGAGGGCATGTTTAGTAGGTTTGGCATTCAGACCAGGGGCGTAATTTTGAAAGTAAAGTTTTTTATCATGTGTGCGATCTCCTCCACATTCAAAAAACGCACACCACTCCGCTTCACCCCCAGAGCGACGGTACCTTATCGGCTCAGTTGGCTACAGTGGTAAACAAGGACCAACGCGACTGAGATCAGCAACTGCCTTTGGTTCTCTTGGCATGCCACCAGAAAGGGGAGAACAGCAGTCTGGACCAGAGGATGCCCGCTGTCTTCAGGACCGAATCGATAGGACTCATGCGTTTGCACGGGAGCATTTGCACAAGGCTGGCCTTACCCAAAAGCAGCATTATGACATCAGAGCCAGGGACCACACGTACTCCTCCGGCGTATAGAAGAAAGGTCGCTCCCCCAAACTTGACAGTATGTGGGTGGGTCCTTGCCAAGTGCTGGAGTGCGTGGGCGAAGTGGTGTACTGGGTGCAGATGTCACCAAGGGGACATCGGGTGTTTCTGCATCAGGATCGGTTGGCGCCTTACTGGGGAAGGCTTAGTGTTGATGAAAGGATCGAGGCGCCAGCTGACCGGGATGTACTATAAATCAAGAACAGCCCAATTTGGCGCTGGAGACAGTAGGAAGAGAAACGCCTTCTACAGATGATGTCACGAATTCTGAGTGGCACAGATGAGTCACCCGATTACCAGCTCGTTATATACATTTTGCTAGGGGCAGTATACCAATCTGGGAAAGAAATTGACACTGCAGTAGTGTGTTGTAAAAAGTTTTTAAAAAGGGCGGAGACACAACTGCCACTCTTAATAAACAGCCTCTGTGGTGCTAGGGAGGAGGGACTTTTGGAAAGGAGGTTCAGGTAAAAGAAGAGTGTGTTTAACTCGTGGTGTGGGATGGTTTTGAGTTCAGTGCTTGTTTGTTTGTCCTGACTACGTTGTTTTTCGGCTTGTGAAATCAGAAGAAAATAAATAAAACCATTGTTTAGTTTTTTTAGGACAATTACCACCACTTGCTTGTGAGATTTATTTACCGCCTGGGAAGGGATACTACAATATCAAATCTATCGGTGCTCATGGGGATTTTGTTGGAGAATAAAACTTGTTTGGTTTTATTGTTGTGCCTCTTAATAAGTCAGACTCAAAACATGTTAATCACTCCATATAACTGCACAGTTTGGATGTTTTCCTCATGTACAAGGGTGATTTCCCGGAGTGTTTTAGCTTTCTTTCAGATCTCAAAGGCACACTGCTTGGTTATTTAGTGAGTCTAAATTGCATGTGTGTATCTGATGACTATGCCCAGCATTGACTGACACATTCTTGATGGTTGCTTTTTGCCCCGTGATAGACTTCAGCTTCTCACCACACTGTAAGGGATTAAATGATCTCAGAAAATAGTTGGATATACTGTATATTTCTGTGCATACAGTAAAAAAAAAAGAATGATTGCCTCTCAAAAACAACATTTCCTTAGTATCACTGTATCTTTATTTTGCATACCATTATTCATATGTTGTAGGATTAACAGTGTGTTTTAAAGATCAATTTCATAGAAATAAAACTGAATGCTTTTTTTCATGTAGATATGGCCAATAAAATCAACAAAATAGTGCAAGTGAAGTGCAAGGCAGCATAGAAAATTAAAAGACCATTAATGATATCAGATTAAAAATGAGCTGTATTAGAAGAGAAGTAGATCCTACATTTGTTTTAAAATTTTGGAACCATAGGTTGCTTTAAAATAAACCCTTAAAAGAAGTTCTAGATAATGGTCATAATAAAGCAAATTATTTTCAAAAAATGTTTTAAATAACATATATCAGGTGGGCCAACTATAACAAATTAACCGATAAGAGGCACGTCAAAATGTATTCAACAACTTGCTTAAGCAGCAGCATAATTGTGAAAAAGCATGAACGCGGTTTCTTTGTGCAATCAGTGCCTGAACAAGAAATGTTTTGTATCATTTTACTTTTCTTGGCAAAACATTATAGTTCTCTGTCCAAGACTGATATTATTTCTTCACATCGTTGTTTGCTAAGCACATAGTTCTACTATTATGTAACATTTCCAAGAAAGTGAAAAAATGATGCAGCAACTGTCAGGCCAGTGGTTAAAGAGATACTAATTGTTTTTTCGTTATGATAGCAGCACCATTGAGTATTCCTTAATGGGGGATTGTTGGCTAAAAACTCAGTAGATGGTAAATACCTGAGAACCTAAACAAGAAATTACATTTCAGATTTCAAAGTTAATATTTCTATAGCTAGAATATCACATTTGAATATCACATCTGTACTGTAAAGTCATATATAGAAAGAATGTCGGGACCAATTAAAGGGACAGTAAGTGATCTGGGCAGTGCATAAGATTACTTGATCATAGCTAATAAAAGCAGTTTGTATCAGCCCCATGGATTTAGTAGGTTTGTGATCAGCAGTTTAATAAGTGATGACAGTTACTGTGAAGGCAAAAACCAAGTGTATCAAGTCTGACACAAAAAAGATATACAATAATCACATTATACAAAGTCCAGAGAAGAAAGACTAGACTCATTCCAGGACTACAGGGTATGACCTATGAAACAATGAAGTTAAAAGTGAACTACAGATGGCAGAAATGTTCATCGTTATGAATAGAATTATTAGGGTGGTTAGCCATCTTCTACCTTAAATCCACTAGTTTAGGCTAAATTTGAAAGAAATGTTAAAAAGGCCTTATTCACAGACAGCCATAGATACGTTAAATAAGTTAAGTAGTGTGGTAAGTAATATTATTATTAGAAATATTTAGATCTTGATGGGATATCATTTTGGAAAAATTAGGATAATAAGGATTGATGATGTATGTTGGACTGAATGATCAGTTTTCATCTGAATTGCACTTCTATTTTGTTGTTGAGATGTACACACTCTGAAGTACTATTCATTGAATGTGCAAGTGGAAATGAATATCAAACAGAATCAATTTACAAACTTCAAACAAATAAAATCTACAGAACTGCTTTGACAAAGAATTGTTTTTTTAAGTACGTGGTAAGGATAGGGCTGGGTTAGGGTAAGCCTGTAATACTATAATAATTTGTCACATTAACGATAACAGTGCTGGTCAAAAATAACCATGCTGTCTTTTACATGTTCTCTCATTCTTCTCATAGGAAAATTATTAATCATTAAATCTCTAATAATGAAACACTTCCAGGTTCGCCTAAAGTAAGTAGTATACAACCTCAAGATGAGAGGGGCCACCGTTGCTAACAGTCTCGTTCCTTTTTTCCCTCACAGCCTCAAGAAATCGCCCCTTCAGGCTACTGAAGCGAAGGAAACCCCGCCTCTTCTGGTCCTCCCGATATAAAAACAGAACGCTCCTGGAAGGCGGTGTCTCATTCCGATGCTGACCTTGCTTCTGTACAGACTCAAGGCAGAGCCTGTGACCAAGTCAATCCTGAAAGGAGGCTGTATGTTCTAGGAGGCGCATTGAGGTGCATATTATTGTAAAGTTTTCTCATTTTTCTGTTTCAATTAAACAGGGTTTTGCCCGGTTGGCACCCAAAGCATTTTGGCTTTGCCCTCCCAATTCATTAGCCCTGCTACATCCTGTAAACCTAAGTGAACTAAAAGTACTCATTTGATTGTTATTTGATATGTTAAACTGAAAACTAAAAAGAAAATATGAAAAATATATATTTCACATATATTTAAATAGAGTAATTCAGGTGTCGCTATCTTTACAGAAACTGGAAAGTAACAGTTTTTTCCCAGAGTAGCTAAATGTGAACTTTTTCAAGTCATTATTAAGGCTTTCAACTGGAATTATGCATCTCATCGTTGGCTCATTTTACTGGAGATTATTTGCATCAGAAACACTATTTCACACTGATTGATGACAGGATTTCCTAAAAGGTTGGGCCTAAATTTGACATGAGTGGGCTTTTTTTATATAATTTTTAAATATACAATTATTTTAAAAAAAATTGAAGTCCAGTCATGCCCACAAAAATTATTAGTTTTTTGGGTTTTTTTTGTACATATAGATAAAGTTATTATTTTTTGGTTAATGTAAACTTACAAATGGTGAAAATTAACTGACTGCCTACCTTTTGATGATACCTTTGAGATTCTAGCCCATTGCAAGGTGCAACAGCCAAATAACAGCCACTACATAATAATAATAATAATAATAATAATAATAATAATAATAATAATAATAATAATAATAATAATAATAATAAT
>JANRMT010062791.1:254202789-254214915 GCA_026402145.1 Polypterus bichir lapradei
ATAATAATAATAATAATAATAATAATAATAATAATAATAATAATAATCTGCGGTGGGTTGGCACCCTGCCTGGGATTGGTTCCTACCTTGCGCCCTGTGTTGGCTGGGATTGGCTCCAGCAGACCCCCATGACCCTGTGTTCGGATTCAACGGGTTGGAAAATGGATGGATAATAATAATAATAATAATAATAATAATGCATTTTATTTATAAGGCACTTTACATTTGTAGTAAATCACAAAGTGCTACATAAAACGTTTAAACAAAGGTAAAACAAGTTAAAAACAGAGATAAAACAACAATAATTAGTAGCATTCTTGTTAACATGCTTTCCTAAATAGAAAAGTGTTTTTTAAAACAGCCCACAATCTTCTGTGTTCGCAGGCTCTCTGGTAGGGCATTCTAGAGCCGTGGAGCAGCCACTGCAAAGGCTCGGTCACCCATTGTACAATGTTTGGTCATAGGGGGGTGGAGGCGGTAGGTATTTGCAAAACGTAGGTTTCTTGTAGTGGATTGTAATATAAGGATGCATTATTATTTTGATCAATAACATTACATGACAGCACACAGACAAATGACCATTTTTGCCTTTCCCTTTTATTTGTGAATTTGCAAACCACTGCACCATGAGTTTCACTAGTCTTATGTTTTGAACATGCCTGTTGAGTCCGTATCCAGTCTCTGGAACTACAAGTGAATCTCCCCTCAAATAGATTATCACCAACATCCCATCTTTCAATATCCTGTATTCCAACCACACCCTGAATCTTTTGTACAAATGAGCTGCAAACCTGTATGCCTTACCAGCTGTAATAGATGCTGGAAACATTAGTACTGATTGAGCTCATCATTCATGAATGTCAGTCAAATCCACAACCTTGGCTTAGCCTTCAATGTTTGGCAGAGGAATGAGTATAAATGTTTTTGCATACTCAGAAGTAATGCTAGCAGAAGTCTCATCGCTAAAATTAGCACAGCTGACAGCAGGGTTCTCACCTGCCTTTGGAGCTTCATCAAAATTTTCAGTACCGACATCAGACTCTGGAACATTTTATAATTTTAGAATATAAAATTATATATTTTATAATTTTATATAAATGTTCATTTCTTTTTACTAATGAAACATCAAAGGTTGTTTGTCAAGACATTGTTAACACTTATCAAATTTCCCACCAACAGTACCTACCTATTCACTTAGTAATTTCAGTTACTAGTTAATAGTGTCATGTTAACATCAAATGTTTTGACTGGGTGTTATTGGTGATTTTGCTGTGTAGGTTTATAATATATTGTGACAGATTAGGGTTTTCTCGCACCCTTGTACCCTCAGACCACACGTCAGACACCAGATAAAAGTCCAAATAATTGATTTATTATAATAATAAGTGCACAAAGCACCCTCCACTCCCAAATACTCCAATAATTAAATACACAATAATCCAATCCTCCAAACTCCCAGACGCTTAGCCACCCTGCCTCCCAACTCAGCTCGTCTGTCTGGGATCTCCCACAGTCCTTTATACTCCTCGACCTGGAAGCATTTTACCCTCTCAGTCCATATGACCTGGAACACTTCCGGGTCAGATAAAAAATCCTTTTTTCTTCACCCAGGAAGCACATCGTTCTCTTTGTCCATGTGACTATGATGTACTTCCTGGGCGTAAGGCAAATAGTCTCTGGGCCTCCCTGCAGCGACTCCTGGCGGCCCCGATGGTATCCAGCAGGGCTGTGAATAAAGACTCCAATGTCCATAATGCCCTGCTGGTTTTTGGGGCACCTCCATACTGCAGGGAGGGCTCCACCTGGCGGCGTGGGGGTATTGGCTGGGATGAACAATATTCATATTTTAATCAATAGAGATGTAAATCTAAATGCATTAATGCAGAATAGGCTAATTTACATTTGTAAAAAAAGATTTTAAAAAATCAAAAAAGTTAAACTACAAAACAGTGTGGGCCAATGAGCAAAGTGGGTGGGCACAGGCCTACCCAGGCCCTATACTGGCACTGCGCCTGATTCCATTACTAAACAATTACAGTCTTTTATTCTTTTAATAAAGCATTCATGTTCCATGGAAGATTCAAGTTTCCTTGTAATCTCTCACTCCATTCCAATATGTTCTTGTCATGAACATTTCTGGTTAAGCATTGAGAGAGACGTGACATCACTGCTTGTTTGCAGCTGGAGTTGTACAAAAGCAATTATGAATTTGCTCTGAATTTTTTTTTTCTGGTAAAAACGAAATGGCATGTAATAGGGGAGAAGTGTAATTCTCCAAATACAATGTGACCATAATTGAGATTATTGTTTTGATTTTTGGATGGTGTAATGAGGTAAGAAGTCATGGTTATGTTACGTCTTGATGAAATCAGGTTTTAGAGCTATCTTACCATCTCTTGTCTCTCTTCTCCTATACCATGAGACTGTGGCATATTTGTGTCTGTTTATATTAAAGTGTAACATCAGCTATGTACTCTAGAAAAACTATTATGTCTCCGATTTCCATTCATAAAACTGAGCAGCATTTATGTCATCAGGCACAATTTTATTTAATGAAGGTGTCTCTACTCCTTTCTAGTACAAAGAATATTTGACTATTGCATATTTAGAGAATACCCTACAATGGACAGGCACCTAGTTCAGGTGTTGTTCCTGCCATATGCTTGCTAAGATAGGCTCCATTATCCCCGTGACCCTGATCAAGATGAAGCAGGTTTAGAAGATGGATGGATATGGATGGATGGATCTTCAGGGCAGGAACCTCCTGTAAACAATTCAAACAGGAGGGCATGCCTGCTACAGAGATGCATCCTACACCACAGACCCTTCTCAGTTTCTAAAGCTGCATACTCAAATGTAGGGCTTTGGGGACAGCATCAGGTGCAAGGTGGGAATCAACCCAATCCATTTTGAGGCACACTTACTCACACAAGGGTTCATTTTATATCTGTCAATCACCGCAACCAACATGTTTTTATGATATGAGATGAAACCAAACTTCTGTGAACACTGAGATGCAAAAGTCTAAAAGAACAATCGCTGGGCTAGCATTTCAGTGCAAAACCTGTTAATCTTATACAGTTTAATGAAAACAATGAAATCATCTTTTCTGCTAGTTTGTATGCATATTTAAGTCAGAATTATTTTTACATTTTTATGTAAGTAAATTACTCTTAAGACCACCTATTAATTTCCAATTTAAGAAGAAAAGCTGGCAGCATTGTGTGGGAGGTAGGAACCAACACTGGAGAATGTCCCAGTCCACCACAGGGCACACTACTAATTTAGAATCATCACGTCTTTGGAGTTTTGGAGGTAAAATGAAATTCCTTGTGAAAACCCACATAAACACTGGGACAATCAGCAAATATAATACAGCCGACTGCCTGAGGTGGGATTTGAACCCAGGAGTCTGTATCTTTAGCTTATCAATGCTAACTTTTACACATCTATGCCACCCAACCCTACATTATGTATAAAAGAATAAAATACATAACAAGGAAGAAATGCTTAAATTACCAACACCATCTTGTTCATCTGTTCTTAATTTTTTACTGTTTTCTGTATACAGCAAGACATAACACTTTGAGATAAAACCCATTTTTTGTATTCTCTTTCATTTGCTTCTTGTGAATCATATGTAAAACTATATTTGTTTAATTCAGCTTGAAATAAAAATTAAGAAACAAAAGAGGAAACATGTGGCACATACAGTGTTCATCCCTTAGAAGTTTTCATATTTTTTGTTATGCAACATTGAATCACAATGGTTTGAATTTGCCTTTTCAACAGAGAAAGACTCTTTAATGTAAAAGTGTAAACAGATCTTTGCAAAGCGGTCTAAATTGTTTTATGTTTCTAATTGATCACATAAGAATTCACCCCTTTAATATGACACACCGAAATCATCTCTGGTGCAGCCAACTGATAAGTCACATGATAAGTTTAATGGAGATCACCTCGCTTGGGTTTCATTTGGCTGTAGCATAAATGTGCCTTATCTTGAAGGTCCAACTTGGGGTTAGTCAGTATTGTGGCCTAATCTACATCATGAAGACAAAAGAACACTCCAGGAAAAGATGATTGAAAAGCACAAGGCAGAGGGGATGAAGACACGAAAATATCCAAGTCACTGAGAATATCCCTTGGAGTTGAATTAAATCAGTCTTTAAGAAATGGAAAGAGTATGCTAGTACCGTAAATCTGCCTAGAACAGGCCATCCACAAAAACTAAGTGATTGTCCAAGAGACTTATATCTCTGAAGGAATTACAAGCTATGGTGACTGAGACTGGAGAGACTATGCAGACAACAACTGCTGCTTGGATGCTTCACCAATCGTAGCTTTAGTGGCAAAAAGACAAAAAATGCTCATGACATCTCAACCAGAGTTTGCCAGAAGGCACATGGGAGGAACTGAAGTAAGTATGGAAGAAGGTTCTATGGTCTGATGAAACCCAAACTGAGTTTTTTTTTGGTAATCATACTAAACATCATGCTAGGTGTAAATCAAACAATGCATATTTCCAAAAACACACCATCCCCACCATGAATGTATGGTGGCAACAGCATCATGCTGTGGGGATGCTTCTCTGCAGCAGGCCCTGGAAACCTTGTAAGGATAGAGAATAAAATGAATGCAGCAACATATAGAGAAATCCTGGAGGCAAAGCTGATGTAGTATGCAAGCAACCTGCACTGTAGGAGACGATTTGTTTTCCAGCAAGACAATAACCTCAAACATAAAGCCAAAGCTACACAGGAATGGCTTAAAAACAACAATGTTAATGCCCTGGAGTGTACAAGTCAGAGTTCAGATCTCATAATATTTGTGGATAGAGTTGAAAAATGCTATTCACTCACGATCCCCATGCAATCGGACAGAACTTAAGCAGTTTTTCAAAGAAAACTGGAGAAAAATGGCAGTTTCCAGATATGCAAAGTCGATAGAGACCTGTGCACACAGACTCAAGGCTGTCATGGCTGCCAAAGGTTCATCTACTAAATGCTGACTTGAAGAGGGTGAATACTTATGTGATCAGTTATTTTGTGTTTTATATTTGTAACTAATTTAGACCAATTTGCAGAGATCTGCTTTCACTTTGACATTAAAGAATCTTTTTATTTTCCTGTCGATCAATGTTAAAATGTCAAATTAAATCCACTGTGATATGAAGGTGAAATGTTTTACATTAAGAAAAGTTTTACTTTAAGCTAAAGTGTACACACTTCAATGCAAACCTCATGCTCTGGAATTCAGCAACATACAGAGAATTATTTGCCTGGGACAAACTGATGTAACAAAAGAAGCACCCTTAACTGACACTTATATACTGAATAACCCGAGTATCTTTGGAAGTCCAAGAATTAGACATACTCAAACATTTTCAATACTGTCTCAGTTCATCCTGAAACCAGCTAAAGGTAACTATGCTGGGCTCCCTTGGCACCTTGATATAAATAAAGGAACTTTTGAATCATTTGAGCTTTGACTGAATTATTTAGTAAAGAGAAAATCCTTGACAGATTCGGCGCATTATAACAAGAAAATGTGGAAACTTCCGAGGGAGTGAATCTATTTTATAGGCACTGTATATTAGTGTAATCAAAATATTGAGTTTTTTATTCATTTAGGCCACTTATTAGTATACGAGGTGTGGCAGAAAAGTAATGAGACTGATTTTTTATTTACCAAAGTTTTTATTTTTTTCAAACATCAATGTTATCCCCTTTAAAGTAGTTCCCTTGGGCAGCTACACACCGATGGAGACGTTGTTCCCACTGTTGGTAGCAGCGCTGGAAGTCTTCAGCCGGTATGGTCTTCAGCATGTCCGTTACACTCTTTTGGATGTTTTCTAAAGTCCCGAAATGACGTCCTTTGAGGACATTTTTCAGTTTAGGAAAAAGGAAAAAGTCACACGGACTGAGGTCAGGTGAATAAGGGGGCTGGGGAACCACAGGAATGCGTTTTTTCGATTGTCCTTCTGCTCAATTGTGAGGTTTTTCGGCACCACTTTGGCACAGACCTTTCGCATGTGCAAATGTTCAGTCAAAATTTGATGAACGGTAAATCTGTTCAAATTTAATTGTTCACTTAACATTCTTAATGTTAAACGACGGTCTGATCTCACAAGAGTGTTCACACGTTCGATGTTTTCATTGATTTTCGAAGTTGAAGGCCTCCCTGAAAAACTTGAGCTCGGGATAAAGAATGTTCCCCATAGGCCTGTTTTAACTTTTCAAACGTCACACTTGCCGATTCTCCAAGCTTAACGCAAAATTTAATGGCACAACGTTGCTCCAAATTCCGCTGTTCCATTTTGCGTGACGCACAAACAAAAACACAACTTCGCTAATAGCAGTCACAAAAATCACGTAGTTAACGGAAGGAGTTGAAACTCGCACTGAGCTATGGGAGGGTACTGATACACGTGCTCTATCAAGGACAACAGTGCAGCGTTGCCAGATCGCTTGCAGTGTTGCCAGTCTCATTACTTTTCTGCCACACCTCATATCTACTGTATATATGTCTCTATTCTAAAATATAAATTCATCTAAATGAAAAATATTACAATCAGACAGCTAAAATTCTAAGACTTTCACTGGCAAGTCTATATATCACCAAGGGAATTTATCAAAGCATTCTGAAAGCCACCTGCTAACACACACAGCACACATGTTTAGTATTGTATTTTAATACAAATTAGGTCTGACAAGTAAACCAAGTCATTTGAAGTGTTTTTCCACCAACGTGTATTATGCACATCAGCAGTGGGTTAAAGCCTCATACGCATTTTGAGACAGGTTTTGCAGTTGTACATACTGTATTTTACATTTCTGGGAGACAATGATTGTGTGTTTTTGCTCTCTTGTATAACCAATGGGCAACCTTTATTAGGTGCAAATGTATTATTTCAGGTGTATTACTCCTTTAGGGCCTTCAAGTAGAAGTAACAAATGGAAGGAGGGGAGCTATAAAATGAAAGGAATTAGTGTTCTTCCCAACTTACTTTTTAGCTGCATTTAAAAAAATAATCTAAAGAAATTTCACGGAATTGTGGGTGGCTATGTCTATGCAACATAAGTCGCATGGCAGTTTGATGATTTCTTTACTATGTGAAGTATATGCAGTATTTTGTTTTTATATGGGCTCCAAAGTGGACTAACGCTCAGTCTAGGGTTAGTTCCTACTTTGCACCCTGTGTTAACAAAGAAAAGTACAGCCCCCCAGGATAGTGAATTTGATTAAGTATTCAAAGCTATGTTATATTATGCTATGTCATATAATGCATTTTTGTTAGCTAGTCATTTGCCAACAACTGCAATGGCAGTACCAGATAAAAAATGAAATGCAAGAATACAATAAGAATTACCATGTACAATTAAGTCATTTACTTACTTAGCTGACGCGTTTATCCAAAGTGACTTACAACATTTAGGATACAATTGGTTACATTTCCTTTGGATTTTCCAATTGGAGCACAGGCAGGTCAAGTGACTTGCTCAGGGTCACACACTGTCACTAGTGGGATTTTAACCAACAACCTCAGGGGTTGAGGTCCAAAGCCTAAATTACTACACCACACTGTCTCTCTTCTTAAGTTTTGCAAGTCAAGTTAAGTTGTACCAAAAGTATCTGTAATTAACACATCCACATACCTTCTAAAGAAAATATTCTTGGTTTGTATGAGAAACTATTTGTGAGTCACTTTGTCCAGCTCATAGCTACTAAGCTAGCAATGGCCTCCTACAGATTTTTCATCCTGTCCAACCAAAAGATAACATACAAGATTAGAATTTACTGGTGGACATTCTTCTAAATTCTCAAAATTCACCAATGGATTAAGCTGTAGCTTGAAGTATGGAGATGGTGATAAGCACACAATAGGAATAAACCGTTAATGGGAAACGTATTTGAATCTAACAAATGCTTCCTGGCAAAAACACAAAAGAACACCCTACACAATATCATAGTTGATTCATAGATTCAATATGCATGACACTTGATCTAAAAAAAGACTTGAAAATAAATAAGATCTCAAGCTGAAAATCTGAAGTCATGGTACACATGAGGAAACACTACCTCAGTCATTTGTCTTAAACTTACAGTATTCTTGTTGTTTGGTGATCATCCTGGAGGAAAAATTAAATGTGTAATACAGTATGAACTTACTGTATATACAGTAGTGCCACAAATTACAAATATTAAATGTATTAAAAACTATACATAAACATAAAACAGAGCTCTCGGTGTGCTCCAGAAATGCTAAACTGACACTCTTCAAACATTTCTGCCGATGGCCTGTAACAATGCAAAACGTAATAGATAACACATTTCCGGACAAAGGCTTTTACAACAAACAGATTGTGTTCCTTGTGTGGTTTTCTTAAATATTCAGGGCTGTTTTTCCAAATACACAAAAATGTCTAATCATTAACCAAAACCATATTTCAAAGTGAATCTATTTGCCAAGAGATTTCATCTGCACTTCAATTTTTATATGTATTTCATGCAAACATCAACTTTATTTTATAGAAAAAAAAATGGCACACGATTTAACTATTGCAGACTTTGAAACTGCAGAAGTGTGATTTTCACAAAAAAGATAATTCTACTGAGATGACTTGAGCTTTAGTGTTCAGTACTCCATAATGCACATCAGATGTCAGTTGATACTGACGATCTCAACTTACTTATTAATATTTTTATTATACATTTATTAAAAAGTAATTGTTCCCATTCAGTTGCTTTGACTTTTGTCAATTATTGGCTCACAGAAAAGCTGTAGCTTTCCTTGTGTCTGCCTCTTTTCATATATGTCTACTCCCCCACACCATCTGGACCTTCACTTGAATTCCTTAATGTATAACCTTTTGTAAGGAGGATAGACCCTGCCAGGCTTCAACTTTCCACAGCAGCTCTACAAGACAGATATAAACCCTTGAACTGCCAGTGTGCTGAAATACAAAATATTTCTTCCAGGTGTTAGAACATGTAATGGTATAAATAAAGAATTTATTAAGCAGGCATCATCATGTTTAGCTCTCATCATTTTGTCCTTCCAACAAGGAGGAAATGAAGAAAAATGTTTACATTTAGTCACTTTTTATGGACAGGTAAGGGGGCAGGGACTTTAATATAACTCCAGGTTTTTTACAAACAAAAATGTGTTTTACCTATTTGGACTATGACATGATTAGTCATAGTAACCCTCGGGTATGTAGAGGCTTCATCTTTAGTTTGTGAAAAGCTAATGCATTACATTTGGTATTTTATCTTTTCTTCATATGATTTTCAATGGCACAGTTCTAATTTTAATTCAGGTGATAAAGAACTAGAAATACAAATACAAGTGCCTGAGTGGTTATTCAGAGCAATGCAATAGGGGAACCACTTTTGGTGCCCAAAAGACCCACCTATGTGAAGACTCCAGAAAGAACTTTTCTTTATTTAGATTTGTAACAGGCTCCATACAGTAAATAAACTTGGATGTGACACAGGCTTAGTCCAGGTTTTCTTAATCTGACAGTGCCCACCTAGGTACAGCCTACCATACATTACAGATTTCTTTTTTTCCCAAATATTAGGTAGTATTTCAAAGCACAAAGAGCCAATTTCATATGCAGTGCTCCCTTCCCAGTATAGAAAGGTTATTTGTGAAGAAATAGTTCAACGAGGATCCAGCAAAGAACCATAAAATGCCATTAAAAACCTTTATTTTTAAGAGTGTAGTAAAAATAGTCATTAACCTTTTTTCTATACCCTTTTTCTCTTGTCGAGCATACAAAGGGGTTAGAAACCCACAACAGTAATGCTTATGGGAGAGGAACCTGTCTTAGATACGAGGGATGTTCAAAAAGTTTCCGCATTTTTAAATTTTCGTTGGAAACAGTGAAGGCGGGAGGAGCAGTAATTGGGCATTAAAAAGTTGGTATGACGCTGGGAAAATTGCATCGCAAATGAAGGTGACTATGTAGAATAGTGATGTAATTTGTTTTTGAAATTCTTAATGAATAGAGTTAAAATAAGGTGCAGAAACTTATTGAATGTCCCTCGTAGGATGCAGTTCACACGTAATTTTACTTACACAAAGCCATTCTACACTCTTAAAAATTGACAGATCTTCAATAGTACTTTACTAGATTGAATGATTCCTCATAGACTCGATCCTTGACAAAGAAGCTTTTAATTTTGACATATATATATATATATATATATACATATATATATATATATATATATATATATATACATATATTTTTGACATATGACATTGGTTCTTTTAACTTTGAAAGGGTTCCTAATATGTATATAAAACAGAAATATTTAATGTATAGCTGACTACATAGAAGAATACTGACAGACAAAGAAACCCTAAACCTAGCCTATTTTATTGTGCGTAGCAAGAGTCGTTTTAAATTCATGAAGCCATTGGCATTTAACAAATCTGTTATTATCTGTTCATGGCTATTTAAGGTCATTGTTCTAAATAAAGGATCTTTCTGGAACCTTCATGAAGATGCAGTGCTTGAAGGTAACAGTTTTATGAAAGACTAAAATCAACAAAGTTTAAGACAATTTTGATGTAAAGCACTTATATAATTGCACCTTTAATACAGTGTGTTTGGGTGACATGCAATGTGCTGGTACCCATTACTAAGGCTGGTATTTGCCTTTTACCTGAATTTCTTTTCCAGAATATAGCTCTGGCAGCATTCTAACTATGAAGGAGTAGGTTCAGAAAATGGATGGAACTAATGAAAAGGAGTAAACGCTCTTGTGAAAGTGGATTGTGGCTTCTTTTTTTAAAAAGAGGAAAAGTCAAACCCATCAAAATGCTGTGGAAAAAAGTAACAATTTAATGATATAGAACAATGATGCTTTGTTACAAAGCAGACAAGTTCGAAGTATCCTCAACTAAACAGTCATAAATTGTAAACAAAATAGTAACAGATAGTAAAAATATGATAACCCTAATGCAACTAGTATGCATATAATTATTTGAAACTTTTCACTTTATAAAAAAATACATAAAATTCTGAAAACCAAGTTGATAATTTGTGTTTAACACACGATAAATGATATATTTCAGCTTTTAATCAAAGCGACTTTTAGCTATGCAGTTTGCTTTGTGAATCTTCATTGCATAGTTCCAAAAATGCAACCACACTCTTAACGATTAACAATAAAAACTGAGCAAACAAAATGCAGCTCAGATAATCATGAACAAGTTTGCGTGCTCATATGGCCCACGAGATGTTGGCAGCGTGCTCCTTGGCTTTCATTCGAAGGACAGCGATACTAGAAGACCTCCTTTCAAATTCAGGCTTTGCTTCAAAAGCGTGTCCATTTGGAGTCGCCGAGAGCAAGGAGTCTGTGAAGAAGTTATTGAGGGAGACATGAGCAAATTGGTTCTGCTGGTTGCCGAATCCTACGTAGCTCTCACTCCGCGGGGAGTGGGGGTATGACGTCACACAGGGGGAGGAGTCCCGAGCGATCATACAGGAGGAAACCACAGAGCTGTTTGAGGTGGGTCCGCCAGTCCACAAATTGTTTGGAATCTGAGATGTACAATAGAAAAGAAAAGAAAAGTGAGAATGAAATACAGTAAGTAAAGAGTCAAGCAAATTAGAATTAAAAGCACTCGACCTTACCAAAATAACAGCCCTGTGTTCTGTGTCAGCTACATTTTTTTTTCTATCTCTGTTTTAACCGTGCACATAAATTGAATGGAATTGTTATGGAAATAGCACAATGGTTTAAATAAATGATGAGCTGTAAATTCCAACACAGCTTCCCTTTCTCTTAGCCTCATAAGAAAACATACAAGTGACAAAAGACAAGTATTATATGTATGTTGTCCAAACATATCTCATATTGACTACCACTGGGCACCATGTACTGGAAATCTGTCTGGGGTTATATGTGAGATTCCTTCGATTAAAACATAACACTAAAATAATAAACACAGTAATATATATAAATTTATTTTGCATCCACTGGTATTGTAAATTTTAAAAATCTTCATCCATTACTAAAAAAAATTTTCTGAGATTCAACTTTTTGATTTTTTGGATTTTAGATAGATAGATAGATAGATAGATAGATAGATAGATAGATAGATAG
>JANRMT010062791.1:254214925-254242329 GCA_026402145.1 Polypterus bichir lapradei
TAGATAGATAGATAGATAGATAGATAGATAGATAGATAGATAGATAGATGGTGGACCAGATATAATTATGCAGATCCAGATCATCTGGATGACTTTAATTTATGTGGGGACGATTCCAGTTTGGAGCGAAGATGATTCTTCATGTCGTCAGTTCGCACACTTCTTGATGGTCCGGGATTTTTCGGGTGATTTTCTATGTAATAAACGTAATAAGTTATAGCGTAATGAAAATTGCATAATTAGATTTGGACCACCCTATAGATATGGATGATGTTTCTTATATTACACTAAGGAACCCTTGTGCAATTCTGTTGGTTTTACAGTAACTGTTGGTTAAATTCTAAATTCAATTCATTATTTGCATTTAGTTGCTATGACGTGCTTTGGTGATTACGAGAGTATAATACTGTATTCCCCCCTCATATATCTTAGATTTTAATGATCTCATCCATTTGTTTAAGTAATTGTTTGTTCTGATATCCTATTTCACAGCACTCGTGGTTTCCACCCATATCTTAAAGATGTACAGACTTGGCTGACTGGCAATTCTAAACTGGCCAGGTATGACTGTGACTGTGGGTGTGCCCTGTGATTGACTAGCCTCTTGTCCAGAGCTGCGTCCTGCTTTTTGTCCTGATGCTCTGATGCTGCTGAGATAATGTAGTTTAGAGCCATCTGTTGTCCTGTATTTTTAACAGATTTAAAAAAAAAGAAAGAACTTTTTAAAACATGGCAAGAATTCATTTATAGTATTTTAGAATTTGCACAGTGGACCTGTGATCGACTCTTTTGTTACTGATTATTTTATCACACTTTAAATTTTTTTGCCTGTGTCACTGTTCTTTTTCTCTTTCTCTTGGGTGCGGATTGAATCATGTTTTGTTTTTTTTCCCCTAGTATTTCTATTTTACTTTTTCATTCTTTGCATTTACTTAGAAGTAAAATTAATGTTTCTCTTATAATATGTTTGACTACATTCCATTATAATGTTCTGCTTAACAATAATAAAACATAAAAAACGAACAAATTTATTTAAGCCCTATGTTAGTCCAGCTTGCTCTGCTTTGGATTAAGAGGATGCTGGTTTTACTTTGCGTGCCATTTGATGCACACTCCATGTAATCAAGTAGGTGTTCTTCATTTTTTCACCCACATTTAAATTTTTTTTTTTAGAACATTGTGACAATTTTAGTAGTATCTGGTAAATTTGGTCAAACAAACCTCATCAGTCTCATTTACCTAATTTTTCTGGTTCTCTGTGTGACAATAAAAAAATTCTGTGTGACAAAAAAAAATGTTTTGTGCAAAATTTACCATTAACCAGTTTTTATCTCTGTGCTAGTATTCTTGTTGAAGAATATATTTTAAAGTAACAGCTGGAAAACACTGTACTAATTCTTTCAATGGATGACTAAATTACAATATACGTGGATGTGGATTGCTTCTTTAATGTTCCAAGTGATGGACTATTGTCCTGTCCAAGACTTGTTCCAACCTTGTGCCCAGTTATGCCAAGGTAGTCTCTGGAACTTCTCTGGTTTCAAAAATGATGGATAGATAGCACATTGGATGTATGTTTATTGAATCTAAAGAATTTCAGTCATTTATAATATTACAGAATAGTTTTAAAATGTAACTTCTACAATATTGGGTACATCTTTATAGGAAAAGAGTAACATTAACAGATTGAGGACGGCAACCTGTTTTTCCTTCTCCCATTTTGCTCTCTATATTGAAGGAATGTAATATGGAATGTAGGAATGTAAAAGGGAAGTAACATGGATGAAAGTAATTTCACAAACATATATTGAATTAAATTAAATTATTCCAATTTGATTAGCTAATCATCAGTTTGTCTCAGTATGTTATGCATATGATTTTTAACATTTTCTATGATCTCTGCACTAGCTACATGAGCTACGTGACTTTTTAGGTTATTTTTTACACAACAATTTCTTAAAAAGAAGGTCAAGAGAAGAGCAAGTAGGCTTAAAGTGATCTGGCTATATAAAGAAACTTTTCAGCCTACACTCTTAGAAATAACATTCTAAAATGACACTTTACTAGGTTGTGCTGGTTCATCGAAGAGCAATTGCTTGGCAAATAACCTTTTCATTCTGGGAAGGTTTCTTTGAAATAAAATTGGTTATTTAGGCATTGATAAGGTTCTTCATACATGGACAAAAAACAAATATTTAAAACACAGTAGGCTGCTTTGCAGGAAACTGACAGATCAGGAACTCTGAATGTAGTCTATGTTTTAAGATTAAGCTTGAGTCCATTTAAAACCAGGATACTTCACAAGACTATTATCATCATCTATCCATATTGTACTTATTTATTGAACCTATTATGAATCTGAATAAATAAAAGTTCTTATTGGAACCTTTGTGAGGATGTTCTTTTGGGAACCCAAAATGGTTCCCCGCTATCAGGAACTAATTTGATACCTTTAGTTTTAAGAGTGTACAGTGACAGAGGGTACTGTACATAGTAAAAGCAATTTGAAATGGGAAAGGAACTAGGCAAGGCTGGTGCCATCTGTTACTTATGAATAAACTCTTAAAAATGGACACATCCAGCCATATATATAGAAATGGATAAAAGTGAATTTTGCACAAATGTTTGATGCATAAAGCCAGTTATAGAACTGTGCATAAATATTGAGGTTACATTTGGGTGCAGTAGGCGAGTAACAATTGATGAGCAGTTTAGGCCCAAATGGCCTATCTAAAAACTTGTTTTTTAACTTTTGAATTAAGAATTGCTTAGTGATAGTCATCACTGTTCAAAGTGCTGTAGAAAAAAAAAATATAGATTGATGGCTAAACGTTTTTCATCCTAAAGGTATATCAGTGAGAAAATATTAGTCACAGTAACATAGCAGTAAGTGAAGAATCCTATTATGAAACGAACATACTGTACCACCATAATGCTTTCTTGTTTTGTTTTCCTTCATCCTGCTTCACTAGACGAATCTGCACTGCATTTCTTTGACATAAATAAATTAACCATACAGTGCAATTAATGACCCAGCTCTCTCATATTCCCATGATGTTGGGTTCAAGTATTAGCTTCGCAGACTGTTAATATGTTCTGCACGGCCTTTCCTCTGCGGACTCCTGCTTAAAACTGACATCACATAGACAGGTTAGGTTAACTGACATCTCTATATTCATTCATGGTGCGTGAGTGCGTGAGGGTGCTCTATAATGCCCCGACGCCCCGTCGCCGTCCAGTGTTGTTTCCCTTCCTGCACCCCGGCAGACGGGATTGGCGGCACGAAACTGGAAAAGCGGTTGGGTGTGTGGATACACGTAAAGGTAAAAGAGTCATAGTCATTGATGAAATGGTCATTACTGTTGTTAACGAAAAGCGCAGAACAAACTGTAGTAGAGATAGAAGTATGTATTCGAAAAAGTGGTCCTCCCAGCTACAGTGTATATCGTGTTTTACTGGGCGGTGGTGGAAATGGAAAAAACGTGCACGGTTACATTGGCAGCAGCGGTCTGTGGTTTTCTGATTAAATCTATTTCAGGCATAATGATTTGTTTTCTGAATGTATGCTTTGATATGTACATACTGTTTGCAGTTTAACTCATTAAGGCCACGGCCTATAGTATAACGAGTCCTGTGTGCACGAAACGAACCAAAAAACAAGACACGTAGAACGAAGTTCACCAACTTGTGAAATTTAGAAGGCCGGACATTGTTGGAAAGCGAAAACTGGAAAAGCTTAAAAGAAGACTCGCTTTACACAACACTGCATAAAAAAACACATTTACCTGACAGCCGTAGCACAGCATTTTTTTAGTAAATTGTTTTATTTGGAAACCCCAGGTAGAGAAGCAGAGTCTAAAATGAGAATGTCTCCAGGACCTCTACGACCGTCTGGCTGGCGCACCGCTAGTCACCGACACATAAAACGCGCTGCTAAAGCGTGGGGATCTTTTAGCTACTGGCCAGTAGCACTGGGGCACGATTATCATTTATGTATGGCGTGTATGATCTGGAGTGTTGCAATAAGTGGGTGCCACTTCTTTTATTTCATGTTTACATTTTTATGATATAGCTGCAGGAACAAATTGTGTTTCCCATCAAAAAAGTGCTATAATTTAACTCAGATTACCACTATTAGGTGTCTTCATTATAAGTGATAAGATTGCATTTCATTCAGTAAAATGCGTTTAAACATTCATATTATTTGGATATAAACAACATTAAGAAACTGCCAATGGGACATGCGCTGTACATAAAGAATTTAAGCAGATCGTTTTCTGAAAATAAATAAAATAAGTTAAAATTCAGTGATTCATATTACTGCATTGCGCTTTACAAATATAATGTATATAACAACAGGTAAAATGATGTGACCGTCCATAACCGATTTTCTGCAAGAAAATAACCCTCACCCATTATCTATCTATCTATCTATCTATCTATAGTCCTTTGAGAATAATACGGGGAAGACAGATTTGAATATTTTGTACACAAAATGTGGAAAGGAAATAGAGAGGTACAAAGAGCACAATAACCAGTTCTTATCGAATCGTATTTTTAAGAACACTTGCTCTTAGCATGTCACTCTCAAAGAAATGAATTAAAGTTGCACGTCAAAATAAAGAACGTATTATATTATCAATAAAAAAAAAACTTAAATTCGAAAAAAGGTAATTGTGAAAAATACTGGTTTATTCTTTCTTTCTTATTCAATTAATCTAAATGTCGCACATAAACCGTGTTTTTAAAAAATTACATATCAATAAATCGTGTACTGTTTTTAAGTATATACATACACGTTTCAATTCGCTTTTTAAAATGGAACATTTTGTCGTGAACACGTTTGTCGTGTTCTAATTGCTTTTATGACATCGAAAACAAAAACAGGCTTTTTACTTAATCGTTTGCTCTCTGAGACGTCATTCTCACGTGTCCTTACAAGCACCTACTGTAAGAACCCTGAGGCACATGTGCCGCAATACAATGGGACGTACACCACAGGACCATTACAGACCATTAACTTCACGATATTTTACAGTCTTTTATTGGTGTCCGACTAAATTAATTGAATTTTATTTTTGGTATCACAGTACACTGAATGACTACTTCGTTTTAAACCTTTCTCACTGCTTGCTTTTTTGATGGGCAGAAGAAGAAACGTGATCTGAATAAAACGTAATACCGTTAATCCTACCCATCTGAAATGTACTGCATGAATTAAATTGGCCTTGAAGCCACTAATATAAAAGAAAGAAAGAAAGAAAGAAAGAAAGAAAGAAAGAAAGAAAGATTCCATTTATAATAAACAATAAGTATGTCTTTAAAATATGGAAGAAGAAGCGAGAAAAGCCCGCTGATACACGAGCAGAATGTGTAGGCTCTTCATAGACAATAATCAGGTGTATATTTTGAACCCAGGGCTCGGTGCAAACGTCAACTCTTAAAAGATAAAAGTGTCAAAGTGGTTCTTCAGAGGGGAACAGTTTTTGGAACCCCACAAGAACCATCCACCTAAAGGTTCCAGAAAGATCAGTTTAAATACGTAACAGATTTCAAAAATAATCATAGATAACAGATTTGTGAAATATCAATAGGTTCGCGATTTTAAAAGAACTCTTGCTGGTTACAAGTTAAGTTCAGGTTTTCCTGATCACTTTGTATCCTCCTAGGTAGTCCACTATACATTTAATATTTTTGTTTAGTCAACATACTAGAAACCTTTTCAAAGCTCAAATGACCCATTCATATACCGAGAACCTTCCTAGAATGAAATGGTACTTTGTCAAGCAATGGTTCTACATGGAACTACACAACCCAGAAAAGAGCCATTCAAGAACGGTCATATTTAATAATGTACCTAAAAAATAACATGTTTTGTAAATTTTAAATGCAGCACCTTCTCTTTTTTACTGTTCTGGCACATGCACTCTTTCAGAAAGGAATTATATTTACAATATGAAAAAGTTAGCCATGCACTTAACATGGATAAAAGATCCTTGGGTGAATTACACATTAGATACTTTACACATTTATTAATATTCTTTCTTTCTTTCTTTCTTTCTTTCTTTCTTTCTTTCTTTTTAAAGGCTCACCTGCGAGTAGCTGTCCGCTCTTGGCAGGACTGAGATGTCGTATGTGGCCGCAAAGTGACTTTTTGCTTGCTGGATCTGACCGTAACGTTCTCTTTTTCTCCATTTCGCCCTTCTGTTTTGAAACCAAACCTGTAAATCAATAGAAACGCTTTTGTAATTAATGCTTCTTGTAAGTCGGGAGTTATCTGGCAAAGTATGAAAGATAAAAATGATTACAATATACTCACTACCATGTTACACATTTTAAAAGATTCTACTGTTGCTTTATATCGCCGACAGACGAGAGAATTTTTGAAACCTTTTAGTGCTCTTACCTCTTCCTAATGTTAAATGTTTCTTATATATTTAATCGTATTTATTTCTTTTATGATATAAGATATTTTACAAATATTGTTCGATCTAATTAGGACAACTATTTATATTTTTCACTTTGTTAAGAGACAGATCCAGACAGTAACAAATCAGAGACTTTTCAGGGCTGACACGGCTATGAATTTAACAAATCACAAAATGGCAATTCTAGTACTCAGGCAGTTGAGCTGGTCGTTGCCTGCCCGTGACGTGTTTTGTGTTTCATTGAAGCCATTAGTTTGCCTGTCAGAGGTCACAGGATGACATGTTCAGTAATCCAGAGGTGCCCTTGGCACTGTGAAAGTCTTGCATGGATTCGAATAACGGCATTTTACTCCATTTTTTGTCCTGCATCCCAAAGCGATGCCCATTGGGCTCACTGACAACTTTAATTTAGCCCATCGTGAGTTATGGGTGTGTGTGGTCTTTCATCCAGGGTGGGCTTCTGTGTTTTATGTTCAGTGCTGATTAGGATCGGCAGCATCTCTAACCAATCCCGACCTGGATTACTGGACGATAACGGTAAAATCAACTTTATTTTTGGTTTCAACCGCATTTTTTTTTTTTTTGTCATAAATAAGCGATATTCGCGTTAATTTCCATGCTTTTGTGTTCGCTTACACAATTAAAGAAACATTTATTTTAATGTTAATACACCAGGAACAAAAGATACGCATATTTTAGACAAATCCAATATTAATAATGCATATGACTCATCTACGTAGTCCCTTGATGGTCTTAAAGCGATTTTAATACCGTCGACCTGTGCCGGTCATTTTACATCAGCCAGTATCTGCAATAGCAACACTCAGAGGTAAACATTCGTAACTTGTTTTTCCACCAAGTCGATTAACATTTACCCATTTTTCGTACATTTCCAAATTGTAACACTTCTACACTCTTAAAAATAAAGATGTCAAAGTGGTTCTTCTGAACGATGACCATCCACATAAACGTTCTAGAAATAACCTTTATTTATTTCGATCTGTAACAGGTTCCATAAATAATCACTAAAAAATTAAAACATATGTAAAAAAAAAAACAAAAAAACTGCGGCTTCCTGATTCGAAAATGACTTTTACCGGCAAAGTTGAGGTTTTCTTGATCTGTCATTATAAGTAGTCCGCTATTCATTAAAGAGTTCTGTTTTCTCAGAAGCAATTTTAAAGCCCAAAGATCCGATTTTATAAGCAAAGAACCCTTACCAGATTTAAATGGTTCTTTGTCAAGCTATTGACCACTGAGCCCAGTAAAGTGTCATTAAGGAACCGTTATTTTTAAAAGTGTACAGTAAGCGATAATATTGTATAGAAAAAAGGTTGCAGTGGTTAATCATTATTTCCCATTAAGCTCATGTGTTATATAAAGCGAAATACAACCAGCTTTAAGAACATTAGAAACACGAAATTCAGCATTAAATGTAAGAAGACGAAGCATCATAAATCATATTGATAGGCAGTGCATGGCAGATAAAATGTGCATGACGCTTTTATTATAATTTATAATGATTTCCACAGTAATCCATCATAAACCCTATCGTTTTGTAACACTGATATCCACACACGTATAAGAAAGCTGTGGAGCTTAATGACGAACTCAATATGACACTAAGGTGACTTTAAACATCAAATGATTTATCTGCTCATTCATTTTTTCGAGTCGATCCTTGCAGCATGGATACCAGTCCATCACAGGGAACACTCACTCACTGCAAGTCTTTGACGAGCTCGCGCGAGGGCATCACGCAGGCACCACGCAGACTCTTGCTGTCCTGACATCCTCACACCTGTCTAACGCGCAGTCACTTGGCCTGACCTCTTAAAGTCATCTCTGTGTGCAACCCCCGCCAATCAATCCCCCAAACCCACGTGTTCTTTCTCGATACCTGCACGCGAGCTTCGGTGAGCTCCGTCCTCATCGCCAGCTGCTCCCTCACGTACACATCTGGGTAATGCGTCTTCTGGAAGACTTTCTCGAGTTCCTCGAGCTGCACGCTTGTGAAGGTTGTCCTGTGCCTCCTCTTCTTGCTGCTGGAAACGTTGCTGTCACACTTCTCCGCCATGTCATCCATTTCTACTTTGTCTTGATTGCCTGAAGTAACAGGCGACACGCTTAAGGAGCAGCAGTTTTCCATGGATCTGGCAAGGTCGGAGCGCGGTGTGTGTCCGTCGGATTTCGAAGGGCCGAAATTTGCGACAACTGTGGAAAAAAATATCGTCAATCGATTATTTGATACAGGAAGAATACAGTAACGTGACAAATACACATGTATATGTAAAAGTAAAGAAATAATAAAGAATAAAAAATAAAATGAAACACAACTTCTGTGTCATCCATCCATCGACAGATTTTTTAAATCTGGACTTTCAAATTCATTTTTGTGGGATGCCGGAGACTATCTCCGAATATTATTGTCAGCATTAGTGGTGTCATGTTGTCAGATTGAGTCACATGAATCCTTATAATCGTGTAAGCATGTCAGTGTTAATTTGACATTGGTGAAGTTGCTGTGCTTTAGTGACACTGATGGAATTAATACCACGATATACGCGAAATAACGGAGTGTGCGCCTCAGATATTGTCACCCATAGCTCTGTAGTTGTCACAGAGTGCAATATTATACATTGCATATATTCATTCAACTATCAGTATATAATGCTGGTGGTTTTTAGGGGGATGAGGAACTAAAGCAATACCTATTGATATTAAATTAACAGTGTTTAGAATCATCGAGTAATAAGAAAAGAAACGATACGAAGAAGAGATGCTCAGGCAAAGTGACCTGCAGCGTCTGTACTTAACAAGAAACGCCTCTTAAAATAGACGTTTAGACAGCAATGCACATCTATACTGTATTGGTATCCACTTTTAATAATTATAATATAGCATCAGCAAAGTATTGGAAATAAGAATTTTAATGTAATGCATACTTTCAGCAAACAGTATAATTCAAAATATTTTACAATTAGAGCATTATTTTATTATTTGCCATTTTTTCCATTCTTATAATTGGCATAGTTTGTAAAGTGCCCAGGTTGATAACGCTTTATTATAATATCTAAAGTCGCTAATGTGAAGTGCTGTTTATGAAGTTTATTCCATAAACATTGTACATATTGATTTTTATTGATATTAATATATTTGTTTTTTGTTTTCTCTTACATTATTCTTCTAATGCACAGTTTTGTAGTTTTAACAACTAAGCATTTTATATTATACTGTGTGTATAATTATTGCTGACTTATAAAAATTTATTTGATTTGTATTAAATTATTTAGAGAATTCGCCTTTCACTATATGTCAAAGTGATTTTTTTTTCACCTTAAAAACAATCCGAAAGATTTGGAAGAAACACAGCACAGAGTAACGTATGCTGACGAGTGACCTAACTACTTACCTTTTCACCCGTAGGTGATGATAGAAATAACTTTTGAAATAAGAATGTATTATCTGAATATGTAAGGTCTACACCTACCGTTTTTTCTGGAAGTTGCCCTAAAGTGTTCTTTTAACACACGAACATGTTCACTAATAAATACACGGAGTACATTTTCAGCTATTTCGTACTGCCGTCATTAATATTTAATTGATTATTATATTCTAACAGGTGACGTTCTCCCTCTCCATATGTTTTAAATGACTTTCAGAATGCTGGGCGAATATATATATATATGTGTGTAATGTTTGATTTGATATACTTTATTAATCCCCGAATGTGGGAAATTAAATCATAATTATCCAATTAATTATCTACATTGTTTTGAAAACATTTTAAAACACAAATTGACTCTTATATGAACTTTTTTCTACTCTTTCTGAATAGCAATGATGTTTTAAACGACAAAACTTTTATTCAATGAAATGACGACCTTTATTAGAATGCATAATTGTGTGTTTCTGTAAAAGAATCATTATGCAGTAGGCAGGATCATCTCTATAGCTCCAGATTTCTGAAGTACAATTTGTAATCAATCAGTTAATTAATCGGTCGTTTATAGGCTACTGTAAATCACCTTTTACCGGGTTGGAGAGTTCATAAAAGCTCATCTTCACTGTAAAACTATAGTGCCCCATTTTTACCGGAAATCTGGATTCTTAACAGAGGAGCGGGTGGAAAATCCTGTGTATATATAGCGAGCGCATTTATTCGTGTATTAATGTATACCCTGTTACCACAAAGAAATATAACAAGAAAAATAAGAACGGATCTTGCTGCGATTTCAAAGAGTAAGGACTCCCTTGCTTTTATTTAAAAGACCCTCCCCATTAAGGATGCCCGTTCTGCTCAGGTTTCCCCAGACCCGCGAAGGCTCCCAGTGTTAGCCCACTAGAAGCGCTTTGCTCGGCCACTCCCCGCATTCCGGAGTCGGTGTGTTCTCTCCAGCATCACTTACCGTTTTGATCATCACATGGAGATGTTCGCCCCTGCTGCTCACCGCCTTGCAGATTAAATGCTTGGATGCACTTGGCCGACGCCTTGCTGTAAAACGGCACGCTCTCCATACTTTCCATAACTTGCTCCAACGTGCTTCCCGATCCCACGTAAAAATCAGCGCTTTTAACGCCGTGGTTCTTCACTGCAAACTTCTCATTCAGAAATTCCATAATCATGGAGACCCAGGGTTGATCCAAAGCCCTCGAGTTCAATTGTTATAGGTGTAGATGTCTGGTATCAACAGTGATACTGTGAATTTTTTCTCTTTCTTTCTTTCTTTTTTTATGGTGACTCTTAATTTGTCTTGTCTTGCAGTAACCCGAGGCGTCTCTTTATATCGACAAGCGCAGCGGGATACCAAAGGCTGCCTCCTTAGCTCTAATGAATATGGAGTAACAGGAGCTCCTCCCTCCCAAATGTACCGCGGGCTCTGACTGCGCCAGAGAGGCGGGGGAAATAAAGTGATAAAGCAGGAACTATTAAATTGCGCTTCATTAGCGGCACGTGCTTCAGAACAACAGTTAAAGCGCTCTGATTTATGACTATATACACAATACGCAGCGTTGTTACATTTTCCTAAAGTGAACCGAGACACGTCCGTTCACACTTCCAAATAATTCAGAACAGACTGCTGGTCACTTGCCACTAAATTAAGATAAATAGAACAGAGCATAATTCGCTTACTGCTTCCTTGGGTTAATAGCATTGTCAGATCATAGTAAATTTTTATAATATTGCAGTGCTCGTGATTTTTACACTTGAAACTGATTATAAAGTGATGTTAGATTTATTTTTATGTTAATGTCAGTAATTGACACTGACATTTGTTTCCTGAAGCCAAGATGCCTTGCTAACGAGAAAGGCGCTATATAAATAAAATGTATTATTATTATTACTCTTCCATTACAGCAGCATCTTTTTTGATCGAACGAAAGGCTAGGACTGACTCGGGTCGAGATGCCGGGCCTCCTCAAGACTATTCAATCGCTCTTTTCTATACAAAACTGACTTACACGTCTTTGAATTATCGCAGAAGAGGGGGAAAAAAGCGAAAACCCATAAGCACACACACACACACACACACACACAGAGGGAGCACTGAAACGGGACACAGAGAGAATCCAGGCGTTCATCCGAATCCGCTCTCTGGCAGCAGGGAGATCGAACTGTCCGATATTTAAATGCTCTCATAATGTACTTTAAATTACATTTATTTATTTTTCCGACGCCTTTATCCAAAGCAGCTTATATCATTTGCGATACAAATGGTTACTTTTTTATTTTTACATTTGGAACAAAGGCAGGTTAAGTGACTTGCTCAGGGTCACACAGTGCAAGTAGGAGAATTGGAACCCACAACCTCAGGGCTTGAAGTCCAAAGCTTTAACCACTACGCCACACTATTATTATTACATTTGACCTTGCTACATTTTAAAGTTCCTTATTCTTTTAAATGTTAGTGCCACTGCAAATATTGTTTATAATTTTAAAATAATAAGAGGAGTGCTGTTCTTATATTTTACAAAATGAAGAATTTGACAATATGCATATATATTTCATAATTATATCAGATACATTTGGAAGCTCAGTATTTCATATTCGCTTTGTCCGCTGACTGCAAAAACACGAACAATTAAAGGATCCAGACACACTTCAACTAACTTGCTCCTTACATATATACGGAATGTTCTGCATTGTTGTTTAACGCTATTTTCAATTTTCGCATTTGAAATTCCATTTAGTGTGTCTTCATTGAGTTGTGTTGGGTGGACGAAGCACTTCCATTCAACACTGTATCCCTCATTAAGGCGCTATACAGTCACAAAATGGAATCCGTGAAGATTTGATGGGTCAAATTCTCACAATTTTTCTTTTTGGACTTTCCTTACAAATCTATTATATTACTTATTGTCTGACTCACGTCTGAATATCCTATGAAAGGTACAATGTTTCAGTTACGATTGATTATATTTGTTTTGTATTTCCAGTTGGAGCGCATGCAGGTAACGGTCCTGGTTACTCAGTATAGCGGGATTTGAATCCACCACCGCAGCGCACGAAGTCCGAAACACTTGTTAACAAATCGACTGAATATGTTTTTATGTGTTAATATTATTTTTGTAAATTCTTTGAATCTTCTGAAGACACTTTTATATATTGGGTTCTAACGAAATTTAGAATTAAGATTTTCGAGAATTTTGCATATGTCAATTTATTTTCTGAACCGAATATATAAAGAGCTAGAACGGATATTGTGCATTTACCCTTTGGATAGGTCGTTTTTGCGATTTGCAATTAACAAAGTGTGCATTGTGTTATAAAATGTTTATTTTCCCCAAATATATTTTTTGTAATCGTATTTACCGCACACCACTAATCAATCATAAAATGTGGTGCATTTGCAGTATTCAGTACATAATATACACGGAATTACGTGAAAAAATACTATGACGATTAGAAATTTTAACAACTATTTAGCATCACTGATATTCATTCTTTCAGTTTGAATACCACATTCAGGCAACGCATTTGCATGCAAAACTATCGATCTTATTTAAAACGAGATGTGTCTGGCTGCAGATATCCACAGTGAATTGTTTAAAACTGGAACGGTAAAATTAGCAAATTGTATTCTTTCGTGTACAAGTCCGCTAAGCTAATGAAGTCATCAACTACACAGCGTCCATATCCGATATAAATCAGTAAAAGTTTCCATCAGAAGCAACGCACCAATTCAAGCAATCTAATGCCAGCCCCCCATTTGTTCAAAATGTCCTTGGGTTTTCCGTCAGTTTATCTCTCCGTTCATGACAGTCGCTTCTATTGAACACGTCGTTCACTCGTGAAACACTTCTGAGCGCTACTCACCTGCGCACTCCCACACCCGCTCAGTCAGATGCGACCGACACGCGCTGAGGTGGCTGCTAAAACGTACCGTGGAAATCGGAACTGTGATGTGTTCGGGACTGCAACACTTGGAAGCGTTTTAAAATGTGTGTTTTACAAGCTTTTCAAACGGGACCACGCTTCTTACGGGTTAATTTGTTTCAATTTCCGATTGATTTATAATCTCGATTATTAGACTGCTCATATCAATGCCTCAGTATTTTTGTAGTTTGCTTCGAAATCCTATAAAACGTAAGAAATTTCCAAAATATCGAATTTATGTGTAAAGCGGAGTTTTTAAAGTCCGCACTTGAAGTTTTTGAGAAATTTCAAAAGCATTGCTCGATAGCGAATCATTACAAGAATCATTCCGTATTAAGAGACGGTTATTTGCTTGAGAAATAAATTACTTTGAAAATGTCAAACGGAGATTAAAATAAACTTGTTGCTAGAAAATTAAAGTCTTCAGTATTCCGCAGACCTTCTACCGGACAGATTAAGAAACCTCTTAAATATTTGTTTTGATGAAAAGAATAATACAACGGGAAACATAAACCCATTTATGATTATTCGTTTTTTCCATGCATTCTACATTGTCATTAACTTGGATTTATGACTGTTAGGTGCATTCATTATAAATGATGAGATATATTTGCATTTCATCCAATGTTACGATTTTTTTTTTTCAACGTACAGGCGGGATATTTGTACATATAAACAGTTTTTAGAAACTGCTAATGGGACCTGTGCTGCAAATAAAGAATTTAACCAAATCGTTTTGTGTAAAATAAATAAATAATAAAAAGTCAGTTTTTGAGAATTCTGATTACTGCACTGTGCTTTTTAAATATCCTGTACATCAGCTTAATATACTTTTGAGTCAAAAGGCGAAATGTAACTATAACTTTCTTTTTCTTCATGAAAATAGCCTTCACTCGTCACTCATCTACACTGACATGCAAAGATAGATGATTTACAAATGAATACAGACTATTCTAAAATTCTGTTTAATGCATCAAAATCATTATCTATCTATCTATCTATCTATCTATCTATCTATCTATCATTAGTTACCATGGTGTCTTGTATAATGGACTATTTGTAGGGCAGACCTCAGTTTGTGAGACCAGAGAACTGTGTTCCTGATAGTGATGTGAGCAACACTGGAGCACCACTAGGAACAGTCCTGTCTCCATTTCTCTTCACTCCATACAACAGAAATTCTCTGATGGTTTTACACTTATGGCATGTATCGAGTAGGGGTGTGGGACAGTTGTTCCTTGGTGCAAATCTGCATAACATCAGCAAAACCAAGAACTGGTTATTGACTTTCATCACACCAAAGAGCCTCTATGTCCAACCACTATTTAGGTCCATTCCTACAAGTATTTGGGGATCCACATCAATGACAGGCTGAACTGGTCTCTATATGTTTGAGTGACTATATAAGAAAAGGGCAAAGCAGGCTCTTCTTCCTTAGGAGACAGTGTTTCTTTAATGTAGTGACATCCTTCACGTCTTCTACAGTTCTGTGACTTGCAATGCAATCTTTTATGCTGTAGTGTGGAGGGCCCGTAACATCACTTCAAGAGAGGCCCATTGAATCAAGAAACTGATGCACAGGTGTCGAACCCCAGTCCTGGAGGGCCACAGTGGCTGCAGGTTTTCATTCTAACCATCTCCTTCATTAGTGACCAGTTTTTGCTGCTAATTAACTGGACTCAGGCCCCTTAGTTGTTTCTTTTTCCTTAATTAGCAGCCAAACAGTAATGAGACACAAAACAAGCTGACACATGACCATCTTACCTGTGCCAATCACAGATTATCTTAAAATAAAGAAAGGTGATGGTCTTGGTAAGGTTGATGGCTCAGGTCACCAAAACATTTTGACAGTGTTCTTAGAAAAAAACAAAAAATCAACAGTTTTGGAAATGTCTGCTGTGGCAGAAAGAGAGCAGCAACAAGCCATTGAATTAAATAACGGGTTTAATTATCAGCAAGAACTAGCTTTTCATTAAGAGATTGGTTGGAGTGAAATTGGTTTAGCTGGTCATCTGTTAGCTCATTTCACATTTCATTTCATTTTGGCTGCCATTTAATGAAGAAAGAAAGAAATTCAGGGGACTGAATCCTTAAAATCAGGGCTATTAAAATGAAGGGAAAAGAAGTTAATTAGCAGTGAAAACTGGTTATTGATTAGGAAAAGGGTTACAATGAAAACCTGCAGCCACTGCGGCCCTGCAGGCCTGGAGTTCGACACCCCTGGATTAAAGGGACAGGCTCAGTTATGGGACATACTCTGGTCCCCTGGAGGTTGTAGCAAAGTAGAGAATTAAAACAAAGCAATGCTGCACATCCTCTCTATGACACAGTAATGCTGAGTACCTTCGGCCAACAAATTATTCATCTTAAGTGTGTCAAGAAATGCTACTGGGGCTCCTTTACACCAGTGGTTGTATGCTTGCTAAATGTCTCACTAGGACTGCTCTCTTATCTTTAGCCAAGTCACAAATGATCTTCTTTTTATATTCCTTTATGCATGTCTAATGCAATTATTGTTGTTATGATAATTCTGTAAAAGCTAAATGAAGAAAAATGAAGCAATATCTATCTATCTATCTATCACATCCTCAAAACATTAAATCCAATTCCGGATTGGGGACAGAGCCTATGCCAGCAGTGTGTTACTTTTATCTTAAGAAAGTTGCTATGTGTATCTGCTTTAAAATCAATATCTCAAAACAGGCTTTCATCACAAAATAATTGAGTTAATTCATATACTATGTCTATGTATTATCCTCAAAAAGAAGCATGCACTCTTTAGGGCAAACAAACATATAAATCTTCTTGGTGTCAAATGATAAAAATCAACAGATCCATCGGTTCAGTTTGATGCTTATTTTATCCACTTCAGGTTTTTAAGGAGCATTTGCTTTAAAAATGAACACATTTTCTTTTCATGAGATAATGGCATAACAGAACAGAATTTGTATTGTCCATCAGCTGGTATGTAAAGTCAGTCTGTTAGGTCTTAATCCCAACATTCACTCGATGTCCTCAGTGCCTCAGAATTTCTCTGGAATGTGTTTTACATTTGGATTATTTGGTATTCCATTTTGTTACCTTGAGATGTGTGATTTTCTATCCATTATCCAACCCACTATATCCTAAATACAGGGTCATGGGGGTCTGCTGGAGCTAATCCCAGCCAACACAGGGCGCAAGGGAGGAAACAAACCCTGGGCAGGGTGCCAGCTATGTGTGATTTTAAGTTGCCTTATAATAATGCTGCCAGTGAAGGTGCTATATAAAATAGTTTGATTGAATAGAATAGTCGATGTCCAGAATTTAAATATGCATAAATAAAACATACTTAAGGTTTACAACAAATAGGGAACTCTGACATAAAATACTGCAACGCACATCTGTTACCTTACAACGTCTTGCCAATTTGTCTTTCTGATCGTTCTGCCTGTAATCTACCATAATGCAATTTGCATGTTTACAATTAAAACAATACAAAAAATATAAATTGCTACATCATTTAAATTAGAGAGAACATTTTTATCATTTTAAACTGAAAGATGAATGTGCAGATTCCCTGGCTGTGACAGACTGCCATCCTGTCCTGGGCTGATTTGTGCCATTCACTCTCACCTTTGGGTTACCTGCAATCCAGTGTTGGAATAGACAGGATGAGAAAACAGATGCATGATGGAAGCAGAGCCACTAAAAATACTGGACGAATTAAAGATCATTTCTGTTGTGTATTTGAGTGCACAATATGACCGGAACTTTCAGTTCTATTAAATGGATTTCAATGTGCATTTTTACAGGCCTAATAAGTGTGTGTACTGATGAAAGCCAAGCACCCTGACCTTTGTGTTGCTACCCTTTCCCTCTCTTACGTGTTGAGATAGCTTTAATGTATTTGTTTTTGATTTCCAGAATCAATATGAACAGCTTGTATTTTCCTATAGTGTTTTTCTATTAATGCCAAGGCACTTTATCACAAATGTTTACATGCATTTTATACAACTGAAACACGGGCAGGACAAGTGACTTGCTTAAGATCACACAGGTCCTTACACTTTTCAGGAGAGGGAAGACGGAGCAGGCAACCTTGAAGTTTAAAGTCCAGTACCTTAGTCATAATGCTGCAGGGCTTTAAACTGCATTATTGTTAAGCCTAAATATTTATCTGCTGATTCTACTTCATGGTCGCAAGGACCCAGAACAAATGGGGCCAAATGAAAACAACTTATTTAAAATTAATGTATTAAATAATATCACCTGGAAACTGAAAGATAAAAGTAAATCAATGTCTTTGAATAAATATGGGTGCATGAGTGAGTGTGCCGAGAGATGGACTGGCTTCCCATCCAAGCTTTGTGTCCACTACTGGGATAGGCCTTGGTCTTTCCAGTGCTCAAAAACAATCACACAAGAACCTCACACGGAATACGGATTTATGGATTGACTGAATGAATGGCAAATTAAAATGTTCATTTCAATATACTATATTTTGAAGAATGTGGCTTCTTAGAGGTTTCTGCTGCAGTCACCAATGCAACATTTGCAAGCTCTTTCTTTAGCCTTCACTTACTTCTTGTGACCCTGGATCTATTCTTTCATTATAATATATTCAGACATCTTTGTTTTATTGAATACAAATGTCAGGTTTATTTCGTTTACTTGTTTGTGTTCTCAAGATCACGTCTTTACATTTTTTATTTACATTGACATATGTTATACACATTTTGGCTAAATAGGCTACAGCCTCTGCAATCTTAAACTGACATACACAGGACTGGAAAACAGATGAATGGCTCAATGGGTCCAGAAAATGAAAACACTTAAATGCCTCTTAGTGTACATTTATTTTTGTTTATTTACCCTGATAACAATTTACTTTCATTATGACGTATATTTTGCTTGTTACCGTCTTTAAATATTTGTAAACCCTTGTTATGTTTCTGAGTCTTGTAAGCTGTATGACATGAAATCCATATATCTCATGTTACCATGTAAAGACATGTCTCTTAAAGGAACAGGTTCTTTTTACATGTCTTTGTTGAAGTGATATGAGTTTCAGTCCTAATCTGTACTATTAGTGAGAAAGCGGTGAACAAGCTTGGAGTGTGTGAGAAGCATCTATAATCTCATCACCAGATGTTTTTAAAAAACTCTCCCATATTTGAAAATACAGCAAATACATTATGTACCAAATGTCACATATAATTTGCTTTTGTGCCTAAGATAATTTAGCATAATGATTTAAGAAATGAGCAATTATTTTGTAGTTATGCCACTGCAAAAAAACCTGTCCCCATCTTGGTTAAAAAAAATAATCAAAGTATAAACCAAACATGTATTTTACTATAATCAATTATGCATTCTGTTTGGCCCCTTAACATCATACTGTTGCTAAATTACAAAAGTATGTATGATTCTTTCTCAAACAGTACAATGTGTCCACTACTGCCAGAATAGACTGCAGCCTCCCACTCCAAACGCTAAGCAAAAAGGCTTTGCTACTGGACTTAGTGTATTGTTCACTACTTAGATAGGGAATAAAATTTAATATGGAAATCTAGAAGCCCTTATTTATGTAGATAATGGTGGGAGTCTGCAATGAACAGTCTAACACCCACTAGACTTAACGTGTCAGAATGAGATGATTACAAGAATTATTTCTATAAGCTACACTTTCTTACACACTTTGCATGTATGTGCTTTGTTAAGAGCCTTATGATCAGCTGGAAATACTGTATATAACACATAGTCTGGCATGTTCTGTTTAGTAACTGTTATTAATCATAATGACGTGTCATATAGATATATCATATGTGCTGTTTAGTATATGTATCTGCATTTTTATGATGATTAGAATATGTTAACTTTTTTGCACAAACATACAAATCACATTTTGCTGCGATTTGCATGTTTTAAACATTTAATAATTTCATTATTTTGGCAGTGTACATTGACACGCAAAGATGGATGATTTACAAATGAATACAGACTATTCTAAAATTCTGTTTAATGCATTAAAATCATATTTTACCTACCTATCTATCTATACTATTTTATATAGTGTCTTTCTTATCTATCTATCTATCTATCTAACATAATGATTAAAGCTTTTTACAGAAGGACAGGAAACAACCCCACACAGAGCGCCACAAATCACAGTACATAGAACTCATCTTGGCTTTTCCTAGTGAGGGTCACAGCTATCATAATATACATTTTTAAATAAAGGGTTTATACAAATAACAAAACATACCATGTTCTCTATACAGTATAAACAGAACATGAAAATTACTAGTTTACTGAGTACCTATGGTCTATACCTTAGGGGGTAAAATTTTAATATCATTGCAAAAGGCAGGCAAACTCCTAAGGTTTCAAAAAATAACAGAACTTTCATCATGAAGTAACCTACGTCTCTAGTGTAGACAAAACTTGGGTAGTCAAAACACAAAAGAAAAGGATAAATCCTGACATAAAAATAAACAGACTGTGGTTGACTCTTGACCGAGTGCTTCTGTCAGCTATTTTATATTTGATTTTGGATGTAATTTTAAAAACCAATTGGGTATTATTGCACGATAAATCCAGTAGTATTGGTATTTTTAAAGTATCAGTTGCAGTTGTAGTAAGTACAGTATGAAGCAATGGGTAAAGCTTTTCTGTTTCTATTTTTGATTTTATAAAAAAATATATAGCATTGAAACGGCATTTGTAAATTGTTGTGGAGGAAAAAAGGATCATATTAAGACAGTCTTTTATAAGCAGTAAGGGTTCATATTTTCAAGAGTACAAAATGAAATGTATGATAACTATAGTATTGTTGCATTCTTCACTCTTCAGTAATGCTAACAACTGTATTTTTCTAAAAATGCTGCAGTTTGTACACATTCACGTTCTTGGCTCATTACTTCTTTTCCACTTTGAGTAGCAATCCTGTCTTCCTGTTCACTGCATCAGACTGATTGATAACTGATTTTGAAAGGAAGTACAAAGTTTACTGTCATTCTCACTTGATTTTGTCAAAGTACTGCATATATATATAATTTTAGATGGCACTTTAATGCAAAATATGAATGCCACAAATCAGCATTAAATGCATTAGTTTAAAGAATACTGTGCCTATATTTTGCTATAGTTATTTCATTCTAGAAACAAAACAAAAAAATGCTTAATTCCTTTTTAACTCTGACTAACTGCAACTAATATTAAGGAATTTTTTGTTTATATTCATGTAAATGCAAGTCCATATTTAATATTTTTTAATGTTGTACAGCGTATCTACTCTTAAAGTTTGTATGATTCCATATATCTGTAAATGCATATTTAATATTTTTAATGCTGTACAGTATATTTATTCTAAAAGTATGGATGATTACAAATATTATGATTCAATCAATAACTGAATATACATCTTATATAAACTGTGCACAATAATTATTTAGTTAAGGAAAATAGAACAATAGTATCAAAATGTAGTATTTTTTAATTTTAAAAGATATATAAACATTTAGCAACTAAATGTGACTAACAGAAACTACAATACACATGTATGAATTGTCCTTCAGGAGTTAGGCCTTGCTTTCTTCTTTCCACTGCCCCAGCCAGCACTCAGTTGAACGGGGTTTACTCGAAAAGAAATTTTCTCCTTTTTGGCTGGTGAGGACTCTGCCCTTGGAGGCAACGGAACTTCTTTTTCTGCAATAAATAAATAAATGAATAAATACATATAGATACATTATCCATTTTTGTAAAGACAAACCATATATACAGTATAATGTAAGTTTTTATGCTTTGTTTAGATATAATAATGAAACTGCTATCAGGCCTCTTTTCCACAGCTCTTTTAACAACGCAGAGCTGGCACTCTTCATGTTATATGTCTGTACGTTTCCTCACTCCTCAATATATTTACACACACACAAATATATAAATAAAATAAAGAATAGAATTAGTACATATTACAATATCTCTATCTCTCTTTATTTACTCTGCCAAAATTTCCCTGGGGACAAATAAATTTTGTTCGTTCGTTCTATCTATCTATCAAATTCTGTAAACTGCTTCGGTACAAATGAAAAATGTATGACAAGTATAAAAGAGTTCTAATTTGTTGTGCATATCTTTGCATTCACTAATCTGTTTGGCATTTCCAATTTGTGCTGCTCACATATTCTTTTAACTTTCATGTGATCTTTTTAACCTTTGGTCCTTTATTTCATGAACAGTATCTTCAAGTCATCATATTTTTTTCCTAAATAAATTTAATGCAAAAAAGAATTTTGCATCTTTGTATGAAATTATTTTATCATATGAGTGTTAATAAAATAAAGATATTATTCCACACCGCCTTTTTCACAAGTCACAGGTAATGTTTTGAATTATTTTAAGGCTGCAACTGGCATTAAGCTAACCACAATGATTTTGGTAATGCAAGCAATAAAAATAAATATGGGGTTCAAAATGAGTTCTATGGTAATGGCCCAGTAAGAAGCCAGAATCACGTTACAGTATTTACATATTTTTACTGTGTGCCCAAATAAATGTATTCTCAAAACATTTAAAGCTAAACACTGATCCAACAGATTTTACAAACTAAAATTGTGTTTTTGTTGTAATATATTTCAAAGGGGACACCGTAACAGGGTATTGGCTCTCATTTTAGATTAAGGTCTGTCAAACCTACAGACAAAAGATCATCTATACAAACATTCTTTTTTTTTTTTTTTTACATTTCACTTTGAAAGAAGAAAAAATAAAATGAGACCATATGATTTAACTTCATTGATAAAATTACAAATGTAAATCATTATTTGAACATTTCCAATATTTGCCCTTTTGAAAAGTATTATTTTCTGTTATAATATTTAGAGTCTGTTCTTCACTAAAACCTACTGTTAAATCAGAGCCATAAGGTCTGCAGCATAAGTTGGTTTTACTTAAGGATATATGATCATTTCTCATATATTTGGTTTTTGCCTCTCACCGTAACTTCAAGAGACGTTTAGTACTAATTGAAACACCCTTCTCGTGGGTTTAATTTTCATTTTAATTAAAATCTAATTTGTCCTTGTTAAAATGGACAGTGTTTTCTTTTATTGAGATAGGCCTAGAAAACTTTGTTAAACTTTTCAATGGCTTGTTCTTCATGATTTTCCACATGTGTAGAATCTTTGTCACACAAGACCCTGAGGTAAACCTTTGACAGAGGGGCAGTCTTCCTTTTAAAATGGAGCCTCTTGCCGTTTCCTGCCTGACATTTTTGTCATGTCCTCTGAATGACCCCCTTTCCTTATTTCCAGCAACAGTAAGCAAATAAAATGTATTATTTCAAAATGAAATAGTGTGTCATATTACACAGTAGAATAGACAATGCTGCTAAAACAAATCTGTATTTCACATAATTTCACAAGTATAACAATATACTTTATTTAAGCGCATAGTACCATTGTCTGTTTTAAGAGTAATGTGAATTGGTGTTAATTATGTATAATCATTTGTATTTATTTTAAAATGTTATACATCAGCCTTACTTAAATTAATATACAGCTTTGAAAAACTGTTTTTTGAGTCCACTTTGGTTGCTTTCTGCTCAGTTTTTAAAATGAAACTTGCAAAAATCACTTTTTAAAAGATCTGTATGCAAAATGATTTTTAATACATATTTTTCACAGCTATTTTTTTGAAAAAAAAAATTACTTTCTCTCTCTTAATATCATTGGTTCTTTATTCTGGTATCATGTTTGAATAAAAATTTCTTGTTTTCTTTAAAAGAAACTTGTCATTTCAAAAGAATATTTTTTTAAATTATTATTTGCTTCAGAGTAATTAAGTTGTTTATACTCTCTAATATAGCTGTCATTCATAGAAAAATATCATATTAGTATACCTTAAATTATAACAAAAAATAACTTAATTCTGTAATAAAGTATAAAGCATGTTCACTAACACACACAACACACACAACACACACTTAGACACCAGAACTTTGAAGTGCTGCTAATAAATCTAATAGCATCTTTTTAATTTAGGGATAGATAACTTCAGAACAATATGAAAACATCAAAAGAAAATAATCTCAGATCCAAAAGTGAAGCATTTCAAGAGCAATTGTTTTCCAGGATTAACCACAAATTATTAAAATGAAACAGCTAGAGGAAATATGTTACACAAGTAAGTAGCAATGCATATCACATATAAAATGAATGTTATAAGGGGAGCAGCCACTGTGCCATTATGCCTGTATAGCAAAAGTACTTCTAACTCTGAGTTGTACGGCACCAGACTCACTTGAATGTCCTGCTGAGTGCCTGCGCATTGGTTTAAATCCTCTGCTTTCTTTACTGGCCTGAGACAAAGCACTCCCATTCGCACTGGGTGTAATCTCATCACACAGACTTTCTGTTCTTATGGGATTTGCCTGTTAGTAGTAAGAAGAACCAGAGAGAAAAAAGGACATACATTTGTTGATAATACTGAGAAAGTAAAAATGAAACATATTCTCATTATAATTAGAGTTTTAGAAACTTTCTTGAAGTTTAAACTATGTGTCATACATTCTAGTTAAAGTTTGAAAAAAATAAATATTTAACTCTTTAATAAAGTAAAGAGTTTAAATACTTTAGAGCATGAAATTTTTGTTTTATAGACTATATTAATAACTAACAAAACAGTTACTATAGAGAAACAAAGTTTTCATAAATGTCTTTGCATGCAGTAATAATAATTCCAATGAATAAAATAAAGCCATGTGCAAAGTTTACTACTAGTAAAAGTAATAGTTTACTACAGTAAAGTGACTTAGAATGTACACTTTATTCTTGATCAGTGCAAAACATAATGTATTATAAATACATAAGACACTGTACAAACACTACACTTCAGAGATTATCTGTATCTGATGAAAACCAGCATTTTGATAAATGGTACAAAAGAGTAGAAAAATATAAACTAAATGTTGGTAAATTAAATACATGAATTTACCACAAGCTGAACTCTTCCTCCATTTAATACTTCTGGATGAATGTGTGGTAAGATACAGTCACTGTGAAAGTAAGTATAAAGTGTTACATAGAGAGGCTGTGTTTAATACAACATGCTAAAACATAATTATATGCATTGTATGCATGCATACAAACACACACATTTATATTTAGATATATTTATATATATATATATATATATATATTTATATATATATATATATATATATATATATAACATGTTACAAAATGTTTTTGTGGTAAAAATAAAACATAAGACAATAAAACTGCTTTTAAAATAAGTAATTGTAAAGTATTGCGAAGTCTTTAAAACAACTTCAGCATTTTTTCACTGAAAACAAATATTAAAATAATTTAAATATTAGTATTTTTTCATTGTCTCCAATTAAAACTGTAATAGTGGAGAAAAGGGTGCCTTACGCAAGTGTAAAAAATGAGTACAGTCATCTTTGGGTCAAATCATGGCTGATGAAACAGATTAATTGATTTTTGGTCCGATTAATAAGCAGGAGTCTGATGTTCATGGTATCAATGCAGAAAGCAATTTACTGGTATACCTAAGAATTATGGTCTGGATCCTTCCCTATTCCTGTAACTGAAATATGGGCAAGTGAACAGAGACACCTAAAGTACGAAAGCAATGCCATGAAATGTGCTGCATTATATCATATAACTATCATCCCTTTGAAAGCAGGCCCTTAGCCTTTAACCATCAGTTTTCTTGTCAAAATATCTGACTCCCATTGTCCAAGCTCAGCCAGAGCAGATGCAGTAGGATGGAGCAGAGAATGATCTTGAAAGAAACAAGAAAAGGCAACATAAGCATCACATCTTCAGTGCTGTCAGATACAGGAAGTCAAGTGGAATGGTCCATATTTGTTATTTCGTTACCAACCATATCAGGTATCATTTTCAACAAAATAATTAACCTGAAATATGTTCACAACCCTTACAATACTATTTATTTTAAACACCTTTCACTTTATGATTACAATAATTAAAAAAAAAACATTCAAGAAAGCACATTAGTCCACAAAAGACAGGAAAAATGCACCAAGGCTTGCAATGTTACAGCCAGTTTATAAAACCAATTTAAGCATATTTTACTTGATTTTAAAAAATAAGTGAATCTTCACTACAAGAAATTATAAAACACAGAACAATGCAATACACAGCAACAATTTTTAATTATCCCATCTTTTATTTTACTTTGCTTAGTTGGTACTCAGAAAAGTACAACAGCATGAGATTTACCTATATAAAAGTTTTTTAAATATTATATTGTTACTATAGCTTTAAGTTCTTGCTTTTATTTTGTCATTTTCTGACTTTTACCTAATCGTATCCTCATAGTGAATATTACTAGGAAGTGGAGTACAGTTCAGGGCAAATGACACTGAATGCAGAAAGGCTGCAGCTACTTTAGTGTCATAACCACTAGCATACTTTTTTTAGTAAAGAATACCTTAAATAACCATGGGAAAAAGGGAATAAAATTTATAATGATGAAAACTCAAATAAAAAAAACCACTAAATTATCCCCACCTAATAGACATAAA
Source organism: Polypterus bichir lapradei (assembly GCA_026402145.1). Taxonomy (NCBI): domain Eukaryota; kingdom Metazoa; phylum Chordata; class Cladistia; order Polypteriformes; family Polypteridae; genus Polypterus; species Polypterus bichir. The sequence continues at coordinate 254,241,285 of JANRMT010062791.1, forward strand.
TGCTTGCAACATTCTAATAAAAATTAAGTAAGCCCAGTTTTTCAAGCTAGGAAAGACCAACTTGCTTTATTATGGTCTACATAAAAGCAGAATTTGGTTGGGGTGAAATCCTGTAGCCCCAGGGTTCCCCCATAAAAGAATTTGAGAACCACTGCTTTACAGAATACCTTAAACTATGAAAATCAAAACGGGCTGGAGCAATTAACAGTTTTTTTACTTGAAATCAAAGTGTAAGCATAAAGTAAAAATAGCCTCATGTCCATCACCAAATCAGTTCTGCATTTCAGGCTTAAGAAAGAATAAAATGACACAGCTGAAACATGTTATTTTTGCCATGTTGAACAAGACTAACAAGAAGTTACATGGTATTTACCAGATAAAAAACAGTATTTTTTTAAATCACAATTGGACTTTTAGGGCTTTTCTTAATCTTTGTTTAAAAAGAAGCAGACACTTGTTTTAGAGACGCAAACTCAGTTTTATTCAATCCACTGACTACAATATTTATGAGTGCAAATACATTTATGTTTACAAAAAACACACACTTGACAAACTCCAGTAGATGTTAATGTTTCCTTAATGAAAACAGCAAAGCTACATTTATGCTTATTGTAAAACATTAAGATATTTTTCTCTGTGCTAAGCATTTATCTGAAAGGTATTTAAAGTGTTGCTTAATCTGCAGTGAGTCTAGGACAGAATGAATCATTTCAATACCATCAATTTTCCTGCCACTGACCATAATTAGCTAGCTTCATCTGATCAAACTACGGTGCTGTGTTAAAAACACAGAATGCTGAAGGGAATAGACACATCCATAGTAATAAAAAACAAATAAAAAATTATGAATAAAGTAAAGAATGAAAATTAAAAGTTGTAATTGTGATTGCCCAACAAGTATAGATGCAGGTGACCAAAGGAGCATGGCCAACAAAATAAGAGTCAGTGACACTGCTAGATAGATAGATAGATAGATAGATAGATAGATAGATAGATAGATAGATAGATAGATAGATAGATAGATAGATAGATAGATAGATAGATA
>JANRMT010062791.1:254242339-254254802 GCA_026402145.1 Polypterus bichir lapradei
ATAGATAGATAGATAGATAGATAGATAGATAGATAGATAGATAGATAAATCTTTATTTGTCTACAGGGGAAAACTCAATACCTATCATACAACATAAGAGGACCACACCTTTTTTACTTTTAGGGGAGTCGGTTAATCTGAGATTACACAAGGCATCAACAATTTAAATTAAATGGAAGATTTCTTCATTTTGAAATACAGAAGTATCATACTAAGATAAAACAATGAAAGAATAGGATGGGCAAAGTGGCAGATAATTTAAATTAGTATGAAATACTTCCAGCACAGTTATATGCAAAATACAGTAACTAAATTACTTCAATTTAGAAAAATGGAGATGTGACATTTTTTTCAGAAGAAGGAATGATAACTGTATGAAGTGTGGACAGGTTCATTGAAGATGACTATTTAAGAAATAATGCAGATAGGCAGCACCACAAAGTGATTTAATGAAAGATAAAAAACAAATCTCTGCTAATTAAATTTGGTGCCTAATACAAGAATACAGCATAATACAGACAACATTTATTCAGTAGTGGCTGGCTTGATTGCTATAAGCTTTACATCACTTGACAATGGCCAGAAGTAGTCAAATCCTTCTAATTGTAGTCAAGTGTTTGCTGTTTAAAAGAGTTCTCTTCAATTGCAATTTTGTAGTCTATTAACTCTTTGGTTTATAGAAATGACAAGTATTTAGCTTACATGTCATTTTTATTATTGTGTCTTTGTGTCCTTTATGTACTGGTTAATTCCTAGTTGTACTCAACTCCACTCCATCTGTATACGCTCTAACCAGGTCCATTAAAATCACTCCACACACATCTCAGTGTCAACTGCATTTACTCTCTGTTCTTCATTTTCTCACTAACTTCTACAGGTGCACAGTGGAGTACATTAGCACTGTCTGCGTAACATCCTGGTATGGTACCTGATTGGCTCAAAATCATAAAGCACTGCTGAGTGGTGAAGGAAGCACAGAACATTATGAATACCCAGCTGCCTTCTGTTAAGGACATATGCAACACTTGCTACTTTAGAAAGGCAAATTGCACAATTAAAGACTTCAGCCATCCTGCACAGATGCCATTCTCACTACTTGTCTGTAGAAACTGATACAGGGTCACTGGCACTCACATCAAAGGATTCAGGGACAGTTTCTAGCCATAGGTCATAAGGTTATTGAACAGCCAGTCATAATAAAAAATACTGAAGAATTATTGCAAGTTAAAAAACACTATACATATAATAAATAAACAAATACTTGCAAATATATACAGTATTATATATAGTGCATATAATTGTGTATATATTTGCATGCTACTTATACTTTATGTGTGTGTCCTGTCCATGCCAAAACAAATGACACAGGAAGAACAGAATGCAATTTTTGCAAGACAGATTTAAAAATATAGATGAATGCTTAGACAAGACCTGGTAAGATTGCATTCTTGAGAATTCTGCCTGGATTATGTATTAGTCCAGGTAATATTATGGAGATCAAAAAGTCTGACATAGTTCAAAACTTTGCATATCACAGGCTGGGTTCAAGCATATGGGTCATTAGATACATCACGGGATCAACTGAACCAGTACGGCAGGGCATGGCTTCATCTGAAGAGGAAGGACACTGATAAATCAGCAAGGCATTTGTGCTGTTTAACTGATGGTCTGTTTAAATTGGGGAATATGAAGTCAAGGAGCTTATACCATGGAAGGCTAACCAGTTCCATATGTAAATGTGTGCAAAAATGGAAATCTATGGATGAGATAAAATATCACTTTACTGTAATCCGGCAACAACACAAGTTTATGAATTTGATTTGGCAATACTGCAAGTAGAATCTCTGTTAAAAAGAAATTGTATTTTTTGACAGCTGGAACATTAATTCATTTATTGAGAAGCAGAGGTTACATCTCCAATTCACTGCATTAGCTCAAAGAAGACTTTCCTTTCCAGTTCAAAGCCTGCTGAACAGTTTAAGCCAACACACTTAAATTAAGTGAAAATTATAGCTGTAAACTGAGGAATCCTGAGAACTAAGTGAGAATACCAAACCCAAAGTGTATTCTTCTTTTGTAAGGTGCATTAAGATTTTCTTTGCTTTTTCCCCACATAAGACTTTAATGTCTTTTCATAATACAAAATGCTACACCATTCTTTTACTCGTAAAAAATCTATTTTTATTTGTTTTTTTCCTTCCCGAGGATTACATTGTCATGAGCAAAGGTCTGGGACATCTCAACTGTGTAGAGATGCTGGATCAAGTATAATAGGTATATGCTTATTCTGCCTTGGTCATTTTGGAAATGTTCTCTTGCTTCAAACTATAAATGCAGTGAAACAAATTGATTTTCTTCTTAAAAATGCTTAAACAAGAATATCACACATTTAAATAATGTAACTTTACAACTTGAGCAAATTGTGAAAGATTGTTGTCAGATGTGCAGTGCCCTCCATGATATTTGGGACAAAGACATCATTTTCCTTAATTTACCCTTCTGCTCAGCAGTTTAAAATTACAAATCAAACAATTCAGACATGATTAAAGTGCACATTGCAGACTTTAATTTAAGAGAATTTGCATACATTTTGGTCAGACCATGTAGAAATTACAACGCTTTTTATAAAAGGTCCCCCCATTTCAGGGCACCATAATATTTGGGACTCAGCAATGGCAAGTTTATTAAAGCAGTCATATTTAGTACTTTGTTGTCAATCCCTTGCATGCAATGACTGCTTGAATTCTGCAATACATAGACATCACTAGGTACAATAATTGTGATAAACACAGCAGCATAGTAGCTAGTTCTGCTTTCTTAAGAATCCAGTATCCTGGGTGTGAATCCCACAGCCGATCATTGCCTGAGTTTTCCCACACGTCAAGTGAAAATACTGCTGTTCACCTTTGTCGTGACAAACTTCCTTTCCTGTCAGCTTGTCCAGACCTAAACATCCACCGTGAACTGTGTAGCCAGCTGTGCTTTACAAAGTAGCAAATCATACTGTAGTTCAGTGACCTGGCTTTGCCTGCAGAGCAGCCAGCACAAGCAGTATGTACTATTTCCGCTCCCACTTCGGTGGGCATATCTTGTCACTGTGGACCCAGCATTAAATGCATGCGTGCTTATATAATTAATATGCAGATACTGGGAAAGTTAATTTAGCACTTTTTTAGTTAAACTGATTGGATACACATATCTTTCATATCTAATAATATTATAAAATTTATGCAGTAAGCACAATCATAATCTTAAGAAATTATGTTGTTTTTATAGCAAGGGATTTGTTTCAACACAGAACAGTTCTTGTAATGAAAAGAGAAAAAGAAAAAGAGACCATTCAAAAACAGTGTTTTTCTTACATTGTAGACATGTTTACCAAGATAGGCCCTGGCTCCATGTGATCATTGCATTAAAACTATTTCATTGCATTAAAACTAGTTCTGCCACTTAGCAGTGAAATTAAATTAACATTATTAAAACCATCCTTGTCTGTATCCATTCAGCTATTTTGTGAGCATGAGACAGAGACAAAGCCGGAAACCAACTCTGGAAAGAACACTATCAGGTGAATTAAACTCAGTTACAAATGGATAGTTTACAGTCAATAAGAAAAAACAGAATCCAGGAAGTAAACCAATATAAATATAAGGTTCTTGAAAAACCTATATTTGCAAGCAAATTCCTATAGCAGGGATCCGCAATGCTGCCTCTCACATCCCCGAGTCTCAATATCAGCCTCCACCAAGTCCTGTTAGTGTCGAACTCAGAAATTTTACTCTAGGTATAGTGAAGTCTATCATTTAGCATATCTTAAGTGGATGTCTAGCATCATACACAAACATACAAGCTGTAAACAACAACTATGCCACCTTATCCTTCAGATTAGCATCATGCAGAACAGGAATATGCATTTAGATACTGTGTGCTAATGTAAAAATAACTGTTTCATTGATCAGATTAAGTTAATAGTGTGAACCAACTGACCGCCATTCTATAGACCAGTGCTTTAACACTACTTAGTTAAGAGCATAGAAGGCAGAAGCATGTAATTTCAAGGGTAAAGCAGTGTTTCCACAAACGCAATTTATAACACAATAACATGCTCTTATAATGTATTTTCTGGGACTCCCCCAGAATTTTGATTTTTGGCTTCCACATTGTCAAAAGGGTTAATTGCGTGTAGCTGGCCCAGGCCGCCAGGACCACCCCTGTAGTTTATAGCATGGTATAAGCCTTAAACAGCAAAGCAGCTACAAAACATTATGTCCCACTACCACATGTGTGGGTTGTGCTAAATATGACATCTGATATTTGGGTAAAAACAAATCTACATTCACATATCAGTATAGAAGTTACTTCTTCTGAAGCCGATCTCTAAACTGAAGATGATTTTCTTTCTTTTTCAACTTTCCATTAAGATCAGGTTGTGCAATCTCTTTCAGCCAGTTAACTTACAACTCTTAATATTGAGTCCACCATGACCTTAGGGAGCTTTCATGTTAACCTGAATTCTTGTAGTCTACTTTGAACATCCTGCATTTGGGCTGAATTTTTTTTGGAGCTACATTTTGCTGGACAGCCTGCTTTGTGTAGCATAGATAATCCATTTTTTTGTGGAATGGTTGAAGTTTAAATACATCTGAAATTATGTTAAAAGCCCTCCAAGACAAACGGCTTTGAAAACTCTCAATGGTGGAATATTACTTTACAATTCATTTGTATGGTTAAGGCCAAATTATTTGATAATATTATAAATTTTATTTTGAGGAAATGTTTTTGAGTGATCACTGTAAAGGATAATTAAGTTAAGCTTTTGATGTTAATGAAGTTACTTTAAGTTTTTCTGATGACTTCTTATCTTGCTATAATTTATGACCGAGTATAATGTTTATTAAATGGTAAACTAAACTTTTAACAAAAGAATCTGCCTTTAAAATAATACATTATAATTACCATAAAAATATGTCAAAAGCAATGGAAAAGAGTTCCTTAGACACCTTTCACTTCATACACAAAAATTAAATACATACAACATAACATAACTATATGAGCTCACCCTTTCATAATCCTTGAACTGCTTATTTCATAATCACCAACTTGAGTATGAAGCCACTGGTATGTTAATTCTTTTTTTCTTTCTTCTATTTTCTGTGATGGGAGAATTCCATGATCTATAAATTCCTGGGCTACATGTAGAAAGAAAGAAAAAAAATGTATTAGATTAAATTATAGATATTTAGTTTTAAACAACCTAACTTGTGAAATCATTATGATTTTATGTGAACATTTACTTGTTTAATTTACAAGAAAAGAACATTTATTTTAAATATGCAATCCTCAGCATTGTGAAGATGAATACTGTAAATGAAGCAAGGCATTACTTTTTATTGAGTCTTCTTCACCTACTGAAATTACTTCATGAGCAACTCTTTACCCCTGAAAGTTCAATACTTTAAGATAATTATAGCTGATTTTCATAGTTAGGTTGTTTTACATCTTTACTTATTAAAATTATGAACAATATTTAAAAATGCAGTAAATAAGAGGAGCAGTCTTTCTACTCTGAAGAAAATCCAGAGTGAAACCTCTTCACTTTGCTTATTCTGTTAAGGGCCATGGTAAGGACATTAACACCTCATGTCTTTTTAGATATAAGAAAAGTGCTATAAACTGTTACAATTTAATACCGATAATGATTAATCACCCTATTATGACAAAAATGTAACATAAAAAATTATTCAATTATGGAACCAGTAAAAGTTACACTTCTGCAAAAAATAAATATACCATGTTTCAGATATTAGACCATTAATCTCATATGAGAAACAACACATAGCAAATTTTACTTTCCATATTTTTTATTCTGTGTTCAACACATTTCTCGATTGGCCAGGAGTGACAGTCCCAGAAAATGTACCCAAAGATCAGATTGCATGATGCTTTAAGTAATCTCTAAGGGCTCAAAAGTTATACTGAGGGATCTACAAGACTCTGCCAGCATGGTAAACATTACAGTTAAGGACTTTACTGTCAGATAATGCCTGAACAAGTATAACCTTAATGGGTCTCCAAAAAGGACATGGCATCACAGCTTTAGTTTTCCAAGTAGCATCTGAACAAACCACAAGATACATGAAACAATGTTGTCTGACTTGTACATAATATACCAAACTGGATTTGTATGGTTGTTATGCATAGTGTATCATTAAAGAAGCTAATGCCAACCATCAAAAATGGGGATGGAGGGGGGATAATTTGGGGTTGATTGGAGCCACAAAACAGCCTGCAATGACCTTTCTTTATAGCAACATATTATAGAATAAAACGTGAAGCCATATGTTTAACAGTGAATCCTTGGCTGAAATTCTATCATGGAAAAGGAAAATAACCTTAATCAGATCAACAAATATACAACTGAGTGTCTGAAAAGCAAACAAATATATTTTGGAACAACCAAGTCAATGTCAAGACTTAAATACCACTGAGATGCTGCAAGGAAGTTAAAGGATAAGTTCAATATTTTTCAAATCAAAGCTATTTCTTCACAGTCATGGTACAGTAATTTAATATTCTGCCACATGAAATTGTATTCTAAAGTGAAACGCTTTTTATAAATATTAAAAACATCTAACCTGGAGCTGAAGGGCCACTATTTTAAATGTGAAAACAAAAGCCTTAAAGCTAACCAGATTTTGAAGCAGCAAAGTTTTTGATTCAGGAAAATATACTTCATGTGTTTCTGAGGCATGTTTGTAGCAACAAAATGAAATTGGAAGTAAGAAAATTGATCACGTATTCATGTTTTTTTTTGAGGTAAGAGTAGGCATTTGCCATCAAACAATTGTGACAATACGTGATTGTAAACATGAGTTCTACAGTTGTGCTTGAAAGTTTGTGAACCCTTTAGAAGTTTCTATATTTCTGCATAAATATGACCTAAAACATCATCAGATTTTCACTCAAGTCCTAAAAGTAGATAAAGAGAGACCAGTTAAACAAATGAGACAAAAATATTATACTTGGTCATTTATTTATTGAGGAAAATGATCGAATATTACATATTTGTGAGTGGCAAAAGTATGTGAACCTCTAGAATTAGCAGTTAGTTTGAAGATGAAATTAGAGTCAGGTGTTTTCAATCAATGGGATGACAATCAGGTGTGAGTGGGCACCCTGTGTTATTTAAAGAACATGGTTCTATCAAAGCCTGCTCTTCACAACACATGTTTGGCATGAACAAAGGAGATTTCTGAGAACCCCAGAAAAAGAGTTGTTGATGCTCATCAGGCTGGAAAAGGTTACAAAACCATCTCTAAAGAGTCTGGACTCCACCAATCCACAGTCAGACAGATCGTGTACTAATGGAGGAAATTCAAGACCATTGTTACCCGCCCCAGGAGTAGTCGACCAACAAAGATCACTCAAAGAGCAAGCCATGTAATAGTCGGCGAGGTCACAAAGGACACCCGGGTAACATCTAAGCAACTGAAGGCCTCTCTCACATTGGCTAATGTTCATGTTCATGAGTCCATCATCAGGAGAACACTGAACAACAATGGTGTGCATGGCAGGGTTGCAAGGAGAAAGCCACTGCTCTCTAAAAAAACATTGCTGCTCGTCTGCAGTTTGCTAAAGATCACGTGGACAAACCAGAAGGCTATTGGAAGAATGTTTTGTGGATGGTTGAGACAAAAATAGAACTTTTTAGTTTAAATGAAAAGCGTTATGTTTGGAGAAACGAAAATACTGCTTTCCAGCATAAGAACCTTATCCCATCTGTGAAACATGGTGGTGGTAGTATCATGGTTTGGGCCCGTTTTGCTGCATCTGGGCCAGGACGGCTTGCCTTCATTGATGGAACAATGAATTCTGAATTATATCAGAGAATTCTAAAGGAAAATGCCAGGACATCTGTCCATGAACTGAATCTCAAGAGAAGGTGGGTCATGCAGCAAGACAACAACCCTAAGCACACAAGTTGTTCTGCCAGAGAATGGTTAAAGAAGAATAAAGTTAACGTTTTGGAATGGCCAAGTTAAAGTCCTGACCTTAATCCAATCAAAATGTTGTGGAAGGACCTGAAGCGAGCAGTTAATGTGAGGAAACCCACCAACATCCCAGAGTTGAAGCTGTTCTGTACGGAGGAATGAGCTAAAATTTCTCAAAGCCGGTGTGCAGGAAGGATCAAAAGTTACCAGAAACGTTTAGTTGCATTTATTGCTGCAAAGGGGGGGGTCACACCAGATACTGAAAGCAAAGGTTCACAAACTTTTGCCAATCACAAATATGTAATATTCGATCATCTTCCTTAATAAATAAATGACCATGTATAATATTTTTGTCTCATTTGTTTAACTGGTTTCTCTTTATCTACTTTTAGGACGTGAGTAAAAATCTGATGATGTTTTAGGTTATATTTATGCAGAAATATAGAAACTTCTAAAGGGTTCACAAACTTTCAAGCACCACTGTATGTAAGCGAGTGTGCCACCTTCCAGCATTGTGCTCTCCACTCCTGGCTTGCACCATACATACTGGGGTATCTTCTCTTTTCTCCACATGATAACTGGTAAAGGCTGTGGCTAGTTACTCTAAGTGTGTAAAAAACATTGTGAGGCAAGTACTGGTGACTGATTTTATATGTGGTATTTTCTAACAGAAATCATGATCTGTAGAATCTGTGGGGTAGTATGATTGTGGCAAGGGCTATTACATTCTGGTTTGTTATATTTTGCATAGCATATGGAGTGAGATACATGATGAGTGGTAGCATGTTGATCAACTGTGCGCATACTGTAAGAGCTCCATTGTACTTTGTCCACGACAATAAATTTGAACTGAACTGATTACATTATATTGTATTTTTTTGTCAAAATCTTAAATTCTTGAAAGAGCCAAAGCTAAATGCATTTTGATACTAAGTTCACAATACCAATCAACAATCAGTATTATACTCTTTATGTGATAAATTGTGTGGACATGCAATAAAAATTACTGGGGAGATAAAAAAGGCAGATTATGTGATAGAGTTAAACCGTGATAAAAACGGCTGAGGTGCCTTAAACCAATTATTGAATTTTATAACACAAGCTGAGTCACTTCTATTGAGGATATGGTAATAAAAGAACAACTGTGAATAAAAGTAATTAGTAGCATTTTTCTTCTCAAGATAGACTCACGTCCATAATATGATAAGGTAATTGTGATTTGTACAATTTTAAATCAACTTGTATCACATGAATTTTGCTTTTACATTTGGATTTTTACCCCTTGAATCCCATTTTAAACATGCATATATTTTACAGGATTTAGTCCAAATGTGAAAAAAACCTTAACATTTACAAAATATATCTGATTACTTAACAGCAATAAAAACATGATTGAGAACAAACAACTGAACCTAAAGAAATGCCTTCAAATATCAATGACTCAGTCTTAAAACAATGATTGGGCCAAAATTCCTTTCATATAATGTGAGAGACTGATACATTAAGTAATTCCTTTATGTTATTTTAACAAACTAATGAATTATGCATTTTGGTTTACCTTTTGTTAAAATAACTCATAATAAAATATGCTATATGACATTTGTCATGTATGGTGAGATTTATCTACTTTTTAGCACTTGATGAGGACTAGAAGATTGTTAATTATGTGGTCATATTTAAAACTATAGAATTGAACAAAAATACTACACACCTTTAACATGACTTTAAATGTAATTAAAAAGTAAAAGATAAGTAAAAATATCTTTGTAAGTTGTGTATGTAAGTTTATCACTATAACATTTACCAGTAAAGTAGAATTGTTATTCTATTTTTTGCAGCCAATACCCAAATAGGAGTACATACAGTATTTCCCTCTTTGTCTTTTGTTTTTTTTTAATTAATCCTTGTAATGTTTACTGACCCCAGAAATATGATTTGCTGTTTTATTATACTGTCAGGTAGCATTAGCATAAGCTATATTTTGTTACTTCTCATTGATATTCTTTCGCTTGTCATTTATCAACTCAAAAGTTCTCATTTGTCAATTCATTCTCGTTACTCATCACTTCCCACTTGTCTAAGCAATGTACTTAGCCAAACATTTATTAGTCATTATCTGTCATTGGCAGACAATGGCCATTGAAACATTTTCTTCTGACTGTAATAGTATTTTAATATTCCTGAGTTTGCAAAAAATCAGACAGTCATGAATTTTTTTACATACACAATATTGGTTGTGTGCACAGCCTGTGGTGAAGCTCTGAGATAGCCTGATTGAGATTCCAAGTGATGGATGGGCACTGGTGGTTTGCACTAGGGGATTTAGGGCTGGAAGTGTCCTTATGCTCATTGGTTCTGATAGCTGTAAATATTTTGACCATGGTTGTGTTTCTTACAAGAAGATTCTCCTTCCACACCAATCACAGGCTATCTGATCTTTGCACTTAATTTTTGTTGACTCCACGCTTTTATTTCTTCTGGTTCGAGTGAAACAGTTTGGCTGCAGACCATGTGGCCATTACTTTGATGACTCTATGTACTACAAACTTTTGAGGTGTAAGGCCTGGAAGCAAAATCACTTTTCGTTAGTTCACCAAAAGGTCCCCCAACAAACAGTCTGCCATGACAGAGGTTGTAAGAGTAATCAAAGTTAGCACATAGTTCAGTAAAGTGTAATATGATGTTCAGCTACACAACAAACACTATCTTAAAGTGGCATTCCCTTTTGCCACTGAGCATGTCTCACAGCAGCCTTTTTAACTTAAAATTCCTGCTTTTTACTGGTGTAAAATTGCTCACACCAGTAGAAGTGCTAGTAAGGCACAGATCACATTCCATTTTTTGTGTTACAGGAGATGAAAGAGAGAACAAGATTCCACTTAAACGTGGGAGATTTTTTCTGAAAAGAATATACAGTGACATACTGAAAGTAGGACACATGACCATGCCACATTTAAAAAATGTAAAAAAAATAGGTTAATGTTACACATTTCATGCTTGCAGTCTGCAAATCAAGAAGTGCAGCTGATGAGAACTTTAGCCTGTTAGCATTTAAGAAATGATTTTGTATTTTGTGTTATATTTATTTTTGCATATTTCACTGTTTCTATTGATAATATCACAGCTGCTGCTATTTCCTGAAGTGAATGCTAGGATGCTATGCATGCCTTCTAATGCAGGTGAGAAACTTGGGAAACGTTTCCCACATCCGAATAAAAGACTTGTGTATTGTTAACTGGTTAACCATGTCCTCCTTGAGTTTCACCTAACTTTACTTCATCCACTTCACATCTTATTTTCCATGCAATTCACCACCTCATCTTTTTCTCATATGCAGGGTAGATGTTCTTCTCCACTTGCCACCAGCCCCATTTCTCTGTGCAATTACAGCAAAGGTTAAAAAAAAGGATGCAATGCCTAATACCCTACTCAATACAGTTTTATTACAAATACATACTGACAAACATAGTATGTATAGTATGACAAACATAATTTAGCTACCTAAATTAAATTGGCAATTAAATTGGTCTATTTATTGGGGGGAGGAAAGGGAGGTGTTACCTTTAAATATTGATGTATCGAAATTTCTTTTCTTAGGGAATACCCCCGGCCCTAAATGTAACAACCTGAAAAGTTACTACTTTTTTAACTAAATGGTAAATAGTGTTTTTGTTGGTGAGTGAGCATTACATATACAGTATATACAGTACCTCGGTATAAATCCTTAATCCATTCCAGATCCTTTTGACTATACAAAACAAATTTTTCCCATAAGAAAAAATGGGAAAATGATTAATCCGTTCCCAAGAAAAAAAATCCTATTGTTATTAGCATAATACATGTATACATTGATGAGGTTGTATAAAATAATTTAAATACTGCTTAATACTAAAATACATAAATACAAAAGCAATTAGATGAAATAAATGAAAATAAATGAAAATTTAACCTCACTTTATTTTTTAATAACGTCTTTGTTTTTCACAATCGTAGATATCGTCATTCTCGGCATACGGTATGCAGCAGCCAAGTCCCGGATACGCATACCACCTTCATACTTTTCAACAATCAATTAAAATTTACACGAAAAAACACAAAATCACGTGAAAATTCTCAGAGAGTTAGTTATAGTGCGTACTGACGCTCGTGGGCAGTTGTGGCTTTGTCTCGAGAGAGGTAAACAAGGGTAGCACGCGGGTCGTTCACTGAATGCTAAAACTGGCGTACTGATGCTCATGGGCAGTCGTGGCTTTGTCTCGAGAGAGGTAAACAAGGGTAGCGCGCGGGTTGTTCACTGAATGCTAGCAACTGGCGTACTGACGCTCGTGGGCAGTCGTGGCTTTGTTTCGAGAGAGGTAAAGAAGGGTGGCACTCGGTGTTCTAGCATACGAATCGTATTCCAAACAGGACGTATACGAAGTTGGACTTATTCCAAAGCGGACCTATACCAAGGTACTACTATATATATATAT
>JANRMT010062791.1:254269802-254343016 GCA_026402145.1 Polypterus bichir lapradei
TACATATACAGTGGAACCTCGAGATACGAGTTTAATTCGTTCCAGCACTGAGCTTGTATAGCGAATTTCTCGTATCTAGAACAAACTTCCCCATTGAAAATAATGGAAATCCAGTTAATCTGTTCCGCACCCCCAAAAATATCAACATAAAAATCAATTTTCCTAACAAATAACACTGATAAATAATATATACAAGTGGAACCTCGGTTTGCGAGTAACTTGGTTTACGAGTGTTTTGCAAGACGAGCTAAATTTTTTAATTAATTTTGACTTGATAAAACGTGCGATGTCTTGCAATACGAGTAGTATGGATACACTTTGTCTGCTGAGCGTCATGTGATCATAACTGAGCTGATGGTTCTTCTCTCTCGTGCGCGTCTCTCTCTCCTTATCTCTCTCGCTCGCGCATGCGTCTCTCTCCTACTCTCTCCTTATCTCTCTCGCTCGCCTCTCTCTCTCTCCTTATCTCTCTCGCTCGAGCACGCATCTCTCTCTCTCGCTCTCTCTCTCCTCTTGAGGGCAATCATCTCCTATTCTCCGTGTGCATGTCCGCGATATTTTTGGATACGCTTATAAGGTGAACTGTTACAGCAAAACAATGAAATCACAAGCGCACAAACGCGTAGATCCTCACGCTACGGGAGAACAAGGAACACTGAGTGAGCTGACGGGCTGGCAGCGTCAGCTTGGGTGAATCCCCGAGTCGAGGCGGATCGGGAAACGCGTCACGCATACCCACAGCCTGGCTCGTGGCTCGTTACGCGAGCCAATGCTCGTATTTAGATCCGAATTTTTCGCTCATACTTTCCTCATATCTTGAATTTCTTGTATACAGAGCTGTTAGTATCTTGAGGTTCCACTGTATATATATATATATACACACACACACACACACGCATACTCTATATATACATCCATACATTTTCCTAACCAGCTCATTAATCCTGAGAACTTCAGAGACCTAGAACTTGAAAGATTGCTAATGCCCACAGGGGTACATCTATGTACAGATATTCATAACAAAGAAAGAGGTGAAATACCCATTTATTAATTCTATACAAAGTTCTTAGAATTCATCAGAAAAGACAAATGCCAGTCATTTTAATTTATATATCTAACTAAAGATATCTTTTTACATATGCATCACGGTTCCCTTTTAAAGTAAAACAGTCTAGCATTTTAATTGTATCCTTGTTTTGTAAAAACTTCTTATTAGTTTACCAAAGAAAATAAGGTCCGCAGGAATAAACAGGTTGTATAATGCTATTAAAAGCTACACTGCCACTATTTTGATCTACAGAATAATTACATTCCTGGACAGTGTCATGAAATATAAAAACAACTATATGAAAAAAAGAATTTAAAATGGAACATAAAGATGAAGCACTTAATAGAGTCAATTAATTAGAGAGAAAGGTATTTGCATCCTTTACTTTTAATCAATCCAACTAAAAAGTTTGCAAAACAAAGAAGAATGTGGCTTTGAAAATTCATGCATCATCTGATATACACAACAACTGGGAATTGAAAACTATCTAGATGGTCACCTTGCCTGAAGCCATGTGTGATATGATTCCCTGTATTCCCTCATTTATTTAGTTATTTTTTAAGAGTTTTATCTTTTTTCATAGAGCAAAGTGGCTTCATCTTGCCAGCCTTGGATAAATTAGGAAATAAATGAGTTACTTTTCATTTAAAGCAATGAGGAAACTTCTGAGCCAGTCTACAACTAGACATACCCATGTCTGGTGAGCTTCACTAATGCTTCAGTGTTAGTAAATTGAAAGCATTTTTTGCCAGTTATCTAAGTTGTGCTCTAAAGTAGCATTAAAGCATCAGTAAAATGAACACTGCTTGGCTGTTGCCAAATTACAGTAGTGTATGCTTTTCAATCTTAGTCACGTCATTTATAGCTCTGTAGTTTATTTCAGATTTACATTAAATGCATGGTGTCCTTCTTTGTTATTAGGGTATATTGTTTCAATTTACTGTAAATGTTTTAAGTCCATAGAGGATGAGATCTATAGTCTTCTTCTTCTTCTTTTGGCTGGTCCCGTTAGGGGTTGCCACAGCATATCATCTTGTTCCATATCTTCCTGTCCTCTAAATTTTGCACTGTCACACCCCTCACCTACATGTCTTCTCTCACCACATCCATTCTCTTAGGCCTTCCTCTTTTGTTCTTGCCTGGCAGTTTTATTCTTAGCATCCTTTTCCCAATATACTCAGCATCTCTCCTCTGCACATGTTCACACCAATGCAATCTCACCTCTCTGACTTTGTCTCCCAACCGTCCAACCTGAGTTGACCCTGTAATTAACTAATTTCTAATCCTGTCCATCCTTGTTACACCCAATTCAAATCTTAGCATCTTTAACTCTGCCACCTCCAGCTCTGTCTCCTGCTTTCTGGTCAGTGCCACCATCTCCAACCCATATAACAAAGCTGGTCTCACTACCATCCCTGTAGACCTTCCCTTTCACTCTTGCTGATAACCGTCTGTCAAAAACTATTCTTGACACTCCACCCATTCCACCCTGACTGCACTCTCTTTTTCACCTCTCTTCCACAATCCCCGTTAGTCTGTACTGTTGATCCGAAGTATTTAAACTCATCCACCTTCGCCAACTCTGCACCCTGCATCATCACCATTCCACTGACCTTCCTCTCATTCACACACATGTATTCTGTTTTGTTCTTACTGACCTTCAATCCTCTCCTCTTTAGAGGAATAACTCCACTTCTCCAGGGTCTCATCCACCTGCTCCCTACTCTCGCTAAAGATCACAATGTCATCAGCAAACATCAAAGTCCAAGGGGACTCCTGTTTAATCTCATCTGTCAACCTGTCCATCACCACTGCAAATAAGAAAGGGCTGATGTAATCCCACCTCCACGTTAAATGAATCCGTCACTCCTACCGCAGACCTCACCACTGTCACACTTCCCTTGTACATATCCTGTACAACTCTTACTTACTTCTCTGCCACTCCCAACTTCCTTATACAATACCACAACTCCTCTTGAAGCACCATGTCATATGCTTTCTCCATGTCCACAAAGACACAATGCAACATCTTCTGGCCTTCTCTATACTTCTCCATCAACACCCTCAGAGCAAAGATTGCATCTGTGTTGCTCTTTCTTGGCATGAAACCATACTGCTGCTCACTAATCATCATTTCCCTTCTTAACCTAGCTTCCACTACTCTTTCCCATAACTTCATGCCGTGGCTCATCAATTTTAATCCCCTGTAGTTACTACAGCTCTGCACATCCCACTTATTTTAAAAAATCGGCACCAGTACACTTCTTCTCCACTCCTCAGGCATTCTCTCACTTTCCAAGATTACATTACACAATCTGGTTAAAATCTCCATTGCCATGTATTCTAAACACCTCCACGCTTCCACAGATATGTCATCTGGACCAACGGCCTTTCCATTCTTCATCCTCTCCATAGCAGTCCTTACTTCCTCCTTGCTAATCTGTTGCACTTCCTGATTCACATCATCCAACCTTCTCTCTCTCTCTCATTCTCTTCATTCATCAGCCTCTCAAAGTACTCTTTCCATCGTCTCAACACACCCTCCTCGCTTGTTAGTATGTTTCCATCTTTATCCTTTATCACCCTAACCTGCTGCACATCTTTCCCAGCTCTGTCTAGCCAATCAGTACAAGTCCTCTTCTCCCTCCTTAGTGTCCAGTCTCTGATACAACTCATCATACACCTTTTCTTTAGCCTTTGCCACCTCTCTCTTTACCTTGCGCCTTATCTCCTTGTACTTTTGTCTACCTTCTGCATCTTTCTGACTGTCCCACTTCTTCTTCACCATCCTCTTCATCTGTATACTCTCCTGACCTGTACTTCCTCATTCCACCACCAGGATTCCTTTTCCTCATTCCTCTGTCCAGATGTCATACCAAGCACCCTTCTAGCTGTCATCCTTACTTCTTCTGCTGTAGTTGCCCAGCTGTCTGGTAACTCTTCACTGCGACCCAGTGCCTGTCTCACCTCCTCCCTAAACTCAACCTTGCAGTCATCCTTTTTCAACTTACACCATTTGATCCTTGGCTCTGCCCTCACTCTCCTCCTTGATCTCCAACGTCATCCTACAGACCACCATCCTATGCTGTCTAACTACACTTTCCCCGCCACTTTGAAGTCTTTAATCTCCTTCAGGACTAGATCTATAATAAAGGATCTTAAATCAAAAATAACATTGCATTTGTAATCAACAATACCTGCTTATGTTTGAAATTTGTCATCTATAACCTTTTTTTTGTACAGACCAAACCATTGGTAGAGAATTAAATTTCAAAAATATGATCATATTCATGATCAGCAACCTTGAAACAGCATAAAATGACACTCGACATGCTATATTACCAATTTAATGTTTTTTGAAAAGGAGTAACTGTGACTCCTCATATTCCATTAGGGGTGAACCCCTGGGGTTGGTTAATGTGGCATGCACAATTTCAAGTCCTTCTAACCATTATTGCTGAAGATAATTACTGGTCTATTTTAAATCATTAGGATATAATTTCCTGCACATAATATGGTCCAAAATGGCCTAAAATTAGTGTTGTTTGGGTCTAGAGGGCCAAAAATCATTGGAACCCCAAAAAGCTTAATATATTGCATAACCAGACATCAAGATGCATTGAAAGGCATATCATATGTGGGGGGTTTCTTGTTCTGGAGCATCAGGAGGTGCTGCACAAAAAAAAAAAAAAAAAAACAGACTGAAGTGACTTCAAAGCGTTCATAACTAATTCTTATAAACACAAAAGGAATTTCCTCTGCATGTAGGGAGATAATCATGCCAAAGTGCTTCCTGCCTTGTGCCAAATGATTGCTGGGATAGGCTCTAGATGCCCCATGACCCTGCCCTGGATAGATTTTATTTTAAGGGCTATATGATTGAAAGTAATTGAAAAGTTTTAAATCAGTTCTTCTTGCTTTGAAAATTCACTAAAAAAAAAAGTTACATGCATTCTTTCATCAAAATGCACAATAATATAACTTTTTTTTTTTTTACATTTTTAATTAGAACTTAAGAATACAGACTTAGAAATCAGAACTTTTAAAATACTTCTGATTTCATCCATCCATCCATCCATTCTCTTCCGCTTATCCGAGGTCGGGTCGCGGGGGTAGCAGCTTAAGGAGAGAAGCCCAGACTTCCCCCTCCCCGGCCACTTCTTCCAGCTCTTCCGGGAGAATCCCAAGGCGTTCCCTTCTGATTTCATACTTTGTAATATATGCATGTTTTATGGTACAACAACGGACAGTGAATTCTAAATCTGTGACAATGTTAATGAAAAGAAATACCTATTTGTGATACACCACTAAGAGTTACCTAAGCTAGCGATGGTCAAAGCCTGCTACAAAACAGAAGTATGATCCAGCTCGGCCCTAAATGACAGCATTTTCTCTGGCACTATCAATGCATATCTACTGCCATTCCCAGAGGACAAGCACCACTATAAGGCCCAGAGGACTGTAACAATTGTAGGTGTCCAAAAATATTTATCTAGGACCACCAAAGAAAGGTGCAAGCTTATCAAGAGGCTAGAACACCTCTTGGCTTGCAGTGGACATCATATGATTTTAAATCCAAAAAGATGGCACCATGTTACCCTTTAAGAATGAGGTTTTAGGAAGGCTTGTAGGGCATAGTCATCACCTGTCTGAATGAAAAGCATGGGACTGTTTTTCTATTTTAAAGTAGAGAAACCAGGTCCTGTAAGGGCTTCAGAGGTAGTCTATGTGACATCCCCAAAGTCAAAAAGGGTATCCTCTTGTAGGGGGTTTAAAGCCATATCACAGAAGAGGTAGCAGTGGAGTGGTTGAGTGGAGAGTTTGGTGCAAAGACTCATGGTGGTTGGTAGAAAAGACTAGGGTTAAAGAAGAAGGTATATACAAGGTCATTTTACAAATTATTTTGTGTGGTGCTTGACATCTCAATCTGACAGAATGGTTTAGATTGTCCAAAAAAACAGAAGTTATTTCCAGTTTTAATGTTCCTTTACATTTTATATCCTCCCCTCAGTGACGCTTTCCTGTGTGTTTTGTCCACTGAATACACCTATGTTTACACATAGTTGAGACAATGGCAATGTTCTTGGTGTGAAGAAGTGTAATAAGTGTATCCTTTACACTTATTATTTCTTTGTATGCACATCACTAAATTAAAATAAGTAGGTTCCAAAAATTGATGGATGAATTGATTTACTTATTACACACAAAATAAGGAAATGATGCAACCATTAAAACTACACATATACAGGAAACTGTTAGTTACAGAGTTATAATAAACACTAGCTCTGCCACCCGTCTAAGAGAGGTTGAAATCTTAGTAATCAACACAGACCTCAGCATTAACATTTGCAGTGCACCAGTGTTAAATGCTGTTTGGTATAGGGTTCATAAAAGCAATGTTAATGTATGTGATACACCATCTACTGGAATGACAATTGTAACACATTTTATTGCTAAAAATGTTTGCAATGCTCCTTCTTTTGGAATGACAGAGACACAGTAACCAGACGGACACACAGACAGACACATAGACACTTATATTTTTCTTAAGGTGGATAGACTCACGAACAAAGCATCATTAGATACATACGTGCAACATGTCCATTACAAGAAATTCAAGAAACTAAAACTTTCAACATTTGTTAAAATGCAATATGATTATGGTGCAGGGAATCCTTATTATCAGCTCAGCTATACCATATGAAGTAGATCTAATTAACCATATTAAAAAAAAGTTGAGCTGTGTTAAAGTTAACTTTGTCCTGCTCTCTATATGTAGGGTCGAGACCTTACTTAAAGAAAGGAAACAACTACCTGGTCATTCAGCGGTCACATGAGGAAGCTTCTTAATAAATATTGCCATCATTTGGCTTCACTAATAAAAATAAAGAATCATTCAATTTGAAATAGTGTATCAGGTATAGTGTATCAGATAAACAAGTGAACTTATTTTGGTTTGTGCACACTAAATTTTCCTTTAAAAATCATGCATTTGAAGGAGCTGTATGACTGAGCATACCTAATTTCCAGGGTATCTGCGTGGGTGTTTCTATATGTTGAAGCATTATACTTTGTATTTTCATGGCAGGCAAATAGAAATACCTTATTTCATAAAGCGTGAAGGAGACTAAATACAACAGCTGATAGACAGGAGGTTGTAAAATTAGGTACAGATTTCAGGTTTAGTTCAGATTTGGTTTATAATCAAAGATAGGCCCTTTAAACTGTAACTGAAGCCTGGATGCGTGCACAGGAACAGCTCCTGCAGCCTTTTACAGCTTTCTTTGAGAGACAATGTTGTGAACTGGCTTTGCACTCTGCCAGCAGAGCAGCTCTGACCCATGGAACGCACTCCTTCAGATCAACACTGCCTCAGGCCTCACTGCTTTCCTCAGCAAGTCTTACATTTCAGGCATCAAGTAGAACCTCTTCTGGAGATGATTAACCCAAACCCATGACAGATTTTTTCCAAGATATCTAACTCTGTGTGTTTATTTTATCCTGGCTCTTTTGTGGATGTACTGGACATGAGTAACCTACTTGAAATGGCTATCAGTTTACATGTGCTGGGACTGTTAAGGAGCCATGAAAGTCCTCAATATGAGAAAATATTTCCTTTTACTGATCTCTATTGTTAAGTAAGGTCTACTCTGGCAAATAAGAAGTCAACGTCCCCCTTGGAGTCAGACAGAAAATGAAATCTTTTTTTAATTTGAAACTTAAATATTTCATCAGTTGCCATTCTTTTTTGTTTTATACTTTGATATTACACAGTCATTTATGTATGCAACAATACTAAGTAAATTTGTTCTATATATGTTTATTGTTATGCTTATTCCACTTTTTAAATATGAACTGGCAACATCTCATTGAATGTTACATTGTTTAAACTATGTTTTTAATAAGCATTTTAGAAAAAAAAATCCAGATTTGAATATAAGATAGATAAAACAATTAGATATATATCATGAATGCTTGATAAAAGGTGCACATAAATATTGGGAATTTAAAAGGTTATTTACAGGTTGAAAGTTTAATATGTTTAATTCCAGGCGTTAAAATATCAACATAACTTCTAAATTATTTTCTTATGTTTATGTTTTACAGTTAGTCTGGTCACAGCCACAAAGATTCTGAATAAAAAATCGAAAGTGAAAAACTAAAGCATCTATCATGACCTAGTTAGGATGGTAAATCTATTATAGAAATTATTAACAATTACCTAATTATTAATTTTAAGCCTAAAAAATGTAATCATATTCAATTAATTGACTAAAAAGTACCTAAGATTATATTCTAGTCCACACGCACTCTTGTACACATACTTAACATCTTGCTCATGATTAAAAGTTAAAATATTTTGAATATGCCTTTTTTGCTAAAACGTATTGCCTTCAAAATAAAATCATGTTGTCACTAGTCAATTTTTTTTTTAATTTTTGAGATTTCTATCTTTACTTTTTACTCTGTTTTGTTATGATTTCTTTTCTCTCAGTGAGTTTGTTTGGTGCTAGCCTCAGTGGTTCTAGCTGCATCATCATAAAACTGGTGAAATTATTAGCTCACCATGTACAATACAAAAATATATTCTCCTTTCTGCAGTCTTTTCTACCACAAGATAAGACAGGTTAAATCACCTGTAATGAAATGTCTTCCACCTTGGAGAACCTCACATCAGATTTACTATGTAACACTAAGACACCTAAGAGGAGAAGATCAACATAAGCAATATATAAGCAATTGTTCTTTTCTTATGGTCTTTCTGCTCCTTTCAATAATCTACACTCATAGCATAAATGGCCTTTTCATTTTTCACTACTTGATTCTGGAAAAATAATGACTTAAAAGGGTAAGAGAGTAGCCATTATGAAAGAAGAGGTTAATCTAAACTGCATAATCTGTAGTGAAGTGTAGTTCAATTGTTTATTTGCTGCTGACAGTACAGTCTATGAGATGAGAGAAAAAGTCATAGAATGTCAATATTATCTTAAAGAAATCATTGCTGCTGTATTACAAATGTCACCAGCTGACACTTTGGCTAGTTTATTCATTATTTTATCAATATATTGCAACCTATGATAAAATACAGTGGAACCTGGGATTGCAAGCATAATTCGTTCTGGAAACATGCTTATAATCCAAAGCACTTGTATATCAAAGTGAATTTCCCCAAGAAATAATGGAAACTCAGGTGATTCATTCCACAACCCAAAACTATTCATATAAAAATGATTAATACAAAATATAAAGTAAAAATGCATAAAACAAATTAACCTGCACTTTACCTTTGGAAAGAATCATGGCTGGTGTGAGGGAGACGAGAGAGAGGAGGGTTATTGTGTAGGGCGACTTTCACTCTAACTAACAGAATCCCTGCTATCTGTTGGCTCACTGGAATCTTCTTCTTTTTTTGCGACTTTAACAAGGAATCTATCCAATGACAGTTGCTTTTGCCTGAAGAGTCACTACACTTGGACACAAAATAAAAAAATGGTTTACACACTGTAAGGTTTCTAAACTCTTTGGGATTCCACCCAATTGAAAGACACGCGGAACAGCGTCCCAAAGCAACTGCAGACTCCCAGCGCTGTAGCAGTTCGCCATAAAAGCGAATCCGAAAAGATCACGGACATGCTCTAAGCGCCTGCTGTTGATGGGTGATACAAGGAACATTATAAATGCGCAGGGCTCAGCATTACTTGGCCACTAACCTGGCCATGACCCTCCCTGACTGCTGTGTCTGTGTATAGGAGAGTGGCAGATCTCGCTACAATAAATAACCGTGCTGTTCCTGTTTCAAGCTGAATAAAGCTGGTGTTGCTAAAGTACTGAGACTCAGCTTCGTGTTTTGGGGTGCAAGACATTGACTCACACATCACAATCCACCTAACTTAGTATCATCTGCAAACTTACCCAGCTTGTTCTGGGTAACACACACACGGTCACAATGCTATAGTAAACAGTATACGCTCATACAGATGTTGACTATATGAGTGAGGCACGCCAACTGAGCCCGAAAATGGGAGACGATTACCCACAATCCCGCAGCGAGAGAGAGAGAAGAACCATCTGCTCAGTTGTGATCACTTGAGGCTGCTCAGCAGACAAAGCATATACACTACTAGTATTGCAAGACCTCGCTTGTTTAGCAAGTTAAAAAATTTTTTTTAATTTTAGCTCGTCTTGCAAAACACTCGCAGACCAAGTTACTCGCAATTTACTGTAATCCCATTCTTGTAGTAAGGCTGGTATTTATAACAATCAACTCTAATGGAGGACACTAAGAACTCTTCATTTAAAAATTCCAAGTATAACTGCATATGTATATGCAATATACAGTATGTTTATATTAGCATGGTGAGTAGGCACAGAGCTCTAGATCTTGTGCAACCTTCAAGGTTTTCATTTCATACTGCTGATTTGTTGACCATTTTTACATTGTCTGATTTTTCCTACTAATTGATCTTCACATATCACTCTATATCAGCTGAGTAATTAAGATGTCTAGTTCATACACTGCTTGGCAGCTGTGCGTAGGTTATAATTTCTCTAGATGGCCTCAATGATGTTACAGCCCTGACACTCATCTGGGATTTGACAATACTTCTTATTAAAGCTACATTTAATTATTAGAATTGATGGAAATGGTACAAGTAGAACCTTGGATTTTCGATTATTGAGAAACCAATTTGTCCTAGAACTGACTGACCTTAGTTGATACTGCCAAGACCTTGACATTTTTAAATGTTGCTTTTCAGTGATATGACATGGAGAGTTTGTTTACAGAGTTGACTGATAGATTGCAAGGGGGCAAATGAGATTTCTTGCAGTACACTCCAATCTTTAATATCTATTTATTTTTACATTAGAACATTAAAACAATCTAGACCAGAACAGGCCATTCATCCCAAAAAAACTTGCCAGTCCTGTCCACTTAGTTCCTCCGAAATAACATCAAGTCTTGCTTTAAAATTCCCTGAAGTTCAACTGTTTTTGTCCAAGTCCACACTATTTGCTAACTTATTTCAAGTGTCTATGGTTTTTCTGTGTGAAGAAAAACTTCCTAATTTTTGAGCAAAATTTATCCTTAGCAAGTTTCCAAC
This sequence comes from Polypterus bichir lapradei, assembly GCA_026402145.1. Taxonomy (NCBI): domain Eukaryota; kingdom Metazoa; phylum Chordata; class Cladistia; order Polypteriformes; family Polypteridae; genus Polypterus; species Polypterus bichir. The sequence goes on from JANRMT010062791.1 coordinate 254,280,954, forward strand.
TATGTCCCTATGCTTAATAAACTAATTTTAAAATAATATCCACCACACTAATTACCTTCATAATTTTAAACACTTCAACCATATCTACTCTTTAATCTCCTTTTGCTTAAACGTTTAATCTTTCCTCATTATTCATCCCCTGTATTATTCATCCTACTATATAACATAACATTGTGTTAGCGTTCTTAGTGTCTTCTGAAGAGTGTCTTGACAGTTGATAGTGACAAGTCCACTATGACTCCTAAATCCTTCTCATAATGTATACTTTCAATTTTCAGACCACCCATTGTGTACTCAAACCTATCATTTTTACTTGTTATGTGTAATACTTTACAGTTACATACATAAAATTTAATCTGTTCCAAGCCTGCATGCCGTGCAAGTCCCTTTGTAATGATTCAACAGATTCTAGATAATCTGGCAATCCACCTAGCTTGGTATCATCTGCAAACTTGCTTTATATATTCCTATCCAAATCATATATATAAATTATAAATAGCAGTGGCCCTAGCAATGAGCCCTGGGGAGCACAGCTCTTAAAATTAGCCAATTCTGATACAATTCCTCACACCATAAACCTCTGCCTCCTTTGTCTAAGCCAGCTCTACACCCATCTACACACTACACACTGAACTCCAACTTCTTTTAGTTTGATGCTCAATCACTCATGTGGCACCTTATCAAATGCTTCATGAAAGTCAAGGTAAATATCATAAGCTTAGTTTGATGATTTGTTTGATTTCAGCCTATTTAATCTAAGCAGTACTTCACCCTCTACAATTTCCAAATTACTCAGTATCCACTTAGTAATCCTTTTTAGTGCTGGGAGGATATCCACTTTCTCACATGTAAAGACCTCTAAAATGTTTAGAGTATCTGTTGTTTCACTGTCTATATTTTTTAATTCCTCTTTACTATTCTGGATGCACTTCACCTACTTCTTGACTGTTCTTTTACTACTAAAATAAAGAAATAATCCCTTTGGGTTATCTTTCACCTTCTCTGTTTTATTCCACTCTAACTGCCTTTTAGCTTCCCTAATATCCTTCTTAGTTCTTCAAATTCAGATGTATGTAAGAAAGGGATGGTGAACTTGAGATAGTTGCCTATTTGCCTCCAACTATAAATGCATGTGAGGTGATTTGTGCACATGGATCATTCTGTGCATACATTTCTTTATATTTTGATCCGTTCATTCAGAAATATTTTAACTAGCTGCATGACAATCAATTAACATACAGTATTTTACACAAGAATAAGAAATAACATATACACATGTAAGACAGCTTCACCAGAGGTTTAGCAGGGCATAACAGCAAGAGTACTAATATTGCAATGCAGCAGATAGAATTGGAGCAAGATCAAACAAGTGAGTGGAACCTCAAAAAATTTGCTTTGGACTAACCAAAGTTAATCTGTATCTAATCTTCCTCTCTGAGGGCGTGAGCTGAATTTGCTTACTTCTGTCTTTAATTTAATATCAGAGATCAACTGTCATGCATGTACTGCTGTAAAATTAAGAGTATGCATTTTGACAACAGCCATATTCTCCATCAGAAACTAAAATGTATATGTAATTATACTATCAAAAGTTCTTCCAGAATCTTAATGAATATTACTTTCAGCTTTTGATTTAACAAAAACATAAGCTTTAGAAAATAAACATAAACTATACATGAATGATCTGTTAAAGGGATAGCTTGATAATATTTATAGTAGGTGAGGAACAGAAACATAACAAATTGCCAACATTCCCTGGAAACAGAAAAATAATTATTATATGCTTTCTTCTGTTTACTGATTATGCACTTAAAATTACTGAATTATTTGACTTGCCTGCAAAAAGCCCTATATGATTACCAATAACTGAATATGGAAAACCAACTGTGTAATAAACTGAAGAAACTGATACTTGTTTGAAAACTTACTTAAATAGTATTAATAACATTATGTATGTTAAAGATACCACCTAAATAGCTAAAAATGATAGATTAAAAGAAACATAATGAACATAAAAGAAGTTCAGATTCTTTCCTGCTGCTTGATATAACAGAAACCAAAGATAAGTAAAATTATGACATCAGAGATGTAAATACAGATAAAAATGATAAGGAACAGATTGTTACAGACTTTAGCATTCTAAAATTCACACACGTACAGTAGACTGCAGGCATACCATTACTACACAACTGCTTCCAGGAAAGAAAGTCATGAGAACTTTGAAAAGGAAAATGAAATATAAATAGGACAATAACAAAAACCTGAAAAGTGAAAAAGAAAGATTTTCTCCTTTGGTACACATGACTTTAAAATCAAGAAAACAGAAATAAAATAGGTGCTTCTGAACTGTTTTGCTGTGAAAGATACTGAACAAATTATGGATTAAAACTGGAAAAATCAGTCATATCAAACCTACATCTTGGAAAGTATGCACTATCAAAGTGATTTTTTCATGGACATAATACACACAAAAACAAACTCATCCATTTTCTAACCCACTTGTCCAGTTCAGGGATGCTGGAAGCCTGTCTTGGCAACACTGGGTACAAGGCTGGAACAAACCCTGAATGGAGTACCAGCCCTCTGCAGAACACACATACACTCATGTCAAGCTAATTTTGAGTTATCAGGTAACCTAACATGTATGTCTTTGGAATATGGTAGGAAACCACAGGAACATGGCAAGAACATGCACATTTTACATGGGCAGTGTTTAGACCAGGGATTTAAACTGAGAACTCTGGAACGCCGAGACATACCTTAAGCCAATGTGCCACCCTAATTCATACATTTGCTTTGAGCAAAATTGATCAGTGGAATGCTTACTTTATTGGCAATCTTTTGCACCTTGAATTCCTCAATGTTTATCCATCAGCACATGTTCTGCAGTCTTGTGACATAAGCAATGTCAAAAAGCACAGCAAAAGCAAAATCCTTACTAGCATCAGAACGAATAGGATACCCCATCGACCTCAACATTTAAAAACGTTTTACTTCTCTTCTTGAGAGTTCCAGGTATTGTGTATTAGCACAAGCAAAAAGTATCACTTCGATGTACTATACAAACAAAGTTTAGACATCAATTGCCAAGGAGCTTAGTTTTATGTGATTTTTACAATATGCAAGATTTGTGGATTCCTAGGATTTTGTCGATCTTCATCAGGTAAATATGGTGCTTCAATCCTCTTCTACATCATTATGAAGCTTTGAGGACATGTTGTATATCTGCAAGTCATTATTTACTGTGTTGTGTGTCTGTCTTTATTTACACCATATGTAATTTAGATGGTTTTGCATTAGATGGACTGTTCAGCATTTTGAGAAGCATAGTAATACAAAGGCTGCTATATAAAAATGTTAATGTGTATTTAAGACATACATTATAATAATATATTAATAAATAATTGCATATAATACATAATAAATATTTTTTATCAGTGGGTCATGATATCTCTCCAAACTAGAAAACCACCAAAAAGTTAAAGATACCAAAAATAGGTGTATTTGTCAAATAGAGCAAATATGAGAGAGTCAGAAAAAGAGAGAGCACAAGCACAAATGTCAGCCTTCACAAGGAATTGCCCTGTCTATTAGAAAGTTTGGTTCATCTAATTGTCATCTAGTCAAGCACAACACAAAGCAATCCATTCTCACTCCCTACTTCAGTTTCAAAACCCTGGTCTGTTTCTTCTGCTAATGAGCCTCCATTTCAGCTCTATTCTATCTAGCCTGAGGTCACTGTAAAAACCTTGTCCAGGGGCTACTTTCTGTGAAGAACTTAAGTCATTAGGACCAGACCTTCTACATTATGGTAGAGCTCCTACTAATGCTTACTGTCCCAGCGCAACTCATCTTAAGAAGTCTTTAAAGGTGATGGTTGTAATTTAATGTTTAGCTGCATATTTTGTTGAAAAGGAAACATACTTTCATTAATCTAAGTCATAGTAGTGGCCTCTCTTCAGTCCTCTCTGACCTTATACTAAATGGGAAATCTTAAAAATATGCATATTTTGGCAAAAACAAAACTACTGTTTGTTAATAAGTGTGCATGTTTGTGTGCTACTATGCCATATGGTGGACTACCTTCCTGTTCAGACTTGATACTAGCCATGTGCCTGATGCCTTACAGAACGTTTTTTTCTTACAATGACTGAACTGTTTTTTTCTATGCTCAAAGCAGTACACCAAAAAGAATGCAAAATAAATAGAAATGAAAAAAATGAAAGTTGTATAATTTATTTCTAATAATTCACTTATCTAAATAACAAAATTTATGCAATTTTTAAAGTAATGAAGAAAAAGTACCTCTAACAAGGTCTGCTCTGGGAGGCCGTAGTTTGTATGAAGCCTTAGGAGAAGGATGCTTATTTTCATTGTTTTTGAATAATGCCAAACGTACAGCTGGATCTATATAAGGAAATACATTTAAGAGCAATGTACTTTTAAGTATATTCTACAATTCATTAATCATAATAGAATACTGAAACATTTTTTGAAAAGAACAAGCCTTTCAGCCAAATAAAGTTTGCCAATGCTAGTCACAAAAGTCAAGTTTTGGAGGTCCCCAATGTACCACTATCTACCACAGTACTTGGGAACATATTGCATGTGCCCACGGTTGTCTTAGTCAAGAAAACGTTGCAAATATTACTGCAAAATTTACCCTTAACAAGCCTTCATTAGTGTTTTTGTTGAAAAGCTCACTTTAAGGCAAGAGCTGAGATCCACTATACTAACTTACTCCATACTCATAAAGTACAGTGTAAACACTAACTTGTATTTCTAATGTTGTCTGATGAAATATTTGGGTGTTTAAAACATACTTAACAAATATAAATAGCAAATAAAATAGAACAATGTCAGTGTATATTAACCTTGCTATTTCCTAAAGCACAAATAGACGTTACATCACATTGTGTTCTCTGTGACTCTTATTCTCTTAATGTTGTGCTGTATTCACTTATCCACTGTGATGTAAATGATAAATCTAAAATGTGATCTAATTTTCATAATAGATATCAACAATGTGGTTAAACATAAAGCACACACAAAAGTGGTATATGTTATATCTTTACTGAACATATTGGTTAAATATTCAACTTAGGGATGAAAAAAGTATTGTACATTTAGTAACTGGAAGGGCAACAATAACTTTATGCTTCACTTTCTTGTAGCTGCCAATCAGATCTGAAGTGTTTTAAATGTATTGGAGCATGTGTATTAGTAAAACAGTTTCAGTTCATTTATATTTTTGGGATGTCCTGGTTTAGATTATACCCCAGCATTTTAAGAAGTCTGAAGTCAGGACTCTGATTTGCCCATTCTAAAATGCAGCATTTCGTCTGTTTAAATCACTATGTCATTAGTTTAGTCCTGTGTTTGGAATCACTGTCATGCTGCATGACCTAAAAATATTTTAACTTCAGATTAGAAACAGACACTCCAGAATTATCCCCTTGGAATTTCATGACATAGCAGCCCCATGCCAAGATGCTCAATCCACCATGCTACTTACTTGAAGGTGATGAGGCTTTAGTGTTATAAGAAGTGTTTTATTTTCTCCAAACAGATCACTATGTACTTGTACATAAAAAGATTCACTCTTGATTCATATCATTTAGTTGTGTGAAATATTTAGGTATCATTTGCAGATTCTTTTTTTTTGGAGAACCAATAGGATACACCATTGACTTCAACATTTAACAATGGCTGAAGAGTCATTATGGTAGCACTTCAAGATATTTATTCACACATACATTTTCAAAATAATTAGACATCAGTTGCCAAGGAGTTTAGTTTTATGTAACTTTTACTTTGTGCAAGATTTGTGAGTTCCTTGGATTTTGCTGATCTTCTTCTTTATCATTATGAAGCTTTGAGGATGTTCTGTATGTGTCTTTATTTACACCATATGTAATTTAGATGGTTTTGCATTAGATGGACTGTTCACCATTTTGAGAAGCATAATGATATAAAGGCAGATATATAATAATGTTAATGTGTATTTAAGATATACTGTATAATATTACATTAGAAATTTTGTTATCAAAAAGTTTTGGCATCTCTCCAGACTAGAAGAATACCAAAAAGTTAAAGATACCAAAACTGTTTTTTTTTTGTTTTTTTTTTTGTCAAATAGAGCAAATATAAGAGAGTCACATAAATGGAGAAAGCAGGGACAAAGTAAAACAAAACACAAGCTATGTCAACATTCACAAATAATTACCCTGTCTTTCAGAAACTATTTTGGACAAAAAAAACAAACAAACAAGCAAACAAAAAAACAAAGAAAGAAAGAAAGAAAGAATTGTCAAAGCTGACAGTAAATAAAGAAAAAGAGCATGAAATGGAATGTATTTCTTGTTCCTTAATTATTTATTTAGTTAAATTTGTCCATAATTTTCCTCCAAATGCAACATAAAATATGGCTTGAATTTAAAACTGTCATTTACTCTCATCAAACCTGAGACGACAGGCTCTAATGAGAACTGTTTTTTAATTGATGACCTATCAGAAGAGTGGGTGTGCTTTGCTTGACTTGGGAATCCTGTGGCTCATGTGCATGCTCAAAAGTTTGACTGTGCATGTTGACTATGAGCGCAAGAAAAAGTTGTCCAGAATTACTGTGTAAAGTGGCTACTTTAATTCTCACTCCATTTGAATGGTTTGCTGTAAATGTGACATTTGATGGCCAAAGGTTTAAGTCTGGTGTTCCGACGATTCACTTACTAAAGCCTGCCCTCTCAGCTTTAACAAGTAAAAGTGTCAGTTTTAAATTCAAGCCGTACTTCATGTTGCTTTTGTAGGGATATAATGGACAAAATTATATAAATAAATAAGCAACAAAAAACATTTATTTATAAATGCTCACATTTCATGCTATTTTTTCTTTATTTATTTTTACTTTTATTTGCGGATTTATTTACTTTTGCCTGAAATATTCCTTTAAACTGTTTACGTATTTGACCTTGAATATTTAAATAAGTTTAATGAAGACACATCTGTATACAACTTTACAACTATTTGTTTAATCATATTAATGTTAATTATTATGGTTTAGATGAAGATTAGATCACATTTTAGGCGCCATTACTGCAACAATCTAAATAACTCTAAAGGATTCACAAACTCTACCACATATTGTCTATGCAAGTTTCAGCCACATGACACTTAATTGGATTAAATGGGTTTGAAAAAGTTGTATTATGTTATTCAAGTTAGTGTTCCAGAGATGGCCTGTTGTTTATTCTAGGACTGGTTACTTAATTGTACTCAGTGCTGTTGTGATAAACTTAAGATTCCCAATGACACTTTGATAGACTAAGTAGGTTCATAAAATGGGATGATTGATGGAAAGAATGATTGAGAAATTGTATTAACACCTGTTAGCAAAACAACTGAAAACATTATTTGTTTTAATGCTGCTTTACAAAAGAATACTGGTGGGTGGCACAAACATGTTTTTTGACATTGAAGAAGGAATTAAAGAATAAAAAGAAACTATTTATTTTGGAACCTCTTGAGTGGGGGAAATGGTCAAAGCTATTTAGTAAAAAGCAGTATTTTTTATACATGAGGCTAGCATAATTCTACTTAGCATCTAAAAATACAAACTGAACATATGAAATAAAGTAACTAATTCCTCAATTATTTATTTACATAAACATTTTAACTATTCGCACACAGATAAAATGTGTAAATGTAATTTAGATAACTTACCAAGCAATTTCTTTTGCCATTCCTTCTTAGATTTCATTTTTTGTGCTCTTTTTAGCATTAGCTGAGCTGTATAACCACTTTTAAATCCCCTTTAGAACACAAAACACTACAGTTAAACATTATTCTACAAACATCAGGACAAAATTTGTACAACAGAGTAAATAACCAGTATGCACAATATAAGATAATAAGGATACATTAGTATAAAAATGTACTGCATGTATAGTGTAAATAAATGAAGTACACATTCTGCATTCTTTCATCTTAAAGATGTGCAGGGTAGAGTAACTGGTTATTCTAAAATGGCCTGGTACAAGTGGATAAAGGTATGTGTGTTGACTATACTCAAGATAGGCTGGCATCCCATCTATAAATGAAGTAGTTTCTCTATGACCATGTACTAAATGAAAGTGGTTTTAGCAAATGGATAATACATTTTATCAGCAACTTCCATACACAGCAAAAAACATACATTGTCATTTATCATAAGCACTGCAAACAATCAGGAGAAAGATTTCAAATTTCAAATAGTAACAGAGAAGAAAAGGTCATAAAATACAATTTTGAGCCAAACGTTTCAGAAATATTTTCTATACCTTTTTTGTCATATTTACGTTTAGGAAACCATTTTTTTTTAAAAAAACACCTTTCTATTTATATTAAATCTGTTTTCAATCTTTGCCTGGTGTCTCTTAAACTGTTATTCTCTTGTTTATACTGATTAGTTCTCCTCCTATGAACTTGAAGAGTGACATCAAAGCTTCTATCCCATTATTTTCAAAAAGTGAATTCTCCTGATATGTATTTCAGATATGCTTTGATTATAGACATAATTACTTCTTCAAAAGACCACCTCTAAGCAAACTTTAAACAAGATTAATTCTTGTAATTGAAAATTTCAACTATAAATATTCAACTATCTTTAAAATTTTGTCAGGGATTATTTTAATGCCTGTATTAGTTCTGCTAACATCTCATTTGATTTTATTATCATGAAAGCTAATAAAATGAAGTAAGCCATCAATAAAACAAAAACAACACGCACTTTAACCTACAGAATAGACTAAAATGCTGTCTTTCTTTGAAGTTTAAAGATTTAAAAACATTTGATTTACCCTAAAAAGTGATGTTTTAAAAACAATGGTTAACAGAAGATGGCTGTGTGCACTGCTTTATAGTTATGAACTAAAGATTTAAATTGTACAGCTTCTTAAAATATATAGGAAATGCTAGCTTGACTTGGTACAAAACAAAGAATAAAGATGAATGAGGAAAAATATAAAACATTCAAAAGGCATTGATTAGATAACACTGACAGCATGATTTTTTGCACAGCCATGTCTTCCTGACTTGCAATTTTAATTTAGTATTTCAAATAGTGAACAAAGAGTCCAAGATTCTGAAAACTAAATGAAACTATTTTCTATGCAAAAAATACTGTAAGTCCAACATAAAAACTAGTCTTCTATATAATGGGATTGAGAATGAACCTGATACTAGTGGATCAGTCATGAATAGCAAGTGGTGTGATTTATTTATTTATTTCAGGCTTAATGCATAAAATGTTGCTGCTTTCATTTGTTTACTGATTTAATTTTTGCTAAGTATATCCAAGCCAGTTGAACTATGCCCTTCAAACATGACATTTATGGCATATGAAAGCTTATGTGTAAAGGACGGGTTATGAACATTGCTTACTACTTAAAACAAGCATCTTCTGTATGTATCTGCACTCAAAATTAATTTTCTGGTCTACTGAGTGTATCACCACAAATATTTCTTGCTTAATTTTTATCAAGCGCATTAATGCAAAGTATGTGACTCAGTACCCTTTTTCCACACATACAAGTTATCCGAGGAATTTAAAAATGCATTAAAGTTCACGCTATGGTATGAGTCAAACATTTCAGAAAAACTAAACCAGTGAACACCTAGTGTAGTTCCCATGATATTCCTGCATCAGTGTATGTTTAAATGAAATCAGAAAATTGCACAATGAAATCCATCTTGTCCTAAAGTGCTGTTATCATGAGTGAATGAAAGACTAGCTTGATCATTTCACAAACTTCTATTTCCAAGATAGCTGCTTGAAAAGTATATTCTGTTCTTTGATTGCACATTCTCCCTTTCCCTGTTTGGGTCATCTCTAAACAGTAAATTTTTTTGTCCCAACATCCTAAAAACATACTGTCCTAGAGACATACTTTGGTGTTGGTTAACTGATGACTCTAAGTGGAGCCTGTGTGAGTGAAGATGAACATATCTGTGAGTGTGTCCTGTAATGAACTAGCATCCCATCCAGCATTGGTTTCAGCCTTTACATGGTGATGCCTGAACTGGTTTTTGAAACTGAATCACTTTAAGCTGGTTTGACAAGAGATGGCTGGAATTCAACTATATTTTATTTGTTACTGTAAGGCATTCTAGTCCAATACATTAAAATAACAAACTGATTTATTTTTTTTAACTTTCTCATAGTCCATATAGTCTTGTGTACTCAGTGACTCAAAAGCACTAAGTGCCAAGCTTATCAGTAAGGTTTTCGAGTCATCTTGCCCCATTGTTTTTCTGGCCAAGCAACAGACCATCTCTAACACAAACAGTTTTACTTGGGTTTTTCAGTTTAGGCAAAAGTTCAGTGTTATTGGGCTGATGCTTACTGTATTGAATAGTCTGTATACAACTTTGCACACAGACATCCTGATGCATCATAACTTGAAAGATGTGCAAAGCTCTTCTGGCTATTTAAACAACAGAAACTTTTTTTTAACATTTTACAAAGATATATTGTAAAAATAGTAAAGATCTTTGTAAGATATGTAGAATTTTTTTATATTTGCTTATAGATTAAATAATTACAAATTTTCAAACATAAAGAGAAAGGCATACTTACCATTCCTCTAATATTAGTTTTTCCTTTTCAGATTTCACACTGTTTGCATCTTTTGATAGACATGATGGTGTTATGCTTACTGAACTAAAAGACATATAAGATTAATAATTGAGGATAAGATCTATTTAAAAAAATGTAAAGATTTTACACTAGAAATGTTTATTCTTGCATTATACAACATCTGGACTTAATCAACATGCTTCCTGCATTTCCTCCTCTTCAGTGTAAAAGTACAGAAACCAAAGGCCAGAACCTAGAGCATGATCCTGCAGGTATAATATGTGGCGACTTCAACCTTATGTCTTTGGAAGGAACAATGACAAGTTTCCATCAGTATGTGTAAGTTACATTAATGGACACAACAAGCTGGACCTGGACCTGGTCTATTCAAATGTTAAAGGTACCTTTAAATTTAAACCTGTGGCATCATTGGATAGATCTGACCACAATCTGATCCATCTTACTTCCACTTATGTTGTTATTAGGCAGCACCTTATTTCCACAAAGTGGACCTTGGTGTAAGAAATTTCCCTCAGTGACTGTTTCCAAAAGAGATCCTGGGAAATAATGTGCAAGTCAAATGGCGATGATATTGAGTGACAGACTTTATTAGCTTCTGTGTCAACCCTACTGGTTTCTCAAAAACAATGCACAGCTTTCCAAAAAATCTCTGAAGGGCATTGAAGAAAAAGCAGAGTCAGAGAATTGAAACTAGAAAGCACACTCACTCAGAATAACATAAAAAATATGTGGAATAGACTGGGCATAATTACTAGTCTTAAACAATCCACAACTCAGGTGCTGGGAGGCATCATGAACAAAGCTAACACCCTGAACCAATTTTTAATGGATTTTTCATCCCCTACCACTGCCACCTCCTTCCATTGATCAGCCCCCACACACTGGTTCTACTGAATCAACTACTTGGACATATTTCATTCCTGCCACTTCGGTGCCAGTGTTTAGCACACTTTTGAACACCAGTACAGATGTCCACAATTGATAACCAAATGAGGTGACAAGTGAAGAGGTTAAACATAGGAAAAAACACTGCACCAAATAGAGTTAGTTCTTGAGCCTGTGCTGACCAGTTCTGTGATATCCTCTGTAACATGTTCAGTCTTTCATTAAGGATCCAGAAAGTACCTCTGCCTTGGAAAACACCATATATTGTTTTAATTCGAAAGAAAGCAGGTGCCTTTTCATCTAATGACTACAGACCAGTGACACTTGTATCCCACATCATTAGAAAATTCAAGAAGCTGGTCCTTGGCTCCATGAGTCTTCTTGTCAAAGACCACTTGGATCCACTGCCTTTCAGACAAAGATTAATGATGAAGATACAAATACCATCCAGTCATCTCTGTTAAAGGGTAAACTCAGAGATATGAAAGTGGATAAGGCTATGGTGTTCTGGATAATGAACTGTCTCTACAGTAAACCACAGTTTGTGAGGCTCAAAGATGGTGTCTCTAATGTGTGCAACACTACAGTAACACAAGGAAAATACGTTTTATTTTCTGTTCGCCTCGGAGTATAAATATAGCATCAGGTCAGGTTACTTGCAGATATTCTGTTCTTAACTAACTGTATATATTGACAAGGGGGGTGGGACAGAGTATAGGAATCAGGCAGAGAATTGTGTTTCTTGGTGCAAAAAGAATTGCCTGCAACTCATCATCAGCAAAACCAAGCAATTAATTATTGACTTTCGCCATACTAAAGCACCTCCGTGTTCAATAACTACTTAGGGAGTGGATGTGGAAGTGCTATACTACTACAAGTACTTGGTAGACCAAATTAATGAGGTGCTGGACTGGTCTACCTAAACAGAGGAACTATCTAAGAAAGGGCAGAGCAGTCTTAAAGGAACTGCGTTTCTAAAATGTTGAAAGTGGCATTCTTTACATGTTCTACAACTCTGCGATGGCCAGTGCAATTTTCAATGTTTTTGGGACAGATCAGTTCCCATGGAACAGTAATGGGGTAGTGAGGTGATGAACGGTGGTCTACCTAGGGATCTGACAGACGTGAGTTTTTGTGAGAGGAAGATGGGAGAAAATGGCTTGGGGAGTCATGGCAGAGAGAGAAAAATCCTGGACTGAAGGATAGGAAAAGGGGTGGATCGAGGTAAAGCAGGGTGAGAGAGGTGAGATGGCAATAGGCAAAAGGATGGTTGCTACAGCAGAGCAGAGGAAGAGGTATCTCGTGTCTGGGGAGTTCTTTACCTTTGGGTTTTTTTTAAACTTATTTATTTGACTATTTATTGCATTGTTTTTAACTTCACCTTGGACACAGGAATTATTTATTGGATTATTTATTTATTTAATATGGGGAAATGCACGGTTTTGTTTTTCTTTGAATTGTTCTTATAAGCACATATGGATTAAAAACTCTTTTACTTTAACACCCGTCCATTGCAGTTGTTGTGTGTGTATCCTCACTTGCCATGGCCCAATACTTGGTTATGACTATCGATGGGTTCAAACAGCTCCCATTATGGTTTTGGGTGAGTGGAGCCAACCCGCACTGTCATAGGTGTTTTCTAATTATCCTTCTGTTTACACTTGTTTTACCTAAGACATTGTAGGTCGATTCGCAATTCCAAAAACAGGCATTTCTGTCTTGTGCTCAGAGCCACTAGGACAAGTTTCACCATCACCCGGAAGCAACCAATCCTGAATTAGATTAATAGATTTTGAGAATATTGTACCATGTTATGTTTATCATCTCAAAGGAAAATTTTGCATGCAGGGTGGTTATGTAAACATACAGTATAATTCCAAATATGCAGTAACATAAATGAAGAAAGAAATGATGCACACTTACAAAATCGGGGATTTTCACAGACAAGAATACCGAATTTTATCAATCCACTGTATCATTTAGAGTTTATTTCTCTAAGATAATTTGCATTCAATTCAATATTTTTCAGATAATTAATTTCATTTGGAGTACCCACCTTTCACTTCTTTGAGTTTCCTTTGGTGATGATTGCAGCTTACTTGTCAATTCTATATGACTGTCATTATTAACCCATGCTTCTTGTGGTTGCCATTGAAAAGATGATGATAGTTTTTCACTTTCATTATGATGACTTGAATGCTAGAAAATATTACATTTTAGTACTAATACGTAACTGCTAAATTCTGGTGTAAAAATTACATTATAATCAACTTGGCTAAAATATGACCATTACATAATATAGACATCCCAAAATATTTTACAGAAAACTGAACACTGCATTGTTGTATTTCATATTTAACATACTTGACCTTCAATGCATCTGTAAATTTCTTGTCAATAAATTATTTTCAGTAATAAACTTTATCTGGTTTATCATGTGCCTAATAAGATCTTTAGACATGTCTAATATCAAAGCTAGCAGAAACCCAGCTAATCTGATAACAGTGAAATTAGTGACTGATAGTTTCAGTTCTCATGATCATAATATTAACTTAAAAGACCAAAAATCTAGTGCCTCAAAAGACAGTAATTTTACAGTCTATTTTATATAAATGTTTGAAACAATAGACAACTAATTTTTGAAAAGTATAATTCAGATTTATGACTACTTTCTTTAGTGGAGTCTAATGTTTACTTTCTGAAATGCTGCTTCATTTGGTACATTCAAATTTGGGCAAAAATCCCTTCTGTATGGCAATTTTAAGACTGACATTAAGGCTGATATCAGGGGTGGATATATGGAGTTCTAAGGTAAAGTACCTGTTGCATACATAGGGCCACACTTGACCTGGATATAATTCTAAAGAACAGCAGAATGTGGTATAAAACTGAACATTTTCTAGGGCATAGGAAGCTCAGACTTGGGAGAGTACTGTTTGGCAAAAGATTAACTGTCAGGGGCAAAAGATACCAGAATATTGAGAGAAAGACAAGAGAGATAAGCAATAAAAGGAGTTTTTTTTAGGAATAACACAGAGGAGGAAAAATGAAAAGGCAGTCCTGCTTAATACGTACAGGTCCAATTAGCCATGCAGGAAGGTCCAGAGAGGCTTAAGTGTGTTATTTTCCATGGCTGCTCTCCATTGTGATGTCTCTCTTCAATTATTTTTGTGTTGCAATACTCCTAAAATTTTGATAATGTGTTGGCCTACTTGGCCTTATGTATGTGTGGGACTGCTGTTTAGAATAAACTAGGTTGCTATTTATGATACACTCATGATGCAGGTTTTAGTGGTCACTTGCACTTAAATCTTTACACTTGCTCATTTTCCCTTACACACAAATCCTTTGGTCATTTCCTGTCTACCATAAGACACTTTGTCAGCATACAGTATAAAATGTTGTCACTCAATGAACATTTAAACAACTAGGAAAGACAAGTGTTTCCAGTAGAGTACATTATAAAGTTGGGCTCTGTACCATAAGATACAATCCACTGGAACCTAAAAGACAAAGCATTTGCAGCCAATTGACAGAAAGATAAAAAAAAAAAAACTTCATTGATTTTTCCATTTTTTTTCTTTGTTACATGCTTGACTGTCTATAAGAAACCCTTTGACAGTTAGTTAAATAGTAACATAATTGCTTGTTTAAACCAGCATGTTATTATAAAAGGATGCTTAATTTCAGAGAATGAAGATATTTGAATTAATTCTGGCACTGCAACAGCCTTTCATTAAAAATACCCTTAAAATATACTGAGGAAAACAGAATGTTGGGAAATATAATTCTCTGGTTTGATTTTATTGATTTTCATTTAAGTTTGAGGTGCATTTGGCATAAGTCATTTCCTCCTTTTAACATATAAAGCCCTAAATGGCCAAGGCACTACTTACTTGTCTGAATTTACAAACCAGAGCACAAACCAAGATCTCAGATGCCAGCCTGCTTAAGATACTAAGTACAGTATTAATAAAATAACAGTGTAAGGTCAAGCTTTAAGTTACAGGGCTGTGGAACTGTCTGCTAATGCAGGAGATGCCAATTCAGTCTCTGCTTTTAAATCCGGGCTGAAAACTCAATACTTTAGCTTATATCCTGACTAGACCTGCTGATTAGCTGTGCATAATGCTTTTTTGTTTGTTAGTGATTTGTTCAGAAATATAAGTAATAACAATATTTATAAACCATTATTAACCATCCTCTATTCTGCTTCTCTTCCCAGTATGATGATGAGGCACCTGGTGCCACTGCTAAGCTGCTCTCCTACATATAGAAAAGTAATCCCAGATAAAGGAATAATCAAATGGAGAGATTCTCTCACCCAACTGGATGGCCTAGTACAAACTCCACTAGAGAATACCCAGGAGGGGGTGAACAGCTATTTGGTTGAGGTCTCCATTACAAGGACTGTGACAATATCTGACTTTGTCTTTGATTTTCTCTTTTACAGTTTTGATCTCTGCTGTTGTCAACAGGCCATAGGTCACTAATTAATTAATGGACAGATAATGGTGGTTCCTATTTACATTAATCAGTTTCTATTTTGTTTTCTGTGTGTTTTAAAAATCTGTACTTTTACATTTACTTATTCTGTATATAGTAATTAATGTAATCTATTCTTGTATATTACTTGTAATAATAATAATAATTCTTTTCATTTATATAGCACTTTTCTCACTAAATGCGCTCGACAATTGCAGGTTAAGGGCCTTGTTCAAGGGCCCAACAGAGCAGAGTCCCTTTTTGCATTTACGGGATTCGAACCAGCAAGCTTCCGATTGCCAGTGCAGATCCCTAACCTCGCCTCCACTCAGTGAAAAATATGTTGTACTGTATAGTTTCCAGGAATATATCAGCTAGGTTGTGTAGGGGAGAAGATTTACTTAATCCATTCAAAATTCAAAATACTTTGTTCACTCAGATACTGTTCAAGTTAATTTTACTGTTAGTTTTTAACCTTGTCAATTAGCAAAGATAATTTGTGTGCTGTTAATACCAGCTACAAATACATAGTACGTTTATATTAAAGATGCAAAGACAAATATATACACTGTGAGATTTCTGAGCTCTTTTGAGACCCTCCCCAATGGTGCTGCACAACACATAAAACATATAAATAACAAAAAACTGCAGGGAAAAATTTACAACACAGACTCAATCATACATTTTTTTTTCTCTTTTCCTTCCATCATGTTAAACAAACAGGCTCAGATGACTTTTGCCATAATGTGTGGTGCAAAATGTAGTCCTTTGTAATCTGTAATTGTAAAATACATTAATGCTACATGGGTTCTTAAAATTCAAGGCTTTCACCAAGTCAAAATTGCCTCTGTCTCTTTCATACTTGATCTTAAATTAATAATGCTTCTATTCAATTTTATGCCAATCAATTGGGCAATTAAGAAGTGGAAATGTATTCCAAAAGTTTGAACCTTCCACTTAAAAAAAAAAAAACAAAAAAAAAAAACAAAGAAAGAAACCCAGCCAGTTTAGATTTATGTTTTATGTTGCTAATTTAATATCTTGCATCTTTATACTGTATACATGCAAATATCCATCTTCTATAATTCCTGCATTATGAATAAACTGTTTCAGTTTATTTATTACAACAATCATGTTTGGCATATCTGTTGAAAAATATTATATGACTATTCCCGGGCCACGAAACACACAAATTAAAGATGTTTACATTAACCTTTTCTAATTTATAACCTTGGTTCTTAAATTGAATTTAATCTTTTCCTCCACATAATTCCATCGTTTCTGTCAAAATGTAAGCAGAGAAACCCATACCTGATAAAATCTATTTCATATATAAGCCTATTGACCACATTTTGCCCTAATTTATATCAGTTTTTTTATCTTTTTTTTTTAATTTTTATTTACCTTTCCGCTTAGTTTGTTGAAAACTATAAAGAATTTTTTAAGTCTGTGCCAGCGCATTTTTCCAATATTTCCTATATTTTTGTGCTCCTGCTTATTTATTTAAATCTGTTCATAATAACTCTTTTTTCAGCACTGTGGTATGTATTTTATGGATCAGACACAATTTTCATTTTTATTGCAAATTATTGCAGGTTAAAAATTAAGTGCAGGAGAAAGACGTATCTAAATACTACATGTTCAAATTAATTCATATTATGCATCATATTTTCCTTTTAATTTTTTGCTTTTATATACAATAAAGCTATTCTAATATCTGAAAATGATACTGGTTTTAAAAAATATAATTATATTCTGTACAGTGTGTGTAAATGCACACTACACTAAAATTATAAAATTAAAATAAAAAAATACTACAGCATATCTCTTTGAACTAATTTCATTCTCACGTTCATTTGAAAACCAAAAAAAGCTACATGCACAGCTGTTGTACATCAGTGAATTGCTACTGTGATGTAAAGTGCTGAAAGCAATCCAAAATAAAGAATGAAAAAAGCACAAACCAGCGGAGAAAAGACTGCCTGAAAAGTTACATCTGGTGATGCAAATAAAGTCAGAGGCTTCTTAAAGTAATTTTGTTTTTCAAGGTAATAAATAAGAACATTTATCAAAGCACTGCTATATATTATCAAGGAATAAAGAAATAAAAATTTCCATGGAGGATGTTACCTTTGGCAAATGCAGATGGTTTAAAAATTGTTCTGGTGTTGAAAAGGAGGCTACAGAATCTAAGGTGATCCAGTCTTTTTCCAAAGATGCCTACAGATTAAAGAACACACAAAAATCTTTACAGTATATTTTTAATATGCAACAAATTATTATTTTTCACAAAACAAAGCAGTATATTTTTCACTTATATATTAGGTTTGTCTTCCTGTAATTTTTTAAAGAAAGTTTATGTAGCCTGAGAGTTCCTAATCTATATATATAAAAGCCAAATACTACTGACACACTCATCACGAAATCTCCTGAACCATGAGGTCTTGGGACTTGAAATTTGTAATGTAAGTTACCCTTGGCCCATAAGGTGCTCGCTAAGAAACGGTTTTAAAAATTTCGTGGTCCAAGCGATTTTTTTTCTATAATTTGCTTGAACATTCCATTGATTTTGCGACTTTCTTATCGCGCTAAGTATCAAAGTATTCGCTTGTGGTACTGATTTATTAGCGCAAATCTGAAAGAGACTCATCGGGCTGCGGGGCGGGGCCCTCCTCACTCACGTGTCTGCATTGGGGTATAACCTTAACTCTGCTTAGTTAGCGAACGAGAGAACTACTTAACGGAGTTACATGGTTTTTTTTTCTATAATTTGCTTGAACATTCTGGTTGATTGTGCAACTTCTCTCATTGCGCTAAGAATCATAGTTCACTTGCAGGAGCAATATATTCACACTAATCCAAGACAGAGGCTGTGGGCAGAGGGAAGGGGGAAAAGTGGTCAGAATTAGAGAGCTGGGCAGAGCCCTCCTCACTGTCCTGTTTCACTAATATATGGGCGAAGCCGCAGGAGGTGGATAGTTATCATTATAAAGGAAAAAAAAGTATCAAAATTACCTTCACTTGACTATAAAGGAGGTTGTCTTGGTATTCATCTGAGTGATTGCTCCACTTTCCCACATTAAATGTACCACTAAGCAGTCTCCTTCTAAACTCTTTGATTCTCTCTGTCACTTCCTTCGGCTACAATTACTTCTCCAATAAGCATTTGCCCCAACTGAGTATTAACTTATAAATCCAATTTAGTGTTTCAAATCCATCACAACAAGCATAGTCGTAGTCGTTAAAGTTATGGACTTCAAACCTGGAGGTTGGGGTTTAAAATATCACTACAGTCTAAGTGTGACCATCACTTGACCTGCTTGTGCTCCAACTGGAAAATCAAAAAGAAATGTAACCAATTGTATCATAAATGTTGCATAAAGGCGTCCACCAAATAAGTAAATATTAATATAAATGTTTAACCTCATTCAGTAAACTGCAGACCTTCTAATACAAAGTAGCTCTTAGGGAATCTCTGAGTTACCCTTTGCTCATAGTGGCCAGCAATCCATACTCTCTTTTGTATGTTCTACTAGCATCACCAAGAAGTCACCAGCTTTTGTTTCAGCCTTCATACATGTCCCTTAGCATCCTAGAAGAATTTTGCAGCAGTCCAGGCTATAAGAACATTTTGATCATTTGTTTAGGTGATTCCCAAAATGTCCAATGCCTCAGTAAATTCCTTTCAAGTGGCTTCAGGTGTCACTGTACCCAGTCTCCACTATCATTAAAGAGTACAAAATGAATACCCAGAACTGCTTTTGGACTCCTAAGTCAAGAAATTTGTAAACGGTAGCATCCGTCTGATGTCCATTCCATTGCTTTTCATTCTTTCTCCATGACCCCCTTCTCAAACTTGTGTCTTCTAAATAATTCAGTCTTTAGTAGTCCTTCACATACAAGATGAGTCAACATTTGTCAACAATGGTTAATTTTCATGTTGTGTTCTAATAATAACGAGCCTTTGTGGACTCTTTCTGCAATTGCAACAATGTCAAGAAACCCAAAAATGGGGCATTATAAGAAAAAACACACACACAAAAGTGATAAAGAGGAAATAAAAGAAGTACAAAATTCATTAGACAAAATAAGTAGCTTGCAGCCTGCTTGGGCTACCAACACAGTTTGAACTCCAGTCTGCCTGGTGGAATGGTTCATTCAGTTGCACACCATAACTGCCTCCACCTTGTGGCAGTGAGAACTCACCCTAAAAACTAAAAACTGCAATATTTAGACTTAAGTATGCTATAAGTAAAGCATCTGGCACCTGCTGGGTGATGTACGTCTTTAAGAAATGTTTTCCTTCTATAGCCTCCACACCCCTATCTCCCTCACCCTTTCTTGCCGGTGTCTCTGTGTGCTGCAATTCTAGGGAATCAAACAAAAGAGTAAACCCTGCATTTCTACTCTTCCTGTTCTCTCTCTATCTCTCTGGAACTTCCCTATGTCCAGTCAATAGCAAAAGAAGAACAAAGGAAGATGTTATGTGACACACTGTGTCTGAGGATTTTGTTTGTTCTCCTTATGACATTATGGGTTTTCTCTGGATACAATGGTTTCCTCCAATATTCAGAAAGTTGTGCAGAGTTCTCATTGGGTCAGGTATGATTCAGTTACCCACAGAAAAGGTAGCTAATGGTTGAATCTTAGAATTTGTTATTTGATGATGTCAGACAAGAACTCCTTTACATTTCTAAATGTCAATCTTATCTTTAGAACATTAAACATACAGAAGTGTATCAAATAACGTTAAAGCTGATTATGTTTAATGCCTATAATATTAACCAAGTGGAAATAATTGTGTATAGGGACTTTCAAAGTTAGAAATATACCTCATCAAAAGTAAAGTCTTCTAAATCAATTTCTTCAAAATCATCTTCTACATTATTTATTCTTGCAGCAGAAAGTGCGGAATCCAGTTTTTTTCGCAAAATATAGCCTCGCCAAGAAGCCTTAAAAAGAAAAAGAAAATTTGTGTGATCACACTAAACTCTGCATATACTAATTTATCTCATTAAAGGCTAACACACAGTAAGCAATACTTACAGTTTTCTATGAATACATTTACAATTTTTTGGGTAAAACATGAACTTATTTGCACTATTATTAAAGAATGTTTATATCTGCATCTCCTCCTCCTTAACAAAAACATAGATGTAAAGGTGTTTACAAACAATTCTAACATACTGAGCAGAAAATTATTTCATAAACCAGGCTAGGCTAACTTTATTGCTTCCATTCTACAGATAATATACACAGATAAATTATATCATTGATATAGTCTTAAACTCCAGTACTCATTCTATCCTTCTCTTGTTCAACTGTCTCAAAGATTTACACGTTAGTAGCAATGAAGATAGGAAGTTTTTGCAAAGATGCTACACTTGTGAAATGTCAGTGTAGTCAGGCCAATTTACATTTAATGTAATCATGGTAATTTTGTTTGAGAAGTCAGAAGACCATAGGAGATACAATTACAGGAGTATATAACAAACACTAGTTGTTACTCATAAAAATAAAATTTATAAAAGCCCTACTTCCTTCCAGTTCAAAGAGGCTGAGGATGTTTTCTGTCTTTATTTCCTCTGCTTTAAGCACTTTGGCAAGATGATTTCCCTATATCCACAGGAACTTATTTTTCTAGATGTAATGTGCCCTTATTAAGTTTTTCATATGCCCTAGAAATTCATCCATCCATCCACCTATTTTCATAACCAGTTTATCCAAGACAGGGTCATAGGGAAGCTGGAGTCTATGTTAGCAAGCAAATGGCACAAGGCAGGAACAATCTCTGGATGTTGCACAAGTCTGTCACAGGGTAAACAGGCACACATCCACCTAAACACAAGGGCTGATTCACCTAGCCAGCATGTCTTTGGACTTTGGGATCAAACCAGAGTACCTGGAGGAAAAATACATAAACATGGGGATAGCATGCAAAACTCTACACAGGCACCACCTGAGACATGAACCCCAGTTTTCCTGTTGCGAGGTAGCAGCAATACCACTGTGCCACCCTGCCCTAGACATATGTATGTAAAACAAAAAATAGAAAGATAAAGCAAGTAGACCACATTGAAAGAGTACACCTGCATCTAGCTCAGAAGTTGCACAAATAAATAAATAAACAAATAAATAAATAAAACAAGTAGACCAAGCTGAGAAAGTATACCTGCAAACCAGTTCAGAAGCTAATTTTACCTTCAGGCCGTTTAGACATTTTACTGTGTAAACTTAGTCTCTAATTCCAGTTATATACTGAATATATACTGTATATTGTGTTACATTAGTACAAGTCAAGGAATATAATACAAACTAGCCTATGGTCTGCTGTTGTAGTATCCATGTAACAAAATGGATATTATTGCACAAAAAAAAAATCAAAATAAAACAAGTAGATAAAGTTGAAAAAGTACACCTGCAAACCAGCTAATTTAACCATCAGGGCATTTATATGTTTTACTATGTAAACTTAGGCTCTACACACAGTTAACTATACTTTTGTAAGATTTAAAAAAAATAAAAACTAGAAACAAAAACATACAAATTGGGGACAATAGTATAAATTTTAAACAATCATATGTGGTTAGTTAAGTACTCAGCCTAATGCAATACTTACAGAGACCTTGTTTGTCCAGAGTTAATTAAGAAGGAAAAATATATTATGTTACATTAGTACAAGTCAAGGAAGTTAATACAAACTATATTATTCTCTGCTGTTATATTATCCATATGACAAAAAAGGACATTACTGCACAAATATATAAATAAATAAAACAAGTAGACCAAGTTAAAAAAAGTACACCTTGCAAACCAGTTCAGAAGCTAATTTAACCATCACAGCATTTATACATTTTACTATGTAAACTCATTCTCTACTTCCAGTTAACTATAATTTGTAAGATTTAAAAAAATTAAAGACTGAACAAAAATATACAATGTGGGGACAAGAGTATAGATTTTAAAATCCAAAGCTAATGACTTGGATGATTCATAAATACATAAATTGTTCATAGAAACTTATGTAATATATAAATAAAGCAAAAAGCTTCATATAGTAAGTAAAAGAAGTTAAGAAAACAGGCAAAAGTTAACCTTTACTAACGATATTAACCTTCTTTTTGACTTCTGTATCTAAAGTTATCTGACTTAAAATCAACTGTTTCCAATATGTGATAGTATCCTTTTATGATTTGCATGATTAGCCAGTTAAAAATATACAAAATCACGGAAAGGTGCTATATAAATAAAATGTACAGTATTATTATTAAAGGATGGCCATTGACATATAACAGAATATCATACTGGAAGTCAGAGCACAACATAGGGAATTTATCATATGTGCTGTCGGTGCCCCAGAAAGTTATTTTCTATGGGCACCAGAAAAAGAACATTCCCTGTAGGTCTAGCAGAGGATCAGATAAACTACTCTTATCCAACATATTCAAAACCCCTCTAGGAATTAAGAAACCACTTGAAAATTCAGAGCTCTAAAAACCACTCAGGACTCAATTCTCTTTCCAGGGCACTAGAAAAAAGGAACTCTGCCTGTTAGCCTGCATATTCTTACATGATGAGGAAAACAAACTGACACAACCAAAATATCTAATAGCTGAGCAAACAAACACATGTCGCTAAAGTTAGTTAAGTACTCACCCTAATGCAATACTAACAGAGACCTTGTTTGTCTAGAGTTAATTAAGAAGGAAAAAATATCTTGTGTTACATTAGCACAGGCCAAGGAAGTTAATACAAACTAGAATATTGTCTGCTGTTGTAGTATCCATGTGATAAAAGGGGCATTACTGCATAAAAAATAAAAATAAAGAGTAGTTCCTCTAGTAATTCTGAGGGTTTGTCTAAAATGAAATATTTATAGAGCTTCAAGGAAACTCAGGTTTAGAGGTGGCTTGATAAAGGACTTTAATACTATGCAGGGAATTAGTAAGGCTGATGTTTTTATTTTAAAAATTCTCTTTCATGGGACAGGCCAGATGGAGGCTTGCAAATTGTAAATTTCACACAAACATTAGTAAGTATTTCTTCACACAGAAATCCACAGATACTCTGAATAACTTAACAAGTACTGTACTTGATAGTTTTACTTTGGGCCATTCAAAACCTTTTTGGAAGGTATTTTGTATAAATAAAGCAAATAGGGACTGGTGAGCTATGTGGAGATGACTGAAATATTTATGTCTAAACATGTATGTTCTTATATAACAGCATAATATCAACTTTCATGGCAGATGTAAAACCACTATGATCATGAAGTCAAAAAATCAAAACACCAGACCTTATGTCTAAAGTGTCTGTGGGCCTCTCCCCATATTTCACTTAAGTGTACAAAAGAAATGTACACCACTTGTATTCTAGAGATGGTCACTGTAAATTGCAGGAGGCCACATATAAAATATTGATGTCTGTTAATGTAGAAAGAATGTACTGTGCCACAGAAACTTATTACTTACCTTAAATCATCAAACATAATTCACCAGTAAGACAGTGACATTCTATTAATAAGCTTGCAAACTCAAGTAATAGGAAGATAATTAATTATTACAGTTGATAAGCTAAAAAACTATCATAGCATATGAAAAAGAAAAATGGCAAACAAGGGTGGATATCATCATTAGACCAGATGTTTGTTATGGTAAATTTTACAGTTTAAATGAAGAAAAACAAAAACACACACATATACATACTTGAATGACTGTTGCAGCCTTTGCCTTCATATTTCTGCTTTCACACTTTATTCCATCACTATTCATACAAATGTTACTATGCTTCTGCTCCAAGGATGCACTTCTACTCTGATCCTCAAATGTCTGAATAACTTCACTGTTAGCTTGTGAAGAATTCTGAACTTCTTTTAGTACAGGACAGCTTAATCCTTCATGGTGATTGGGAATTAATGTATTTGCAAAGCTGCAAAACATAAATGAAAAATGCTTACAAAACTACTTAAAAATCAGATTTGTAGTCTGTAGTTAAGATTTAACAAAGAAACTTGCAAATAAACATTTTTACAAATCCATAATTGTCAAAATTAAATAATGGGAGCATGTTAACAATGCATAAAACTTTGTAATTTTGTGTAAAGCTAAGCAAGAAGTGGTTAATTTTTATAAACAATATGAAAGATATATAACACCTATATAATATGCTATAGTGCCCAAGGTATTCACTTTATATCAGACAAACATAAAAATAATGATATAAAAATACCAAAAATGTAGACACATTTTAATCCATTCAAGGATCATAGGCAGCCCTAGTACATGTTACAGTCTGGGAAAAGAGAAGCAATTAAAAGGTACTTTGGCAACTTTTAATGATCACAAAAAGGAATACATATTTCATACATATAACATACTGTCATGAAATATCATTATTAAATATTACCTTGAAGTCTGTTTTAAGGCGAACATACCTTGCAGTGTTACTTTTGCTATCAATGTGGTCTTCCATTATCTCTTGGTAACTTTCATGGCCATTTGTCATTTCTTCATCAGCACAGGTCAGAAAGTCAGTTTTCAAATTGAATGGCTTATCTTTCTGTTTTCTCTGATATTGACAGTCATCAGAAGAACTGATTATGTTCTGAACTTGATCATAAGGCATACATCTTTCAAAAGAAGCTGTAAAGCCTTGGTTATTTTCCATCCACCGTGTGATAAAAGGAATATTATTCTGACAGCTTTCACATGAAGCTTTCATTGCATGACCACACAAAGATTCTGAATCAGTTTTATCATTGATGCTTGGATCTCCATACTCATGACATAGTCTGTGCTTTACAGCCAGTTTCATCAATGCATTACATTGTTGACTGTAGACTTCAGCATTATCCAGGGGAGACATTGATTTGCTAAAAAAAGACATTTATTTAACATGAGACTCCTTGCATTAACATTTTCCTATATTTCCTGTATCCTAGTTTGTTTTTAATACACGTGAATTTTCTACTTTTGTTTATGATAGTGTTACACTAAAAGATTTAATGTAAATGTCAACATTCAGAGATTTATTCTAGAATAACTACACAACTCTATATTTATTTAAAATGCAGTAGTGTTGCTCATAAATTTACCTCCATAATATGGCAAATATAACACAACAGTGGATGTTTGACCTATGTGCATATAGAAGTCTTTCTAGCAGTGTTGTCCTTTAAAATATGTTTGAATGTTGAGACATGTGTGCTGTACACATTGTAACTATTTAATTATTAGTATGTAAAAATAATTCCATTGCTTAGCTTTTAAACAAAATGATTAGTGTGAAGCAAAATAAATTTAAATCAGCAATGTGTTTTTGAGTAAAAATCTGCAACATCTCTTTTTATAAACATTTAAAATATGAAAAACTGAAGAGACTAATTATTTTATTAGTGATACTATGTTCCCTTTTCCCATCCTGTTGACCTTTGCTTTGCAGACTTACATAGCTCAGGTCAGCAAGGTTGTGGCTCATAGCCCTAGGTAATGCATGCCAATCATCTGTCTTAGTATTACAATGCAGCCAGTATGTGAAATTTAAGCAAGACTTTCTTTAAAAAGGGTCAGTCAGATACCTGAAGGTTCATCACTAGGTCACTGAGCAGCTTTTAAATGATGTTGTGTCTGTGTGATTACTTTATCTGAGCCTACTAAGTGTACTTGAAAAAAATTCTTAACATTTCTTCCCATTAGCAGCCTGTAATTAAATTATGGAATAATTTTCTAGACCTGCATGATCACAATCAGTGTCGTACAGTAATCACAGCTTCTTCTGGCTGCTAAGAATCCATGCCCAGAATCTTAGCCAAATGACCACAATCCTACATAAATATCAGAGAATCTTTAAACTTTATGTAGTAATTCTTTTATAATTCTCTTACAACTATAAAAGATATTCCAGCTTCAAATAAAAATACAGTGTGCCTAAAAAGCTGGAATAAGTTACAGGGTTACAAGTTTGGTAATTGCCTATACTCATTTACCCTGGGCAAGTCACTTGTCCGTTCTGTAAATGTATACATATGCACTTCTATGTAAAGTGCATCAAAATGAAGATCTATATGAAAAGTGTACATAAAATAAAGTTTGTTTCCTTATATTTTACCCATGGGACTTTTAGCCACACATCTATATAAAATATTCAGGCTTAGAGTTGGCATCACAACACCTTATGAAGCCTATTGTTCTGAGTTCTTACTGCACAAAATATTCAGTTGCAAGAGACACTCTTCCTAATGCATCTTTTTCACATGTGTTAATAGTAAAAAGGCAGATAGCTCTTTAAATTGACCTGCACCAATTTCCTCTAAAAGTGTTCATATTTAGGAGACACATGAGCTTGTTGACAAGACTCCCAGCCAAACTTACTGTAAGTGTAATAACCATAAATAAATATAATTTTTAAACTGCAGTCTGAAAAAAACATAAAGCAAATCTTCTGATATATTATCAATGCTCTATACTAAAGATTTCCTGCATTTGAAAGGTATGCTACATATTAATTTGATATTTGAAAGTCTAGTGCATGCTTTTCATCTTTTTACTCCACCAAATAAGTAATGTTAGCCTTACAAGGTAAGGTATTGATTTTGGTATTGATTTTTTTTGTTTATTTAATTTGTGCTGCTGCATGAAATGTTTCATATAATTATATTATCTACCGATTTTCTACATTTTATTTCTTCAGGACAAAGACAGGAGAGCTAGAGTCTATTGTGGCAGCAAGCAATGCAAAGCAGCAACATCAGCAACACCATACAATAAGCTTATCATGACCTTTCCTAGCCTTCTATCTCTTGATTGTTCTAAACCAAATGTGAATCTGTAATCTTCCTTCCGGAGATATTTACAGCTTGCAGTCTGTATAGCATTGGCTATGCCCACTCAAAGGTCAAGCTAAACAAAGGCCTGTATTAGAAGATCTAACCTGCTGAGAGGATAATCTCATCAATGCACTCAAGTTTTGTGACTTCTATTTCTGTAGTTTTATTACATAACTTTTTACTTAAAGGCAAAACACACATAAAACTGCCAGTGAAATCAAACTGATATTCGAGCTCATTATAACTATAACTCATTAAAAGGACAATCATCAAATTCCTCAGATTGTATTTACATCTACTACTTGAATAAAATGATAAAAAAACTTTGATAAACTTAACCTGCTAACCCCAACAGAAACAAATTCAGAGATACAGCACACCTGATATATTGCATATTTATAACCTGATTCTTCTATGGTTTCATTACTCTTTACGTTCATTGTAAGATTGATGAAGATCAAGCTTATGATCTTTTATATTTTTTTTTATTTTCTGTTTAACAGAAGAAGAGATAATAAGGTACAGTTAGACAACTACACAGTTTAAAGTTTAAATTACTATAGATTACTGTAGTTTTAAGTTTAAAAACAAATGTAATTAAGATAATAAAAAAAACACCACACTCTGCTGTTTATTCTCTCTCTGTCAGTATAATTTAACATAGGACTGCTCTTTAGAAATTTTGCAGGGAGCACACACTTTTAATAAAAAGGAGCCTTACAAAATTCTTTCAAATACACAAAAGGACCTGAAATTTTCTAAGCAGCTCGACAATTTACCTGTTAAGCTCCATCTTAAAATCTATCAACTGGTATCCTCAGGCCTATATTACTCAGAAGAAATTTCTCTAAAATTAACAAGCACAGATCTCTGAACAGACCTGTCAGGCCCAGGTCTGGGGGTCATTATGAAAATTAAACAAGCTAAATTTCAGGAGCTGAACCCAGGTAATGATTTTGGGTCCCCTGAAAGGTTTCAGTTTTTGGGTTAGACAAAAGCATGAATGAAGCCTCTGTTAGCACAATGGTCTTACCAATTAGCATTCTTTATTTCTTCTCTTGTTGTGTTTCTCTATATTTACACCTGATAATAGGTAGCCTTTATTGATTTGTTGAGGTATAGGGTTAATAGGCCATTACTGTCACATGAACAGAGTTCAGGGAAATTCTTACTTGCATGTGCTAATCAAAATGTAACAAATTGCCCCTGTTGGCAACATCATTAGTGGGAAGAAGTACTTTATATCAAAACATTTGTCTTCCTTACCTAAGAAATATCAGACTATATTTCAAAAGAGTAATTGTTCATTAATATAATATACAGTTAGATATAAACAGTCTACACACCCCTGCTAAACTGGCAGGTTTTGCGTGATAAAAATTAAACCAAGAGAAATCCTGCGAGAACTTGCAAAATTGCAATCTATATAAGAAGGTAAAAACAAATCAGAAACTGCTTAGTGAAAAAAGGAAAAAAAAAAATCATACAAAAACCTGGTCGCATTAGTGTGCACATCCCCTAAATTAGTTGAAGCACCTTTTGATTTTATTACAGCACTCAGTCTTTTTGGGTAAGGCTCCCATGAGTTTGGCACATTTAGACTTGCCGATTTTTGCCCACTCCTCCTTGCCAAAAATTTCCACATCTGTCAAGTTACAAGGGCACAGCTCTCTTCAGGTCACCCCATAGATTTTCAGTTGGAATAAGGTCTGGGTTCTGGCTGGGCCATTCCAGAACATTGATCCTACTTTGAAGAAGCCACTGCTTTGTTGATTTTGATTTATGCATTGGGTTGTTGTCAAGGTGAAGTTCATCTTCATCATCAGCTTCCTAGCAGATGCTTGAATCTTTTGTGCCAAAACAGACTGATACTTGGAGCGATTCATGATTTCATTCACCTTTACCAAAGCCCCAGTTCCAGCTGAAGAAAAGAAGCCCCAAAGCATGATGATGCCTCTACTATGCTTCACTGTGGGTATGGTGTTCTTTTGATGTGCTGTGTTATTTTTGTGTCAAACATACCTTTTGGAAATATGGCAAAATAGTTTAACCTTGGTCTCATCAGACCATAGTACATTCTTTCAAATGGTTGTGGGAGACTGGGTATACCTTTACAAAGTTTAGCTGGGCTTAGATGTTCTTTTTTGTGAGAAGTGGCTTTCGGATTGCTACCCTAACGCACAACACAGACATATGAAGAATATGACTGATCATTGTCCCATGTAGGGAACAACAAGTACAATCTTAGACGGACATTCTGATCTTGGTAAAATCACTGTTGAGCCATATTTTCTCTATTTGTTGATGACCATCTTCACTGTGCTCCATGGGATATTTAATGTTTTGGATACATTTTTGTTTAACTGTCCTGAATGATACCTTTCAATGATGAGATCCCATTCATGTTTTAAATGGTCTTTGTGGACCACTGATTTTGGAGTACAGTGGGATGCAAAAGTTTGGGCAACCTTGTTAATAGTCATTATTTTCCTATATAAATCGTTGGTTGTTACGATAAAAAATGTCAGTTAAATATATCATATAGGAGACACACACAGTGATATTTGAGAAGTGAAATGAAGTTTATTGGATTTACAGAAAGTGTGCAATAATTGTTCAAACAAAATCAGGCAGGTGCATAAATTTGGGCACCGTTGTCATTTTATTGATTCCAAAACTTTTAGAACTAATTATTGGAACTCAAATTGGCTTGGTAAGCTCAGTGACCCCTGACCTACATACACAGGTGAATCCTATAATGAGAAAGAGTATTTAAGGGGGTCAATTGTAAGTTTCCCTCCTCCTTTAATTTTCTCTGAAGAGTAGCAACATGGGGGTCACAAAACAACTCTCAAATGACCTGAAGACAAAGATTGTTCACCATCATGGTTTAGGGGAAGGATACAGAAAGCTGTCCCAGAGATTTAAGCTGTCTGTTTCCACAGTTAGGAACATATTGAGGAAATGGAAGACCACAGGCTCAGTTCAAGTTAAGGCTCGAAGTGGCAGACCAAGAAAGATTTCGGATAGACAGAAGCGACGAATGGTGAGAACAGTCAGAGTCAACCCACAGACCAGCACCAAAGACCTACAACATCATCTTGCAGCAGATGGAGTCACTGTGCATCGTTCAACCATTCGGCGCACTTTACACAAGGAGATGCTGTATGCGAGAGTGATGCAGAGGAAGCCTTTTCTCCGCCCACAGCACAAACAGAGCCGCTTGAGGTATGCTCAAGCACATTTGGACAAGCCAGCTTCATTTTGGAATAAGGTGCTGTGGACTGATGAAACTAAAATTGAGTTATTTGGGCATAACAAGGGGCGTTATGCATGGAGGAAAAAGAACACAGCATTCCAAGAAAAACACCTGCTACCTACAGTAAAATATGGTGGTGGTTCCATCATGCTGTGGGGCTGTGTGGCCAGTGCAGGGACTGGGAATCTTGTCAAAGTTGAGGGATGCATGGATTCCACTCAGTATCAGCAGATTCTGGAGACCAATGTCCAGGAATCAGTGACAAAGCTGAAGCTGCGCCGGGGCTGGATCTTTCAACAAGACAACGACCCGAAACACTGCTCAAAATCCACTAAGGCATTCATGCAGAGGAACAAGTACAACGTTCTGGAATGGCCATCTCAGTCCCCAGACCTGAATATAATTGAAAATCTGTGGTGTGAGTTAAAGAGAGCTGTCCATGCTCGGAAGCCATCAAACCTGAATGAACTAGAGATGTTTTGTAAAGAGGAATGGTCCAAAATACCTTCAACCACAATCCAGACTCTCATTGGAACCTACAGAAAGCGTTTAGAGGCTGTAATTTCTGCAAAAGGCGGATCTACTAAATATTGATTTCATTTCTTTTTTGTGGTGCCCAAATTTATGCACCTGCCTGATTTTGTTTGAACAATTATTGCACACTTTCTGTAAATCCAATAAACTTCATTTCACTTCTCAAATATGACTGTGTGTGTCTCTTATATGATATATTTAACTGACATTTTTTATCGTAACAACCAACGATTTATACAGGAAAATAATGACTATTAACAAGGTTGCCCAAACTTTTGCATCCCACTGTATGTTGCAAACAAGAGGATATCAGAATAATCGTACAGGAACAAACTTTATCTGAGCTCATGCAGAGCCGATATAATTGTTGAATACTAACTACAATTTGAGAACAGACTTATTGTGATTGGTTGATTGTGAATGCAGGCATGTCCTTAATTAATAAAGGATGTGCACACCAATGCAACCATGTTTTTGCATGATTTTTTTTTCCTTTTTTCACTAAATAGTTTTTAATTTGTTTTCACTTTTATTGTAGAGATTGCAATATAGGTTGAATAAGTTCTGAAAGGATATATCTTGGCCTTCATTTTTTTATTACACAAAATCTATGATTTTGGCAGGGGTGTGTAAATTTTTTATATCCACTGTATAGCCCACAGAGTTACTAAGAAACAAAGCAGGTTAATGTTTCACAATGGTGATATATTTCAACTAAACTGTGGTAAAATCAATGCTTGTATTACAGTGCACTGAATATAACAACACAAATGTGGTGGTTATAATTTATGTTGTTATTTTCAGAGCACACTAATACAAGCATCAATTATTCTATAATTTGATTGAAATACAGGTAAAATTCCGTTACAATGAACTCCCAGGGACCTAAAAAAATTTCGTTGTAACGAAAATTTCGTTGTAATGAGATTCTGTATTTGTTACTATAGTGCTTTCTTTAACTTGTGTCCAGGCATTTCAATAGCTTCTTTCGTGTTAATTTTAATCTCCTCCTGCCTACAAGTTATGCTGATGAGAATTTTTCTCAGCATTTCCTTGCCATAATACACTTTCAGGGTGTGATAGTTGGGTGGTAGGAATTTAAAGCGAACATTATTTAAATGTGGAAGCATGTTGTGTGCAGCACAGTTATCAATCAGAAGCCGAATCATCCTTTTCTTCTTCTTTATTGTGAGGTTTCAGAACACTTTTGGGACCCCCCCCCCCCCACCCAACGGGAACGACATGCTGAAGTGCATCCCAAAGCGTGATTGCAGTGTCTGTGGAAGATTGTTTGTCCGTTGCTGTGGCAGGGCAATAGCAGGCTCACAGCGGTGCAGTGAAGCACCACAGAAGCAAATCATAAAAGATCGGGGTCACGCTATAAGTCCCTGTCTTGCACCCCAAAACTTAAAGTACTTTAGCAAAACCAGCTTTATTCAGCTTGAAACAGGAACGGCTCAGTTATTTATTTTAGCGTGATCTGCCACTCTGCTATACACAGACACAGAAGTCAGGCAGGGTCGTGGCCAGGTCAGTGGCCAAGTAATCCTGTTATCTGCATTTACAATGTACGTGCTCCTAACCTTGCATCACCCATTGAGATCTTTTCTGTTTACTTTGGCGGAGAGACGCAGCATAGCTGTGAGCCTGCTATTGCCCCGTACAGACATGGAGATTGCACTTTGGGATGCTCTTCAGCGTGCTGTCTAGTTGGGGGAGGTCCCAAGAGAGTTTACAAACCTCACATTTTCTTGAATGAGTGCCGCATTAATAGGAATGTTTCTTGAACGAGCATCACTGAACCACATAAAAACTGCATTTCGACGTCTTTAAATGCAGCAGTTCACATACGTTTGCAACCCAAGATTTGCTTCTTTTTTTGCTCGGTCTTTCAAGAAAGATGACAGTGTCAATGGCGAAATTCCGAATTCATTGGCATCGTCTTTTATCTTTTTGCCAAAATCGAGAGCTGCAAAAAATGTAAGTTCTTTTTCTAATATATGAACTGTTATCGATTTTTTGTGTCTGTCGTTTCTATAGGGGGGTGACAATGAGTTAATGAGTTAACATTCCAATGGATGTTTTTCAAATGTTGACGAGCAATAAGCAAAAGGTATCACTGAAAACCGAAAGAAACAAAAAAGGCAAAAAAAAAAAAAAACAGTACAAGGAAAGTTCAAATAAAGAAAAAAGAATTACAGTGTTTCTGTTTGAGGATTGTTGTGCACAACTGAGCTGCGACCACAGAACTAACTGCTCTGTGGATGATTCATTCAGGCATTTCAATATCTTTTGTACACTTCGTTGTAATGAATGTATCTGCTGAATGTACTTCATAGTAACAAGATTTTTATAGACTCGTGTCATATGGGGAAGCTGTTGGGACCATAAAAATACTTTGTTGTAATGAAAATTTTGTTGTAAAGATATTTGTTGTAATGGAATTTTACATGTATATCACTTGTGTGAAAAAATAACCTGCTAAATTAATCATTATTAATCAGAATATATTTGTCAAATAGGAAGCATGTTTGATAAGGCTGAGCCAGTCAATATTACTCAATAATTAGTTTAGCAATATTTATTTATCATTGTGACTAGGGGCCTTATGTATAAATGGTGCGTGCACACAAAAATGTTGCGTACGCCCATTTCCACACACACTTTGAGGTATATAAAAACTAAACTTGGCATAAAGCCACGCACATTTTGATGGCAGCCTCACCCCATGCATACACATGTTTCTGCTTGATTTTGCAAACTGGCAGCGCTACTGTTTATGTGTGGTCTCCCATTTTTCAGATTAGGATTTATGAAATACACCAAAATTAATTGCATATCATTTACAAATTTAATTCACTTGATTGTAGTCATTCTTTAACAATATAATGGTGCATGGATTAGCTAAACTATTCCAACTACCATAGCTGCTTTAGCGTTATTAGAAGACATCGCAAATGGAAGAATTAGAAAGGAATACATATATATAAATGATGACGACTGGCTTCTAAGCTGATTTTGATTTCCAAGAGCTATACTCTTTGAGCTGTGCATTGAACCAGTGCCTGCTTTACAAAGGCAGACTTTGAGGAATTGTGCTCTACCTGCTTCTCTGCAAGTTTTTAGCCACAAGAGCTTTTCGGCATGAACTTTCTGACCAATCGGGTATTTCACAGACATCTCTGAGTCACGCCATGCCAGCTGTATGGGATGGTATTATGCGCTTGTCATCCAGATATACAAGATTTCCTTACACTCTGGTTGAACTGGAAACATGAAAGTAAAATTCGAACAGTTTTCCAAATGTAATCGGAGTGGTCAACTGCATGTACATTGCTATTGCAAAGATGTTGGACAAGGTACATCATCCAGGGATGAATCATCAAAAGAACAAGCTGGCATTACATCATCTACAGCAGGAAAGCTTATAAAAACTGCAACGGTGCTTTTTCCAACTAGTGCAGCAAAAGGCGAGCAGTCCTTTTAATGATAGCTAGTCACCTCAAAGAGCCATGTAAAGAGCCAAGAATCTATCGATTGTGACACTACACTATAAAGATGCCTTCAGAGAATTAATTTGCTTATGTAAATTGAAAGCATTTCCACTCTGTTAATGTGCTACTCTATAGTCCACAGAAAGTGTGTTGCATTGTGCAAGCATGTAGCGCGCTGCATAATGTGGCACACAATCGTGGCTTGCCTATATGAAGAGATGTGGTATGAAGAACATGACCCACCAAATGATGAGACAAAACCTAAAGATTTACAACTTTGCTTGAATGTAATTAGCACAATGTGAAAACAGGTAATCAGATGCAGCATTTATTTTTAACCAATTCATTTAATTTGTGGTCAATATCAAATAGTATAGCCTTTATATTCCTTAGTGCATTAGCCACAGTATCTACTATTGCATTTGATGACTCCACAACTGCATCTGTCAGCATACATCCAGATGGTCGCCCAGTGGTTTCTGAAGCAGAGGTGTGTAAGCAGCCAGTGTCTGAAGATGTGCTGGGCACAGTAGCATCATCACTGTGTGGATTTGCATCCTTGACATGGGGGTCAGCTTTTGTAATATTGTCTGAAATAGAATAAACAGATGGTGTGCTGCAACTCGCCTTTTCATATTGACTTTGATATCTGACCACCTCTTTTTTATTTCGGGCACTGTGCGACTTTCTGAACTTTCGAGTATCTCTGCTACGCAATATCACTCTATAACTTCCTATTGTTGCTTATACCACTGCTTACGCCAACAAATAGTATTCACGGAAATTCTTCTTTTTTCCACTTGTTTTAGCCATTGTCTTCTGCACAAACACTGACAGGAGGGGCTATTTATATTGATTTGCATATTCAAATATGCAAAATTGTGGAAGGAGTCGGGGTGGAGCTGTAGACGTATGCATGTGCATTAAATTTCATGTTCATTGGGGTTTATAAATGGGAAGTGTGCGGAACTTGGTGCATGCAGTTGTATGAAACTGGATTGTTTTGTGCATATGCACATTTCCATTTTTGTTTGTACGCCATGTTTTAGTGTGAAGTCTATGCACAGCATTATACATGAGGTCCTAGATGTTTAATAATTTTATAAACTGTGGATAGGACTTCAAGCCTGTAAATAACCTTTACTTTTTTTCTTCATTCTGGGGTGGAAATTCTGTCTAATTTGATATTTTAGTAAGTGTAAGGAAATGGATAGTTAATCACAAAAAAGACTTTGGCTGGGACTGCCATTTAATACACTGAAAACTAAATTTCCCACTAATGTACGGGCAGGATAATATGTTTATCTATCTGAGGAAACAAATGTAAAGAAAGAATACATCTTAATATATAAATTACTTGTCAATTTAACACACATGTCTATATACAGTACCAGTGATGCATATGGTACTGTATGTCATGTAGGTCTCCTTTGTTAACGCAATCCAGGCATCTACTCTAACTGTCACATGTTTTGTATTTAGAGCTTCACTTTGTGGCTGTAGCTATTTCTTTACATCTGGAATATTAAATAGAGATAACATTGACAGCAATATGTAAATATTCTTTACATTTTTTGTTGTCCTGTACACAGTATTTAACAGTATTTCTTCTTTGAATTGGTGTGTGCTTTTTCTGTACTTGCACACAGATAGATAGATAGATAGATAGATAGATAGATAGATAGATAGATAGATAGATAGATAGATAGATAGTGTGTATTTTATGTTCATTAGTTCCTAAAATACTTACTATTCAATGGAGTTTAAAGAAAAATATTTTAAAGATAAAAGAAAAAAAGAAAAAAAAACTCTTCTATAATGTGCAAACTACAATACTTAGGAAATGAAATACGAAAAACAGCAAGGCTACATAATATTAGTAGGTACTCCCTGCAAAAAAATCTAGGGTGGAACATCAATACAAGTCAAATAAAAAGTCTGACCTTAATTAGTATTTTGTATAGCCAATTAAACCAAACTTAAAATGTTCTAGCATCCATTGCTGTTTAAAACACATATTGTTAAATTCAAGATAAAATCACAATCAAACACAATAAAGCAGAGAAACAAAAAAAGGAACAATTACTTGAATTCATCATTTTGGCTCTGGATTAACAGATCATACTCTTCTAGCTGGGATTCACAGATTGCCAAAAAACCTCCTGCAGGTGGTCTTGTGCATATTTCAGCAGATTCCTCTATAGAATGGGCTAGTTCACCGTTAAGCTTCTTTAGACCAGGAAGAACATCTAACAAACGTGACCTAAAGAAGAGTAAATAGATTTACTTTACATTATAAATAAGGAATATAATTTTTATAGGTCTTTTTCACATATTGACAGTCTGAAATTTTTCAAATTTATTTTTTATAAATGTAATATATTTTGACTTATGATTTACAAAGCTATTATCAGGCACTCTTATGACAGCTGACTTGACAATTCAAAAGATATTACCCAAAATGTATGTGATATTTCAAAACCATAACACAATTTTTTGTTGCAATTCTTATTGCTCACTGATTAAATAATTTGGCACTCATGAAATTTAAAGACACAAAAAAGCAGAAGTACCTACAAAGTAAGCATATTAACCAGTCTAGAAATAAACCACAACATTACTTATTCATTTAACAAACCATAAGTAATTGATTTAAATAAATGATCTTTAACTACTAGGTCTTTGTAAATTATTGTAATCACGTGCAGTATATGTTTAAAAGAATTGTAAAGGTTTTTTTTTTAATTGTAGATTAAATCTACTAAGTCTCAGTCTAACCATGCAAATATTAATACCACAAGATGCTGTATATGTTTATGGGAATGGGAATAATACATTACCTTTATTTATATGTACACTACCTATGTTATTGAGACTGACTCACAGATCCAGAAGACTGGGTGTAAATCCTGGACAGTTCTCAGTGTGAGTGGACTTTGCCTTTCATGTCTCAAAGACATGTATTTTGGATTGACAGGTAACTCTAAACCGATCAAAGTATTTGTGAGCAGCAATTTCTGACTAAGTGTGCCCTGTGACAGAATGGCATCCCAACCACAGACGGTTAATTTCTCAACTTGTGTCATATGTTTTTCACTGTCATCCCCATAACTGGACTAAGCAGATTTAAAAATGATAGATTTCTCAACAGCATGCAATATAGCAATGGAAGGCAGTCACATTTTGATATAAGAATTCTGTAAATGTAGTACACATACTTTTACTTTACCATTAATGGTTAATATAGTAAAAACTGTCTTTTTACATTTTACATTTCTGATTAAACCACTCTTGTACCAAAGACTGAATGTCTACTGGAGTATATAGTTTAATATACTGAAATCAATGAAAGTTTATTTCAATCAGTGAAAAAAAAATTATTGTGTTATTTCATAAAAATATTAAATTTTTTTTATAAAATACTGCCGGCCGCTCACATTGTGCATGTGCATGCATAGTTCATCCACTGACAGCTACTAAGGGAGAGATTAACCACACAGGTAGAGTGCAATTAAGTGAAAAGAACTGAATAAAATATTATTACACATTTAGGCTTTTTAAACCAGGTTAAAATTTAGTACGTTTAGTACGTTTGGTACTTTTCAGTTACCAAAAGTACTTTTAGGCCTTCATGTGCTGTAAAGTATACAACATACATCCCTTTCTTTAATATCCAACATGAGCTCCTGAGGATTTGAAGTATGAACACTGGCCGATGAACCTTCAGATCACTTGTTTTCAAAACATCAACAGTAGATAACTGGATTAAA
Organism: Polypterus bichir lapradei; assembly: GCA_026402145.1. Classification (NCBI taxonomy): domain Eukaryota; kingdom Metazoa; phylum Chordata; class Cladistia; order Polypteriformes; family Polypteridae; genus Polypterus; species Polypterus bichir. Next base: position 254,319,838 of record JANRMT010062791.1, read on the forward strand.
ACTGAACATCTACTTTATTTACACATTTCTGTTGCTAGATAGCATGCAGCACACTCCTTTCTGATTAACTGTGTGCTTACACACGGCAAAGGACTGAAGTACCATTCACCACAATTAATTCTTGTCTTAAAAATTGTTTTTCCAAAAAGAAATTCACAACCTTTCGAAATTGCAGCACTCAAAATAATATAATAAATTTATCTACATTAGAGTAGAGTAGCCAATTAGCTTTAACTACAGATACTGAATAGTAATAATAATTATAAATTGCTAACATTTATATAGCCAGTTCTAGTGACAGGAACAATTTTGGGAAAACCCTGGATAGGTAAATTAATGAAGAATTCTCATCTCACATCACATTTCACCTATCACTATTGATAAATACACAATGATGAAACAAAGACATTTTACCAATAGAAATTTAAAAAGTGGAAAAACTATAAGTGTCTTTGTTGAGCTTCCAGATGCTTTTGGCTTCATATTAGATGATTGACATTGGAGGCTGTGATTCATTATGTTCATCAATGGCATTCATTCATAATAAAATAACAATAATAAAAAGTACATAATTTCTATTAACATATGAAACCATTTATATTGTTTGGAACAGTGTACTAAATCTGACATTTACTGTACAGTAGAAAATACCAGGAAAAAAATACCACAAAAGACAACAGAAATTTCTGCTTTAGCCCAGCCTTATTGGAAAAAGAAATATGCTCTGACACATTACTTGGATTAAAGTTTGTATAGAGATTCCAAATAATATCTTGATTCTAAACTGTAAACAAAGTTTTATTTGTTTAACAAATACATTATTTATATTACAAAAAGCATAATTATTTACTCTTAATAAAACATACAGATATATGATAGTATAAACTATATCATTCTGAATAAAAACAGTTTCACATTTGTTGAGAACACTTCCATTTAATTGTTGTGTAACACCAAAAAGGGACTGTGTTGCAAGGAAATTTTGTTAAGAGCTAGATTCTAAAGCATGAGACCTTGTTTAGAGAGAAAAAACACAAACATAAGACTATTTAAGAAACTACTCATAAACTAAAATGTTAAATTATGCCTCAAAGATTGATAGAGCAGGGTTTAATTAAAGGATAGGTCACGGTCTCAGTGCAGTTTAGACATTCTCCCTATAAATTTCTGCATTTTCTGCACTTACTACTTTCTTCCTTATTCCTAAGAAGCATGCATTAAGTTTTCCTGGAGACTGTAAATTATTCAACTGCAAATTGTGAGTAAGTGTGGATATGTGTATGAGCATGCAATGTGATACACCAACATCCTATCATTGGTTGTGTCCTGCCAAGTCCAATTCTGCCACAATTCTTTGCAAGTGTCCTTGACAGAAAACTAAGAAAGCCTTTTTATAAAACAGAGAAACGTTTTAAAGGATAAGTTTGGTATTTTTCAAATAAAAGTAATTTCTTCACAACCATAGTATATATTTGCTTCTTTTTGATGATGCATACTTGTGACAACAAAAGTAAACTGGGAAAAATAATTTTTTTTTGCAATTCTGTTTGCCTAGCAGTTATGTTCTGCCATGGCTTGTAACAATGGATATATGGTCACTCAACTCATATGATTATTTTTTTCCTAAATATGGCCTAATTTTCACCTGTTTTTCTCTGTAGTGTTATTTTATATAACCTGCAGGGTGACTTGTTATGCCGAATGGCAACCTCGTGGTGAAGGGATGGTGAACATACAGTAAGAGTTTCATTGTATTTTGTATGCATAACAATAAATATGAATTGACCTGTTTAGAGTGCATTACATTTTTTTTTTATAAAAGCCTTACAATTTTGAAAAATCCAAGCCAGTGCACATTGATACCATCTTAAGTTCAATCAGCACTCAGTATTAATTCCCCTAGAGTGTTGTGCACAAGTATGTTGAATTTTATAGTGCAAGCTGAGTGACTCTTCCTGAGGATATTATAATAAAAGAACCAAGGATAACATTTTGGAGTGAGTAAACTCACTGATGCCAATCAGTTCAAAAACACATGGAGAGAATGTGAAAGCTCCATGCAGATCCGGGAACTTTGCAGCAGGAATGACAACTCTGCACTACATTCTGCCCATGCCAAAGCATCTGTAGTAAAATTACTAAACTGAAACTTGATTAAAACTAAATATATACAGTACATATCTTATTTTGGTACTTGATTGGCGCTGTATGTATGCTCAACCATTCTAGATATTTGAATCATGCATGCACATGATCGTGGCAGACAATGCAGGCAAAATATGCATTTTGTGAAATGATACAATAAAATTTTTTTTGAGCGGTGGGAATAAGCTTTCGTGTACTGAAAGACAGTGAGTAAAGGTATGTGTTTGTTTTTTAAGCAATTATAGTCTAATTCTTTACAGAACAGGGACAGCAATTCACATCTGGGCATCAATATTTAATAAACTATACCCTGGCCCTAAAGGGTGCTACAGAGGAAGACAGGACACAAAGTGAAATACACAGATGATGTCCTTTTAAAATGTCTGAATCTCACAAAAATGTTTTGGCTTTTTTGCTTTTTTTCTTTGGCAAAACATAAAAGAGTATCCTACATCATCTTTTTATTCGAACGGTGTGTGAGGTCCAGTTCTCACATACACAGATATGTATACGCAGATTATAAGCATTAGAGGGGATCAAAGAGTTTACATGTATTTATACATTGTTAAGTTTTGAAAAAGGCATTGTCTTTTGGTGTTCCGTAATAGTGTTTGGATGTAGAGTATGTATTTATGATAATAATTTGAAATTTACAGAAGGGAAATTTAATACTGATTAAGATTTTTAGGATTTTTAGAACCTGTGACTGGTATCACATAATTAGTTAGTTTGAAAACAACAGTCCTAACTAGTGACAACTGAACCCTGCACAGTTCGCTTCACCGTGAGTTTGGCATAATCACGCAAATGTTCAGGAACTTTGCCAAACCCAAAAAAATGCTTTAATGTCAATGTAGAAGGAGGAATTTGAGTGGATTATAATGGTGCAATGGTCTTTAAGTGCCCCTGATGATTAAGGGAGCATCTTCTAGGTATGTTATGCCAATTATTTTGGCCAAAAATATGATCTGTGCTGTGAGGCAGCAGTGCTAATCACTGCACAACAGGTCTCAAACAAGAAAAGATATGGACAGAATGATAATCACAAACAAAATAAAACCAAAATGGCCACAAACTAGAGGTAAAAAATACATATATTATTGTGCTAACAGAGTTCCAATCTTGGGGCACATATTGGTCATGCCAAGAACTAACAGTTTGGGACTGGATTGTTTCACTGTTTGAAGTTGCAGCTCCAGGTGTAGCTGGAATGTCTTTTTTGTTTCCAGTGTATCAGTGCAGAAACATCACAGTTTTTTCTTCCATCAAGAAAAGCCTTGTAAATAGTAATACATCTTTCCTTATTACTTTCCTTATTATTATTTCACAGGTTCTGTGTTTTCTGATACTTGTATTAACTAGTATTTATGGCACTTGGCTAATTATGTATGTAAATTACTTATGTGATGCTGCAGGGATCAGTGTTTTATATCTGGTGGCAGTACTCATATTATTCTCATTATAGTCAGCTAATGTTCCCCTCAAATGAAAACACTGCAAGTTTTTTCATTTAATATACAGTATATGTAGGGTGGAAGGCTAGAGTATTGATCAGGTCATGGAAACACACATGTGTAAAGAATACTGGCAACAATCTTACATTATGCATGCATGGAAGTTTTGTACATGGCAGCTACAGTTCTGAGATTTCACACTGGCCTTGCAAGGCATCATGGGGCTCTGGGATAAAAATGTTTGTCTAAGCCAGCCACTAGGCAAACTGGCAGAAAAAAATTGCATCCTGGGTTTTCCTTGCATGGAGTTTGCATGGTCTTCCTGTGTCTGCAAGGGTTTCTTCTGGATGGTCCAGGTTCTATCCACAGACACGTTGGTTAGGTGGATTAGCATCTATAAATTGGCCGTGATGCATGTATGTTTTCCAAGCAGTGGATTTTTTAAGCAGGGTACCTCAAGTCCCAATTACTCCGGATCACAAGGCTTGGCTTAGAATTCAGTGAAAACAGTCAAGAGGCCTATGGTACTTCACAAAGTCTAATAATTTGCAGAAGTATACACTGGAAAATAGGTTTACTCCAGCACAATGCTAATGTGTGAGATAATGCACACAAATTTTCCAATCCACAAAGACCTTCATGCTATTCTGCTATCAGCTCAGTTATACAGCAAGGAAAACAGAAAAATAAAGTAAAGGATCTGCATAACAACCAAGCAGAACAACTGTCCAACATACAGCCAGGAGATTCATTGAGACATAGGGATCATAATACAGGAACACAGATGCAACAAGGTGCAGTTGATAGACAGGTTGCTCCTTGTTTAAAAGAATTTGAGAATGAAAATGGCCAGGTTCTATTTAGAAATCAACAACACTTAAAAATTCAGCCTACAATTAGAAATGAAATGACACCATGTACAACAACTCCACACACTGAATCCATCGTAAAGCCAACAGAAGTGTTCCAGCAGGCAAATGCAGATATTTCTAAACAAATGCCAAAAAGAAACATAAAACCACCTGAAACACTGAAAGGAACAATGTGAAAATAAAGTTGAAAAGAAAACTAAAGCAAGAGTTAAATGTGTTAATAGTTACAGTATACAGACCTTCAGATCATAGAAATAATGCTGTTAATACTGCATGGGTAAATAGTGCAACAATTTAAGAATAGCGTTCCTCAATGTAAAATTGCAAAGAATTTGGGGAGTTCATATCTACAGCACATAAATACCTTTAAAAGATTTAGGGAATCTGGAAAAATCTCTGTATGCATGGGACAAGGTTGAAAAACAATATTGGATGACGCTGATCTTTGGGCTCTCACGCAGCACTGCATTAAAAACAGACATGGTTTTGTAGTGGAAATTACTTCACGGGCTCAAGAATGCTTCCAAAAACCATTGACTATGAACAAAGTTTGTCACTGCATCCACAAATGCAAATTAAAATTTTACCAAGCAAAGAAGAAACCATATATAAATATGATCCAGAAACAATCCAAACAAAGATGGACTAAGCCGAAGTGGTTAACTGTCCTGTCATCTGATTAATCAAAATTAGAATTAGAAACAAAATTATAATTTTTCTTTGCAAATCAAGAGGAGGGGGACCTTCCAGCTTGTAACAAACGCATTTACCATCATCCACGATTGTGCATTAGTGCACATGGCATGGTAAGTTTGCACATCTGGGAAGTCACCATTAAATGCTGAACAATATATACAGGTTTTGGAGCAATATATGCTGCCATCCATATGGCACTGTTTTTAGGGAAGGCCTTGCTTACTTCTGCAATACAATGATAAACCAAATTCTGCATACATTACAACAGCATGGCTTTGTAGTAAAACAGTCCAGCTACTAAACTGTCACCCATTGAAACTATTTGCGGATTACGAAACAAAACATATGACAAAGGAGACTATGAACTGTTAAGCAGCTAAAATTCTGTATCAGGCAAGAATGGGACAACACTTCATTTTCAAAACTACAGCAACTGGTCTCTTCAGGTTCCAGATGTTTACAGAGCGTTATTAAAAGAAAAGGTGATGCAATACAGTGGTAAACATGAGCTGTCCCAGCTTTTCTGAAATGTGTTGCTGGAATAAAACACAAAATGAGATTTTTCAAAAAACAATAAAATTTCTTTTAATATTTGATATGTTGTTTTTGTACTACTTTCAATTAAATACAAGGTTTATATGATTTGCAAATCATCTCATTCTGTTATTTAAATCTTACACAGCATCCCAACTATTTTGGAAACACCAGGGAAGTGAAGCAGCTGGAATTAACAGTCAGGTAAAACAAGAATCAAAAACAAAATTCAGACTATTGATAAAGGTATCTTAACAAGTGTATACAACATAATTGTAAATTAAAAAAAAATAATGGAAAGCGCCAAGGTTAAAAATCACTAGTGCATGCTTGTTATGTGTTATAAAAATACATTGTGCTGTATAGGCTAACTAACAGAAAACACAGATTAGACACTTCAGCATTAGCTTAGAATGGTTCTGGCTGTTTATGCCAATCTAAGTCTACCTATTTATTACTAGATGTTTCTCATTTATGTCTATATTTTATTTTAACATATAATGCACACTAAATAATCTTACCTCCATTGTGCTTCCTTCTGAAAAGGATTTCCAGCTATATCCAGATCACTCAGATTCTGACACCCTTTAAGGCAATGTACAATATTCTCCAGGTCTGAAATATATCATATGAATTAGTTCCCTGGTTTAAAATTGTATCCTTGTTTTTCCAATTACTTTTTTTATTTTTAAATATATATTTCTATGATAACAGGGCACTGATTTTTCTGCCGAACATTTAATAATATTTTAAACATTTAAACAACCTTGTGACCCTGATCAAGATAAGTAAGGTTGGAAAGTGAATGGCTGAATGAATACTTAAACAATGCTCCTGAGTTGCCTCGAAAGCTTGCATATTGTAATCTTCTTAGTTAGCCAATAAAAGGTGTCATTTTGCTTGGCTTTTCTCTACATTGATAATGGCTAACATGGTACAACACCCGAGTACTATAAACAATGCTCTAAATAAAACTAAATAACTTACCTGATAAGCAGACATTGTTAATTTTGAATTTTCTTAAAGATATCAGGTCAGAAAGGGGTAAAAGGTGAGTAATGCTGAAAAACATGACAATATAGAAAATAAAATTTAAAAACAATTCAAAAAGTATTTTCTGAAAACATTTCAATTAATGTAAACTTTTCCATATATACTGTATCTTTTCTGAAATGGCTAACATGGATGGGCAGAATGTGTAAAGTAGTCCAACAAAATACTTGAAGTGCATTGTAATGGTGTGTTCAGTTCAAATTGATTACGTAAATAGGATTTGCAAGAGCAAATAAAGCTTTAAAAATAACAGTATATAAAACTGATTTTTCTAATTAAGACATATTTTCATTTGCTTTGGATGGTTTAAAAGCACTGTTTATACTTTATTGGTAGTTTCATAAGCAAAAACTGAACAGAAGTTATTATTATTTACATTCTGAAAAAAAGTTATAGTATCTGCTGTGAAAAGAAAGTGATAAAAAGTATCATTTTGTTTTTGTTATATATTTTTTTAACCTGAAATACTAATACTTTAATACTTTAAATACTTTAAACTAATGCTGTTACTCTGCAGTTGTTCACTCTACCTCTAACTTTTTTTTATTACTGAGGCCAAACTCTATGAAATAACATCAGGAGTTTTAAGTAGGTACTTCTACACTTTTTAAATCTGGACAAATGTTGAAAACATTAAATCATAGTGAATTAGAAAAATCATATTTACAGCATAACACAATCTGCATCTGAATAAGCCTGATAGTCTCTCATGTGCACTCCTCACAATTTATTGCTATACCTGTAATTTGCAATTGAGCAGAGCTACAAACCAGAACACTTCAAAAAAATATTACTTTGCGATTGTACTTGGTTTTCTGCCAGCATTTGTGCATATAAAGTTGAGAGAAATTAAGCACAGCTGCAGCTCTTTTCTCAAGATTAAACTGGTATCAGAACATAGATCTTGTCTACTTTAAAGAATACAAAAGTAACTTGTCATCCAGTGGTGCTAATGGAACTCATTTTGAACTGGATTAATAGCATTTACACTACAGTTCTGTCCGAATGAATTGCTATTTCTAGCATATTTTATGAATCAAACAACTCTCAATTTAAAAACACTTAATGACACCTTCTGTTTGAAGCAACAGAGTTTATACTAGGGAAGCAAACTAGTAAGAGCAGGTCTGAATTTTAGGAAAGAGCAGTGTGAGTGCAGTTGAGCTTAAACACTACACAGAATTCAACCACGTAGACCTGCATTTTGGATTTCACATCATTTTTCGTATACTTTTCCTGAGGGTTGCAGTAGCAACACGTTGAAGAGAACACTGAGTAAATTATCTTTGAAGATTGCCCCATCTAAATAAAGTAACACATTGCTTTCAATTTGGAAAATCGGTACTATATTTGGTATCCGAAAAATCGTTTCAATTTAAGTGAACTAAAAAAAATTCAAATAATCTGAGACGGATGGGATAATGAACTTATCATATCTATTAGAGGTTAGCAAATCTGAAAGGAAGGAGAAACAGATGTCCAAAGGTCAGGTAACTTAAAAAAAAGTTTATATTGTAAATAAAATATGATCATTTAGTTTGATATGTTGCTTTACCAAATCATCCACCTTTTCCATTGCAAGGTTACAGACAGGCAGCCTATTTCAGAAGTATTTGGTGCAAGGCAAGATCCAAAATGAAAATAAATGCACAAACACAGACAAACATTCACCCATGTGTGCTGATATATTATCAGTTCAGCTCAGACAATTAACACAGTGTGCACTTCTTCAGAATATGTAAGTTCAAGAATCAAATTCTGGTCTTTTCAGACAGTCAGGATCTTTAACCACTGTACCACTTTAGACACTGCTATTGTATAGTATCATATTCAACTCTGTATTGCAGGCTAGTACTTGTCTCTAAGCTAACATACTTTGGAAAGAGTGCTTGAAATCTCATATGGTACCCATGCAACACTAAAACTGCTAAGAATTAAAGATAATAAGGTCTCAAAAAAAAAAAAATGATGCCACTTCCCATGGTAGAGTGACCTCTTTTTGAAAACAGGTAGTTGGCCTGAAAACTAGTTCAATATGTCACTTATTTGAATAGGGTTTAAAAATAAATACATTGGCATGTAGCAGCTAGCAGTAAAATGCAAGATGCATGCAGGGAAAGTACATGAAGCTTTTCACTGAGAAACAAAATATCAATGGGTGGTTTGCAAGTTCTGCCCAGGGGCTCCCTATGACTGAAGACTTTGTTCCAACCAATTTCAAAATCAGGGGATCATTTTTAATTTAAATTGATTGCTGTTTAATGAAATGAATTTTTTTCCATCTTACTCCCCATTCAGAAAAGTGTAGAAATTTGAGATTTACATTCTATAAGAAATTAAGAAAAATAAACATTTTGCCCATATCTTTAAAGTCTTAGCTTCATTGCATCAATCTGTTATTAATTCAGTTTTACTGTGGAGTTTGTTCCCTTAGTTTGGAGATGGAGGCATGTTGCATGCTGGTCAGATATGCAAGTAACAATTTTATCGTCCTCTATACTCATGAAAAAAACTGTTACTGCTTCTAATAATTAATGACAAGCAGTGCAAAGACAAGTATTTCAGTATAACCCACTTGTGTGCTTATTAGAATATAACAGCTTAAATGGCCAACACATTAAAAAAGAACTAAATACTAAAAAGCAGAAACAGTTAAGTCTTACCCATCAAAAACTCATACAAGCCTGCTTCATTAAGTAAAAATTTAGCATAACCATTTTGTAATTTCTACCTAGTATTGAAATTGGGAGATATCAGTTTTCTTAATTAAGACAGAATTCAGCTTAAAATAAGAAACACATTCACATACTTTCACCCACTCAGTCACAGCATGTTCGTTCAGTGCAGACTGCAGACATCAATATGTTTTCATTCTAACAGAGCTCATGTTTAAAATAATACATAAGTGAATGTAAAATGAGGGATTACATTGAATTGTATGGAAAATACCACTTATAACCAAGTTTTGAGGTGGATTAAGCAGGTTTGAGAATATAATATTACTCATGTATATATACTCAACTATTGCTAAAGATATTAGAATCCATCCATCCATCCATTATCCAACCCGCTATATCCTAACTATAGGGTCACGGGGGCTTGCTGGAGCCAATCCCAGCCAACATAGGGCGCAAGGCAGGAAACAAGCCCCGGGCAGGGCACCAGCCCACCGCAGGGCGCGCACACACACACCCACACACCAAGCACACTCTAGGGACAATTAGAATCGCCAATGCACCTAACCTGCATGTCTTTGGACTGTGGGAGGAAACCGGAGCACCTGGAGGAAACCCACGTAGACACGGGGAGAACATGCAAACTCCACGCAGGGAGGACCCGGGAAGCGAACCCAGGTCTCCTAACTGCGAGGCAGCAGCGCTACCCACTGCGCCACCGTGCTGCCCCTTTATTAGAATATTAGGGTAAACTATAGAATATAAATTACTGTATATTTAATCATCTAGTGCTGTGTTCATTTCTGTTCACCACACTCAAAACATACACATCTATTTTAGAATCTGAAAAGACCAATACAATCTTGTCTAGCTTTGGTTTACACAACATGTAATGTCTCCCTTTGATAAGCTAAAAAATAAAATCAATAAAAGAGTTTATGGAAAATGCCCTGTAAAACACCAGAAAAAGCCTCAAAAACTTCCGTGGACTCTGAGAAAAAGACTAGATTAAAAAGAAAAAAGGAAGAATTTTTGTTTTATTTTACACAATTTTTTTAGGTTGACAGAAATAAAGCTACCTGAACTTTTAAGTAGTGGAGATTCTGCTACTTTTTTTTTTAAATGAATCTAAAAATTAGCTACCAGCTTTTATAAAGAAAACTGGATAACTACATTGCCTGTTCTTGTTTCATAAAAATTACAGTAGATAGGCTTGATTTATCCTATTTTAGCACTTCTGAGCTCAAATCCACATTATAAAGCTAGAATACTTGCTAAAAAAGAACCATATCTTTACTAAACATAACTACACATAAACACAAATTTTTTGTCAGCAACTGGCTGATTTATACAATAATGTCTGATGTCATGGTTAAATTAATCCTCATTCATTTTGTACTACTTACACGTTCTGTGAGACTGAAAGCAGACGCAGGACTGGTAACCAAGATAATGATAAATTCTCAAGTGAAGAGATGTTATTGTCATCTAAATACAGCTCTTTCAGCAAAACATGGTTCAATAAACTAGGAGGCTAGGAGTATAAATAAACAAAGCAAAAGTTATAAAGCCATATAAAAATGAAAATATGATGCATGATATGTTTAACTAAAAATACTGCATTTCAAAAAGAAACAAAATAGTATCAATTAAGTTCATAAATATATTTACCTCACTAAAGTTATTGCCCTGGAGGTTTAAAGTCTGAAGCAGAATACAGTGATCAATGCCTTCAATATTGGAAAGATGATTGTAGGCACAATTAAGATGTAGAAGAGTAGGTGTTTCCTTCAGTCCTTTGGTGTTAATTAACTGATTGTGATCAATAACTAGCCTCTGAAGTTTCTTTAAACTTTCCAAGCCACCTATAGTATTAAAATAGAAACAAAATCTGATTTAGCCAAGCAAATCTTCTACAGCTTATTCTTTTTAGTTGTCACAAATACTATTATTCTCACTATGCACTAACTTCACATTGTTATCAAAAACATGTTTTACATATTTAAAAAGTTACATAAAAACATTAAAATTTCATAAAAATTATTATAAAAGTAAAGAAGGTGACAAAGTAAACTGCTTTGTATCAGTTCTACAAGCTAGTACAACATGTACTTGTCTTTTAACGGTTTGCATTAATAAAGTGGTAACACTGCCACCTACAGGACATTTCTAGATAAATAAGCAATCTATATAAAATGTATTCAAGGTACAGTATAAAGGCCAAGCGTTTCTTATCTTCAATCTTAAGAATTATGTCAAATTTTGACATTGTCATTTGCTATAATTATATGTTAATACAATGCTACATTATATATTAATACAGTACTATTTTAATGTAATGTAACTGGAAATGAAAATATGCTCACTTGAATGCTTTTGGGAATTGTCCACAGAAAAGCATTTTGACATATCTTCAATTTTGTATCAATCTGGAAAGTCCTGAAGATTTTTTTACAAAATGTGAAGTTTGTACCAAATTAAATTTATGGATAAATTATAATGCTGAACTGGTAAATACTGTAAACAAAAACATGACTGCAAGTTACATGTAAAAATATGTATCTTTGCATTCAATTTAAAGATCTTTATTTTTTAACACATAACTGTACAAATACTGTACATACAGTGCCTTACAAACATTTTCAGAAACAATAAAATTTCTTAGATATTGATTTTTGCTCAAGATATTAACTGACAAATAACTCGTTTTGTCTTTAAAATTGATGCATTTGGAGTGTGTAACTTTGTAATAAAAACACTAATTTGAATAAGATGTGTAAGCATGAATTTGAATCCAATGACATCTGAAAAATACTTAAGAATTGAAATACTTTGCAAGGAACTGCAAATAAATTCAATTCCATCATCAAATATAATTATAATCACATATAATTAAAAAAGTAAAATGGTATACCTTGATAGCACATACTGTATATAACATTCAAGCAGAATTAAAACATGTGATAATGTATGATTTCATCTATTTATAAGCGGTAATCCTACAATAAAGAGGCTTCAAGAAAAAAATAAGAAACACAAATTACCAATTCGTGTGATGTTGTTAAATGACATTTCAAGCACTTGAAGATTAGAAGCTCCATCCAGGCCATGAATTGATGTCAACCTGTTTTTACTAATAAGAAGGACACAAAGCTTTTCCAGATCTTGACAATTTATGGACTGTATGACATTTTCCTTAAAGACGAAAAGGTAAAAAATAATAATAAATTGAATATTCTTGCTAAATCATAAAGTAAAACTAATTCAAAGAATGCATATGAATTTAATCAATCAAAACATTGTACAAATATTTTAAGTGCATTCAGAGACCTATTTACCTGGACATCAATGTATTTCAGTTCCTTACACTGATTGATTCCTTCAAGCACTGTCAACCCACAGCGTCTAAGAGTTATAGCCTGTAATCTTCTGCACTTAGAAAAAGTGGACAAGCTGCAGCCAGGCAAGTCCTCAAGAGTAACTGTGGTAACCTAAAATAAATGCAAAAAATATATTAAAAAAAATTGCAAACAGTGGACATACATTAAAAATAAAAATGAGGAAATCAATATGTTTAAATTTCATTTAGAGGTTTAAAACAAGAGATGGGTAGTATAGTGAGTAGTGAATGACCTGTCATTGCATATTTTCTAGAATGGCACCCTACACCACACACTTACTCACTCATATAGAGCCATTAAGTTTTTTTTTTTGTTTTGCATTTGAGTATACAAAATAATACTTTTCACATAGCATACAGGATATCTTTATGATTCTGTCATCATCAAGTAACACTAAATAGATTACACTATATCCATCCATCCATCCATTATCCAACCCGCTATATCCTAACTACAGGGTCATGGGGATCTGCTGAAGCCAATCCCAGCCAACATAATGATTAAATACTGGGAAAAGGACCTTATACCAGCCTTTCCAATTTTAAATACAAGTTTAACTTTAACATTGTATTGGCCATTTGGTAAAAGTTCCATGAAATATACATATTCATGACAAGTACTACTTAAAGTGGGCTGGTACGGTGCACCATCTTTTTCTATTTGAATGCGCCTTGAGCATTGGAATATAAATAAAATGTATATAAATAAAATGTATTATTATTATTATTATTATTTTTCGCAGTATTGTATTGGCAATAAAAGGTTGCATACCAAGACCTCTCGCCCTGACCTTTACGGCAGAACTCCCTTCAACCCGAATTACGATCTAATGTACAGTTGTTCTTGAAAGTTTGTGAACCCTTTAGAATTTTCTATATTTCTGCATAAATATGACCTAAAACATCATCATATTTTCACTCAAGTCCTAAAAGTAGATAAAGAGAAACCAGTTAAACAAATGAGGCAAAAATATTATACTTGGTCATTTATTTATTGAGGAAAATGATCGAATATTACATATTTGTGAGTGGCAAAAGTATGTGAACCTCTAGGATTAGCAGTTAGTTTGAAGGTGAAATTAGAGTCAGGTGTTTTCAATCAATGGGATGACAATCAGGTGTGAGTGGGCACCCTGTGTTATTTAAAGAACAGGTATCTATTAAAGTCTGCTCTTCACAACACATTTGTGGAAGTGTATCATGGCACGAACAAAGGAGATTTCTGAGGACCTCAGAAAAAGACTTGTTGATGCTCATCAGGCTGGAAAAGGTTACAAAACCATCTCTAAAGAGTTTGGACTCCACCAATCCACAGTCAGACAGATTGCATACAAATGGAGGAAATTCAAGACCATTGTTACCCTCCCCAGGAGTGGTTGACCAACAAAGATCACTCCAAGGGCAAGGTGTGTAATAGTCAGCGATGTCACAAAGGACCCCTGGGTAACTTCTAAGAAACTGAAGGCCTCTCTCACATTGGCTTATGTTCATGTTCATGAGTCCACCATCAGGAGAACACTGAACAACAATGGTTTGCATGGCAGGGTTGCAAGGAGAAAGCCACTGCTCTTCAAAAAAAAATTGCTGCTCGTCTGCAGTTTGCTAAAGATGACGTGGACAAACCAGAAGGCTATTGGAAGAATGTGTGTTGTGGACGGATGAGACCAAATTAGAACTTTTTGGTTTAAATGAAAAGTGTTATGTTTGGAGAAAGGAAAACACTGCATTCCAGCATAAGAACCTTATCCCATCTGTGAAACATGGTGGTGGTAGTATCATGGTTTGGGCCTGTTTTGCTGCATCTGGGCCAGGACGGCTTGCCTTCATTGATGGAACAATGAATTCTGAATGATATCAGAAAATTCTAAAGGAAAATGTCAGGACATCTGTCCATGAACTGAATCTCAAGAGAAGGTGGGTCATGCAGCAAGACAACGACCCAAAGCACACAAGTCGTTCTACCAAAGAATGGTTAAAGAAGAATAAAGTTAATGTTTTGGAATGGCCAAGTCAAAGTCCTGACTTTAATCCAATCAAAATGTTGTGGAAGGACCTGAAGCAAGCAGTTAATTTGAGGAAACCCACCAACATTCCAGAGTTGAAGCTATTCTGTACGGAGGAATGGGCTAAAATTCCTCCAAGCCGGTGCGCAGGAATGATCAAAAGTTACCGGAAATGTTTAGTTGCAGTTATTGCTGCAAAGGGGGGGTCACACCAGATACTGAAAGCAAAGGTTAACATACTTTTGCCACTCACAAATATGTAATATTCAATCATTTGCCTTAATAAATAAATGACCAAGTATAATATTTTTGTCTCATTTGTTTAACTGGTTTTTCTACTTTTAGGACTTGAATGAAAATCTGATGATGTTTTAGGTCATATTTATGCAGAAATATAGAATATTCTAAAGGGTTCACAAACTTTCAAGTACAACTGTACATATGACATTGCACTCAAAACTCCAAGGGG
Source organism: Polypterus bichir lapradei (assembly GCA_026402145.1). Lineage (NCBI taxonomy): Eukaryota > Metazoa > Chordata > Cladistia > Polypteriformes > Polypteridae > Polypterus > Polypterus bichir. Next base: position 254,335,139 of record JANRMT010062791.1, read on the forward strand.
ACTGACGCTGTTCTGTAGAACATATTTGTGTCACATTGCTTGAAACTACAAGGGAGTCCCCAATGTAATGTATTATATGTAATGAAATAGAAGAGGAGGAGGGCGAGAATCAAGGAGCTGACAAAAACAAAAAGTATGGGCACTTATTTGTTTCCACTTCAAGCATTTTATTGTAGTGTATGCCTAAATACAGTAATCCAGATTATTTTCTGGTAGCAAATACTTGTAATGTTTACTGTGGATGGGGTTTGATGTCACAACTCTGTGCAGAGCACTTTTCTCTTTGTCATATCTCCTCAGGCACAGTTTTTCCTTTCTGTATTATGACCTTAGTATCCTTGTTCTGCAAATAAATTAATATGAAGTAATAAAACAATTCCCAGCAATGAAGAAAAAGAAATGTCTCTACTCATGTCTCCTGAGTTTGCTTGTTGTCATTCAAAGTCTTGTCATTATCATTGATTAGCCTGATTATTGTGGGGTCATTAGTAAACATGATGAGGAGTCTTTTATTATATTTGGCTGTAAAACATCTGGCAGAATTTTAGTGTTCAAAGTCATTAGTGTAGATGAGGATTTGTTACTTATCTTTACTAACTACAGTATAGTCTTTAATGTACGAAGTCCAATACATACAGTTAAGGGTGTATTTCTACATTTCAAGAACAGCTTAGAGACAATTGCTACATTTCTGTGGAATATATCTATAGGGTGAATAAACAATATATACAAGATATCTGTTAAAATAAAGCACAGAATGAAAATATACACTGATGAAAAACTGAAATGTTCTGAAAGCTACCCAAGAAAAGTAGGAATTTTTTTACTATTTTATTATATTATATAACTTTCTCTCATGCACAGTATTCCATTAAAAAATTCTTAAAGGTTAATAAAACTAATTTCCTTTTGCCAAAATTTAATCAGACATCATAAAGTTTTCATCTTCTTGAGTTTATTTTTAAATATTGAAAAACTATTTAAAATCAGTATTTTAATGTTGCCTGATGATGTCCTCAGCTCTGCCATGCTGAATATTGGTTTCTATAAAGCCACACAAAACTAGGGGAATGTCCAGTGTCTATATGCTTAGTCGTGCTGTCATAGTAGAGTGAGCTGTGTGCTCATAACTTGAGATTGTTTTCTAAAGGCAGGAGGTTAATTTCTCTTTTTAAAGTTTGTTGTTGACTTTTGGTTTTGACCTTGATTTGTTTCTGACTTTGATCCCATCTTTCTCTATTAATTTGGAAGATGATCCTTTCGACCTTTAGTGTTTTGACCTCTGCCCTATTCTAACAACTCTTCCACTTTGTCCTAAAGTGTCTCCAGCTCTCTCTAGTTATTTTTGTAACCTTTCTGATCCAGTCCTCAAGACAGATCAAAACACATAAACACCTTTGAGCAGGGTTTCAGCAGTTTTACATGAAAGGTTTTCAGTGCTGCATTATTTGTCACACATTTTATGGTAAACGGTGCTGTTGTTTTTGAAAAGATAAATATTACCACCCCTAAAGTAAATAAAAACAAATGTTCTTAAATCATTATCATAAATTTCTGTGACAGGAGACAAAAAGCTAGAGCAAGCCATGTGTTTAACAAAATGTTCTGTCACTCAATTTAAAAAATGGTTGGAACAAAAACCAATAACCACAAATGGCATTTCTGAACCACTTAGCTAAAGTATACAGGATATCAGTGCCTAAGTGTAAAAGCAAGATATTGACCTTTATACACATCTGACCTCAATGATCTGTTCTTATAGCCCGATTCTGAAATGTCAAATCTCTGGCACTATAGTACTTTAAAAATATATTTGTAAACCAATTATTAAATAGTATTTACATCTCTAACCTATGTGAACAGCTTCTAATCTGAGAGAAATTATTGTAGACCATTACAATAATAGCCAAACTACAAGGTAAAGTGCTTGATATGACTAACTGCATACAGCTATATACCTGTTCAAGTGAGTTCCAAACACCTGTTTGCAGAATTAGTGCTTCATTCAGGGGAGGAAGTTGAACACTTGAAACTTTTTGTGTCAATTTTCTTTTGACTATCTTCTTCCTTCTGTTCTCCTCATATATTCTGGACCAGGGAATGCAAGTTTTCATCCATGTAACACGTTTCTGCTCAGTACCACATGAAAGACTTGAAATTAAATTTTCTTCTGTCATGGCAATGATGTCAGATGGAGATTTCATTTTGGTACACTTATCTGTGTTTACATTATAATTACTATCTAAAGAACAATTAATTATTATATCCTCACTGCCTGTTTTGCAAGGAATGCAAAAACTGTTTTGCTCACTACCATTTGCAAAGACATTGTTTTCAGTATCAAGACTTTCACTTTTGTCTACAGTTTTACTTTGATTTATAATTTTAGCAGCATCTCCTTCCTTTGCTAAACATTGAATTACAGTTGTAGAATAAAAATCACTCTTTTCCCTTTGACAGTCAACTTCAGTGTTGTGTTCTTCTGTTGTTTTGTATTTTTCTACTACCCAAGTAATCACTTTTTCTTTCAATACTTTATCAAGTGGTTCATTTTGTTGTAATACTTCAGAAATGTTTGATTCATATATATTTCTCATCTGATCAAAATTCTGTTCCGCCTCTAAACATTGTAACTTGTCTTTTTGATTTTCTTTTTCAGTTTCCTTTTTGAGAGTTTTTATCTGTTCTCTTTCCAAATGCTGATGTTCTTTCTCTGTTTTATTGCCATGTTCATGGAACTGGTGTATTTGCTCCCGAGAAACTAGATTTTGTTGATGCTTTTTTAGCTTTTCATCTGATTTAACATACTCGACAGAGCTGGTTTCCATCTCTGAACAATGTAACTCTTCTTTTGGTTTCGGTTTATTAGTTTCTATTTGCTTTTTGACTTTTGGAACCTTTGGTGGCTTTTCCTTTTCCAAAAGCTCATGATGTTCCACTGTTTTTTTATCATACCCTAAGTTTAACTTTACTTGGTCATCTAGCACCTGGCTTTTGTGATATTCTTTGTTTTCCCTTTCTTGATCTTCCCTGAGAGTTCCAACTGATTTTCTATGAAGAATTTTTTCTTCTAACTCCAACTTGATTGATTCTTCTTTGAATGTATTTTCCTCATGTTCTTTTTGATTTTTAACTTTTTCAAGCTTCACAAGTTTTTCTCTCTCTAAACGCTGACGTTCTTCCACCTTTTTAGTTTCATATTCATGATGTCTCTTTATTTGCTCTTCCAGCTTCAGTCTTTCCTCTTCCACTTTTATTTTCCTTTCTTTTTCTTCCAGGAGTTTTTGTACTTCTAGCCTTTTGTTACGCCTTATTTCTTTTTCTTTTTGTTCCTTTATCAGTCTTAGCAATAACTCTTTTTTCTTCAGTCTCTCAGATTTTATATGGTTCAGTACAAAGGCATATTTCTTACGTGACATGAAACCTCTAACAACTGACTGAATTTTTATGGCTGCCCTTTGATTTTGTTCTTCCAGTCTGAATTTCTCCATTGCTTGTTGTTCTTCAAAAGCTTTCTTTTCACTGTTTATATGCTCTTGTAGATTTATAATTGCTTCCTGGGAAAAAATGAATAAAAAATAACATATTAAAAAAGGCTTGTTTTTAAAAAAAGATGAAGATTTTTAAGTAAAAATAAAACAGTATTTGGTCTTACTTGGATGTCAGGCATGGCTGCTTCATGCAACTGCTTCCCGGACAACATTATTTTTATTTTTACATTTCATTTAGGGATCCATTATTCAAATTAGGAAGAAAGATTTCTACGGTAATGACCAGATAATTTCTCCTAAACAATTACCAAAATCAAAGAAAAGAACAGTTCAACCTGGCTGTTCAAATTGAACTCTAAATGGGAGATCCGAGGAAGTACATGCAGATGTAAAGAAGGCCAATTCAACAGTAGCAGAAAAAGAACAAGCAACTGGTGTCACATTTTGACAGCTGTGCTTCATTACCACATTCTTCAGCATCAACAGTTTGCGTCTGCAGCACCAACAAGCTACAATACTATGGTAGCACATTAAACAAAAAGTTGTCTATATACAGTATATATAAAATTACCAAATCTCCAGTGTAAAATACAAAACTGTTTGGCATCCTTCCATGCTCTGGAGTAACACAGTAATAACAAATATATTAAATATTCTTAGTTTAAAGTATCTTATAAGAAGTGTACAATTATATTTCTCTGAACTGGAGTAACCTTACTTATTTGCTTTACATATTTAATTTTAACAGAGAGTTCACTCACTCACTGGCACTAAAGGTTTATAAAACAATTTACACAATAAACTAAACATATGAACTGAATTTCCATTGCTTCATTTGACACACACTGTATGTAACCAGTATCTAATCTTCTTTTCTCTTTTCTCTGTATATAAAACAACAAAAAATCCAGCATCCATCCATGGCCAGGCGTAACATACTAAACCGTCTGGTGTGTGTCCATGACCAAGTGTAACATCGTAAACTTTTCAGCATTCTTCCATGCCCAGACATAACACAGCCAACTTTCTGCCATCCAACAGTGCCCAGGCATAACATTGCAGCGGTGGTCTGGTATTCACAACAATATCTTGTAGCCTCTTATACACACGCTCTCCTGCCAGTGGGACACAGTCGTATTTCAAAGTTGTTTGTGCATGTTGCAATAAACCCAAAATGCTTAGTCACTTGCACTACATGTAACAGCTTTGCATAAACAGAAATAAATATAAAGCCTGCGCAACTTCTCATTCTTATGCACTGTTACGCATTGTTACACACACAGCTTAAGTCAGATTCTAAAGAAAGTTTTGACTATTAAGTATGACATGTTTGATGAAGGAATCAAGGCTATGCTTGATTTGTAAGTACTCCTTAGTATGACTTTGAAGTGTCAGAGTTTTACAGATCAAGCATCAGGGGTTCAATTACCATGAGCTCTCTGCTGCCAGTTCTCTCTGTGTTAGTTTTCTAAGCAGTTGTCTTTCAATTTCAATTTAAAATACACCAGCAATGTTTCTTAGCATAGTAATGAGTAATTGTTATGCCATACTTGTGCTTCATGAATGCCACTTTTTAATCATGCTGCTTGCATCGCTGTGTTGTAAGTATATGAGAAAAAAAAAAAACAGCCCCCCTACATTAAAGGGTTAGACAGCACTGCGCATTTTGTTTTTATTTCATTTTTAATCATGTTCGATTCTGCACGGCTCCCTCAACAATGACTACCCCAGGAAGGGGGAAATAAAAGGGAAATAAAATTGAACAGTGGCTAGGTGGCCAGTGGGGTTGAAGGGAACACAATTAGAAATTGGATTAAGCAGATTTGAGAAAGTATGAATGAATAAGAAACTTTCAAATATTTTTATATCTGATTATTCTATTAGACAGGTTGACAAATGCTTTGATTAAAAATCAACAGACTTTTTATTTAATTGTATTTACTATATTTCCTCTTTATCGAAATAAACTTTAAATTACCCAATTCTTGGTAATGTCTCCGAGTGTAAAATATTTGCAGTTAATAGAAGAAATCTCAGCATATTAATGTGATCTTGTCCTAAAATGGCTATGTTTTATGCTGAAGCATGACCGTAGTGCTGTAACTGATGCTCCCTTACAATTCAGGTAACATGCCTCATTCAAGACTTTATGAGCAACAGCTCATTTGACACAAAGTAAAACCAACGGTAGCCAAAGATTCCCCAAAGAGACACAGTGCCCAAGACGTCCAGTCTGCATCTGTGGTCACTTGATAGCATCCATGTCTCACAACCATATAGCAAAACAGGGGGCACCAGGACTCTAAAGACTTGGACTTTTGTCCTTTCGCAAAGATATTGGCAGCGCCACACATCCCTTTCCAGCGACCTCATGACCCCTCCAATCCTTCCCAATCCATCTACTGACTTCATAGGAAGAGACATGAATGTCGCTGCCGAGGTAAGCCTCTCGACGAGGTCGATATTCTTTTCACAGTCAAGACACACTGCTGATTGCTGTGCTCAAGAGGTTATTAAAGGCCTGGATCTTGGGTTTGTTCCAAGACACTCACTCGTAAGCCAAGACACTCAGTCTCTCAAGAACCCCAATCGGAGCCTTCATTGACTCTGTGAAGATAACAGCATCGTCAGCAATTCAAGATCAGTGACTCTTTCTTCACCAACAGATGCCCCACAGCTACCGGACCCCATAACCCTGCCCAACACCCAGTCGACTCAAGCACTGACAGAAATTAATATAAATAGAATATAATTTTTTTTATAAAGGTTATGATTGTTGTAATGTTAAGCATTTGTAATGAAAACTGCATTAAACCATAAAACAAATATAGCTTTTACATTAACATACTACCAAGGTATGTTTACCTTTGAATTAATTTATTACTTTATAGCGATAAATTTCATAAACAAAGGCAGGTTAATACTCTGAATTCAGTAACACCACAGATTCACCATTCCTTTTAATTTTTAAGACAGTTGACTATTAGTTAAGGTATCCAGCCAGATAATTATAAAATTGAATTACTATACATCAGTTTTCTAACCCAAACAATCCTGTTCAGGGTCTCAAGGGCTAGAGCCTCCCTTGACAGGGTAGGTCCAGCTTGCCATCTCAGTCAATTTCAGGACACATTCATGCTCATAGTCACACATATTATAGGATTATTATTAAAATATTTGGAATAAAATGTTAAAGACAAAAGAATTATATTATCTGGCTAAAAACGTAAAGATTTACTAGCAATAATACCTCCTGAATGCGTAATTCACTTTGTAATAGTTCTTCTTCCTGCCTAACCTTCTCTTCTAGTTCATATTTTTGTTTCTGGAAAAGAAAGGAAAAGAATCATTAATGAAACACTGATTAGCAATAATATATTTTAAATATTATTAAGTGTGATTAATGATAATATCTGTTACCTATTTTAAAAAAATGTAATATTTATAAATCAGTATAATTAAAGCAGATGTAATTGTAGACAATACAAGAGCAATAACACTAGGAAGCACACACAGGTGATCTAGATAGCTCAAACTCATATTAAACGTATAAGTCACATTTTGAATTTCCTGAATTTTTTCTTAAATATGTCACAGTGGCTGAGATAATTACTATACATTTAATCTAAAAAAATGAATTTAACAATTACTCACAAAAACCATTTATGCTGTTGACTTTTGTCATAGTAAAATACAGAAGACAGAATAAGTTTAAAGGCTTACAGCAATTGTAAGTGTTTACCCAGAATTAGGGCGAAACACGTGTCGCGCACTCTTTGCATTATGACAGTAAAACTATATATATATATATATATATATATATACACACACACACACACACACACACACACACACACACACATATATATCAGCACTTCCCGATTCATTTTACCCTTACACCCCCTGTGACTAACGAGGCCGATTTTGCACCCCCTTGGTTTGAGAAGTATGAAAAAATATGAGGTTAACGCAGAAAAACAGATCACCAATTGAAACTTTATGAATAATGGAGACTTTATTCGGCATCAATAATTGTTTTGGTAAAGCCATACTCAGTGTAATCCTCCTTCCATTTTCTAATTTTTTCGCGACTAGCCATGATTAAATGAACGGTAAAAAAGTAAGAGCGAATCAACGGTGACTTATTGAGGCAGGCAGGCGAAAGCACAATAGAACTTCAAATAGAACTTCAACAGATACGACAGTTCATAATACCCACGCAGCACTAAGTGCACGTAAGAGCGGAAGTCATCCGTTTTAACAAGCAGCGTATTGCACTGATACGAAATACCCTGCCCATTTAATTATTTAGGAATAGATAGATAAATTAACATTTTGTACAAATAATGTTTTTCATTTTTCTTCCTCGATGGATTCTGGCACCCCA
>JANRMT010062791.1:254363016-254375085 GCA_026402145.1 Polypterus bichir lapradei
GATAAATAATAATTGATCCTGGCGATTTGTTTGATTTCAGTCTATTTAATCTGAGCAGTCCTTCTCCCTCTACAATTTTTAAATCACTCAGTATCCAGTACCCCCTGTGACTGCAGGGATGTTAACTACTTCCTTATATGTGAACGCCTCAGTAAAATGAAAATTTAGAGCATATTTGAATTCCCATTTACTAATCCTGATACACTTCACCTCCTCCTTGACTGTCCTTTTTCTACTAAAATAATCTCTGTGGAACATCTTTAACCTTATCTTCATACTCCTTTCAGCTTCTCTATTCTTCTTAATAGTTGCCCTCATGCTCTCCTACAACCTACATTTGGCATTAAAGTTATTAGTCTTATATACACCTTATACAACTGTTTTTTTCTCTGCACTTTTTTATCACCTTACTTTCCCACTGCAGTTTTTTTATTTCCTACTAATTCCAATTTTTGGAATGTACTTGTCCTGAATTATGTGTATAACCTTTTAAACCTGTTCCACTGCTCCATGACTGTCCTCATATTTAAAAGCATATCACAGTTTATGCCTTCTAGGCTGCGCCACATCTGTTCAACGTTTGACCTATCAAAGTTAAAATTAAGGTCTAGTCTTTGCATCCACACTCTTCCAAAACACCGAAAATCGCATTATATTATAGTCACTTGACCCTAGCAGTTCAATCACATCTACACCCAGAATTCTATCCTGGTGATTACAATATACTAAATCTAGACAGGTTTCCCATGCTCTGTGTATCATACTGTGTTAAAATACAGTAACTGATTACATGGCTATGACATTTCCCAATAAACTTGCTTTTCAAATATTATGATTTATTATTATTTATATCACTCTACTAAAGCCTCTTTCCTTAATGCTTTCCAGAATAATTTAGACAACCTCACTAAGATGTGACTCATCATCCAACTAAAGAAGACTTACAAAATGGCAACCCTCTCTCCTTTTCCTTCCAGTCTATCCTTCCTACAAATATGTATCCATCTATGTTATACTAAACCCCATCTTTGTTATTTAGCCAGGTTTCTGTTATTAATTAAGCTCAGCTACGTACGTAAGTCAAACCCACTTGTTTTTTTTTAATATTTCTAGCATTAAGGCAAGCTTTTTTAATGAGTTACTTATTTTTCTTTTGAACCTGAACTTTAGGTTACACTTTACGTTACTATGCTACACCAAGATTTGAGCCATGTGGAAAGCCTTCTGATCTCCTCAATCTTACTTGGAAAGGCATGTGGCACAGGTAAATGTTCAGAGAAAACTACCTTATCAGTTCTGCTCATTAATCGGGCACCTAACTCTTTAAATACAGATTGCAGAACTGACATACTACCCTTATGTATGTCATTTGTTCCAACATGGACCATAACAACTGGATCCACACCCACTCTGGCCAAGAATCTATCAACTCTTCTAGGGAGACCTCCCACCTGTGCACCCGAAAGGCAACACACTGTACAAGACTCTCAGTCTCTGGAGCAAACCTGTGCTTCAGCCCCCCTATGATTCAGTCCCCTACTATCACAACCTCTCTTTTTTCCGGGGACTGGTTTTGTGGTGGCTTCTTGTGCCTGCCTATTTTTAAAACTATGAGTGCATCTGAAGAGTAAAGTGAATTTGGTGGTTTAGGTGGACATCAGAGATTTATTGGATCTTCTTTCTAAGTAGAGCCATCACCATTAAAGTGTATGACAAGCTATTGGGCACGTTCCATAAGTTCATAGCAGCTGACATATTGTTATATGTTGTGGTCCACTGGAGGATTAACATAAGCTTAGGGAAGGTCAAGCACTCAAATAAACTGATCAGAAAGACCAGCTGCACCATATAATTAACACTGAAGTCACTGCAGGCAATGGCAGAAAAGAGGGTAATGGGAAATTACTTGCCCAGAGAACCTTTAGCTACAGACTGATTCCATCATGGTGTGCTAAGAGAAGCTGCAGTACCACAGTTGAATTTTTGCCTGCAACCCTTTTTCACCCTTAATATTTTTAACAGACAAACTGCTATGAGGATAATATTTTTAGACTAAGGCATGATTGGATGCATTACCATATAACACAAAAACCATAAAGTATCATTGTCATATGTGTATGTCTGTCTGTCCACACAAAAGAACTAGACCCAATTTTGTTAAAATTTGGTACTGTTATTCTCTAAGGAGAGTTGTCAGAAAAGTTACATTTTCGATCGGATATTTTGAATAGAGTGCATTGAACAAATTTTAGTAACTTCAAAACTTTCATTGAAAAGCAATGGTGGATTTTCAAAATCATTAATTGTGAAACAGAACGATTCATGTGACAGAATTCACCAGGCATATCACAGTGGATCGGTCATAAAGTGCTGCATCATGCATCAGTTTCAATTTCTATGTCAATATCTAATGAACAATTCACATTATCATCACCATCATTCGATTCAAACAATGGTTCAGTTTAAGTCTGTTCTAAAACTGACTTTACAGATTTTCATTTGCTGTGGTATTTTTTGTTGGAGGCTCTACCCCAGTAATGAATATTGATGAGGTACCACAGAGTTAACATGAAATGGTAGAACACATAGAAATATTCATGATTTTTTGAAGCATGATGCTATTTCATAATCTAGATTATAGGTAAATACTATACAGAGAGTTACTTGGGCTTAACACTATAAAGAGTATCATGTCACCCCAAGCCTGAGTCAGGTTTAGCTGTATTTGCATAGGATTCTGAGCCCAAGTCACCCTCGGGGTTAGCACCAGAGGTGAAGAGAGGTTATTTCAACTTTTACATTTTGTATATGTTTTTGAATTTTAATCTTCTGATACCTGATCCTGACAGCAAGAAGATTCTCAAAACAAGTTAGTGAAACTTGAGAGTTGTTTCTTGTTTTGCCTCATTTCCTTTAAATCAACTTTATCTGGTAAGATATTATTAATCTATGCATATTTTTGTCTTAAGAAAATAGCATTTTGAGTAATATTTTGTTATAATTTATAATAAATGTGTGCAATATTACAATTTACCTATAATCATTAATGAATGACAAATACTAAAATTGTTATAAAATTGTTACATTTTCTAAGCATAGGTAAAGGGTTTCCTTTTAATTTGGGGTAATTCCAAGGTAAAATGGGGCATGCCATGTTGCAGGTAAACATCTTTAAATTATAATATGTATACTTGAATTCAAATTTAAAAGAAATATTTGTTTAATATAGATTCTATATTTAATTCTGATATTTACTTCATAACTATAGTAATTGTTATTGAAATAAAGTATTAATCATGTTGAAACACAATATTCCTTTTTTAGAATTATTGCATAATTTTAAATAATGCATATTTATTTTTAAAGATTCAATAATGTAAAAAATAATACTGTAAAATACCATATTGAGGTCTTGGATTCTTTTAAGCTCCTCATCAAATTCTTTTTGTCTCCATCTTTTTCTCTCATCTTCCTTTTCCCTCTCTCTCTCTTGTTGCTCTTTAAGTATTTCAAGCTCCTGAATTCTCTTGTTTTCCATTTCACTTTGCTTGTCTTCCCATACTTGCAGTTCAGATCTACATCGCTTTTCGACTTCTTCATATTCCGTATTTATTATATTTTCAAAACAATCTTGAAAAAATAAATTAGACAACAATAAGTACATAGCACAGTGTCAAGTGAATACTGATAGATAAATACCCAGATTATTCTGTATTCTTCTTAATTGTCAGGTAACATCCATTCATTAATTTTCTGAACATTACTTTTACTGCTTATCCCATAAGTATATAAAACAGGAAAGTACTGTATAGGGGAGTGTCAAAATGTTACAAATTCAAGATATTTACACATTTTAGGCCTTCCTTAATATCAATTGAGCACATTTAGAATGATGTCAGTTTCAATGGGCATATGTCAAACTGAATGAAACACAGGCTGAGATACTGTACTTATATCTCATAAGGAGATGAACAAGAATATACATTTTTGGAAAAATATTACTCTTAAATTTCATTCAACATAATCAAATATTGGCCAGCACTATTTCACTGCTAGAATCATAGTTTTATGTAGGGAAATTCATGTGTTATATATATTAAATATTTTAAGAAATGTGTGGGAAATTGACACACCAATTACAGTGTGTTATGTACTCTTGAACAATATGGTATGATGTTTTATCCCACTGTAAATCTATCTGTTGTCATAATGTGTGTTACACATCAAATGTTGTACACTTTAAATAATATGTTGTTTAATTCTTAATACAATTTAGAGTATTTTTCCCTTACCTTTCTCTTCATTAGATGTATTTGAAAATCGTTCATTGTGAAATTCAGATGACAAATTCAGTATTTCCTCAGCATCCAAAACTTTCTGTGAAATAAAGTACATACATGACATATTTTTGGAGACATGGAGAAGTAGTATCCTATTCTATCCAAATTAATTATAGTACTATGATGATGCAGTGTGTTCTGCTGCTGTTTCATGGATCCAAATCCAGAGTTTGAATCCTATTCTCAGCCATTGCCATTGTGGAATTTGCATGCCTTTCCTGTATCTGTGTAGATCTTCCTCCCACCTCCCTACATAAGTTTTACTTTTGATTCCAAATTGTAACTCTGTAAGAGCAGCTGTGTGAGTGAAAGGGTATTGTGATTTACTGCTGCAGTGTTCAGGGCTGCTTTCCTGCCTTGTATCCACTATTGTCAGGATAGTCCATAGCCTATCTTGCCCCCATAAATTGGACTAAGTCAGTCTGACATTTTATGTTATTTTAAAATCAAGAAATCAGTCTTACAACATATCAATAATACAGATAATATACATCAAGTGTAATATCTGTTTCAAATATTTAATTAAACAACGAATTATGTTTCCAACTTATGTTCTACTTTCAAAATGTTATGTCTTAAGTGTAATAATATCTAAACACAATGATAAAATCAAAGTATCTACATTCAGTAATACATCCAACTATGATAGTATGCAAGGATGTCTAAGTACACTAAACCTGCCTAATAGTGGACTATTTCTGTGATTTGCCCTAAGAACAACTTGAGTTTATTGAGACATGATCTCTGCAACATTTCAAGAGTATGGCACAGACATGCTCGCTCATATCAACTCAAGTATTTCCTGAAGTATTTCCAAATTACCTGGTGTCTTCTACTTTGTAGACAACAACTTGATTGACAATGATGTTTAAAAACATTTGGTATTCAAATGATACTCTACTCCCATAAAGGAACCCTACATCTCTCACTGAAACACAACCTACTGTATTACGTCTCTATGACCAGCTTGCTATCTAGTATCAGATCAATTAAATCAAAATACTAGAAACTGAAATGTTACTATGAGGGAGCAATTTTAAAACTGCAAATTTTTTATTTCTTAGTATTTTTACATGCCAAAATATTCTGATATATCTATAATGAATATTTTCCACCCAGCTTTTTGAGATAATCATAAGTACTGCAGCAAATACAGATACATAACATTAGGAGGCGCTGTTGTAAAGACCCTACTTATGCAGAATGAAGCAAAGAAACACAAAAGGTTTAAAAATTGCATTTTCTGGCACAATAAACAAGGTAATTTAATATGAAATGACAGGACTAACTGTATCAGACTATATACTAAGGCAAATAAGACAGAAAAAAAGTAAATAGGACAGTAATAAAACACTGCAACCTCTGGGATTTCATATACATGCTTTCAATCCCTGCCTGTCTGGTGATATAGTTTGCACACTTGTCCACCTCTCATCTCTCTGGCTTCCTCTTTTCCCATCTCCCTCATCCTTTGCTTCTATTCCTATCATCAATTACCATCAATCTTAGACTTCATGCATTTTAAATCACCTGGGTCTCTTTTTTATATGTACACTTATAAAAGACTAAATATACAAGGCAAAGAGAACAAAAACAAACACAATATTAAAAAGGTAACAAAAATATCTTCAATATACTAATTGTCAACCATGTCTAACGTAGTGATTACTAACATATTAGAAATGAAAAAAAAAACCTGACAACTAAGTCCAAGAATATGAAAAGACAAGACTAACTGTATCAGACTAAATGCTAGCTTTGGCCCCTAAAAGTCAAAACATTCATATTATGTTATGTGAGAAGCAAAAAGGAAAAAAAAATAGAAACATGCCCTTTTTGTAACATCTTCATCTGGGTAAGATTGCTTTGATTTAATACAGTCTTTATCATCATGATGAAAGCCTAAAACAAAACAAAAAAAAATTAAAAAGCACATATTGACTGTACCCAGTCAAGGACTATGGATAATTAATAAATGAAAAATAAATTTAGAAATGCATACAGAAAAATTGTTGTAAGCTTTTTGAAGATGTTTAAAATTAAGCATTTAAATTAGATTGATACCATGCAGAAGTCCTTTTTTGAAGACCAATCATTTGAGAAGTGGAAAAAAAGCCGCCTCTTTGAGATATAGTACTAATAGCCAGCTATAAAGACATAACAAATGTATAGTGCTACACACGTTAATTGTCAAAATGAATGAATGGAAAAGCAAGGTGTGATCTAGAACGAGCATGATAAGATCAATAATAGATGGAAGTGCTTTGAAAAGTTGTTGAATGAAGAAAATCCAAGGGTAGTATTTGGAGATGGAGTCTCAAATGATGGGCTAGTACCAATAATAAGAATGGAAGAAGTAAAGGAAGAACTGAAAAGACTGAAGAATAGAAAAATAACAGGACTGAGTGAAATACCAGTAGAAGCGTGAAAGAGTTTAGGGGAAGAATGAGTAGATGGGTTGAGGAATCTAATGCAGATGATCTATGATCTACCTGTTTATATGGAGAATTGAGACAGGATTGTGGAAAATATACAGGGATAAAGCTGATGTCACAATGAAGATTTAGGAAAGGGTTCTAGAGAGAAGGCTTAGGGAACAGAACAGTGTAGTGAAGGAATAGTTTGGGTTTATGTCAGGGAGAACAACTAATACAGAAAAGTTTGCATATAGCATTTATTGATTTGGAATAGGTTTATGATAGAGTACCAAGTCAAGAGGTCTGGAGGTGCATGAGAGAAAGGAGTACAAAAGAAGTACAGTATGTGACTATTGTCAATGATATGACGGAGTATAAAGGAGTGAGGACTCAAATTAAAAGCAGTATTGGGGTACCAGACTAGATTCCAGTTAGATTATGTCTGCACCAGGGATTTTCTTTGAGTTCTTACCTCTTTGATCTTGTTCTGGATGTGCAGACTTGTGGGATAAAAGACCAATCCCCCTAGTGCATGCTTTTTGCTGATTAAATTGTGTTATGTAACAGCAGAAACAAAGAAGTGGAGAGGAATTTGAAAGAATAGAGGAGGGTTTTGGAAGATAGAGGATTGAAAATACTGAGGATTAGCACTCCAGCCACCATAAAATACCTCATACTGTTCCAGTGTGGAGCTGAGGTGTCACCCGCTGCACTCGGGTCCCAATCCAGGTGGTTTTTTGTGTAGTGGGTGCAGAAACATCAGCACATGCTCCCAACTCTCTGATTATCTGATTAACATGGGTACACCTGGTAATTTTTCCAGAATTTATTTAGTCCAAAGTACATGGGTCATTTGGGTTGATTTAACATGGAATGACCCAACTGCACAAGCAGAGAGAGATAGGAATAACAGTATAAGGAAGGCCACATACTCATCTTGCTGAAAGTAGCAAGTGATTTATCACCGGTTGCTCAGTAGGTATGATTTTGCTAGCAACAAGAGGAGTGACATTGTGTGCTTGAACCTCAAAAAGATAATGCAAAAAAAGTGTGACCGAGTTGAACAAAAGAAAGAAAGTGCACTAAAGATCCTTTTACATGTCTGATAAAAGCCAAACAGGACAGGAACAAAGCATAGCAAATACACCAGAACTATAAGTACACCCACTCTGATTTCAAGAACTAATAATTGTACCTTAGTAATTAGGACAAATGCAGCAAATACACTGTAGTATTGGTATAACTGTAACTGAAATGTAATAATCTTTGTGAAGGATAAGTTCTAGCTGAGTTATAAGTCTTTCTAAATCCAAAATGAAACAGAGCAACAGCTTATATCCACATATAAATAGAAACACAGTGTGTGAAGAAGGTAAGCCAATGCAGAGAATAAAGACTGAGTAAATGAACTCCACTTGCAGTTAATAAAAGCAGCTTTCATAAATTCATAAATCTTCCATGTATCTGTATATCTACAGATTAGACAATCTAGGAAAATGTACCAATTACTGAAATCATCAGTTACACTAAGTACAGTAGCTAAGTTCTTTAACATATTGTAAAATGAAAATTCTAAACCAAAACCATAAAGAGTCAACTCAGTAAGAGAAAATGGTCAATGTGTTATAAGCATATGGTGTGCTGATTTGAAATTCAATCATTAGTAATGCTTTCAATTTTAAAAACTGATAATTTCTTACTAAATACTACTAATAAAAAAGTAGAGATACAGTATTAGAAATGTGTGCTGATGTGCAATAAAAAAGAATTTACTTGTGATTTTGAAATAAAACTTACTATCATTATCAAATTCATTAAAATGAATGTTAGTACATTGCTTGTTGTATATAGTATATTTTGTTAAAATGAAAAAAAATTACATATTTTGATTAAACAATCACTGTATAAAATAAAACAAATAAAAGTAAAATACCTAATTCAGTGTCTTCCAAATCCTGAAGTATAACTTTTTCAGCAAAATTCACTCTGTCTTTTGACAACTGAAAATAAGCAATTAGTGATTCTGGTAATTCATCTGTGTCCTAAAAGAATTATAAGGGGAAAGCTATTACGATAAAA
The DNA here is from genome assembly GCA_026402145.1 of Polypterus bichir lapradei. Lineage (NCBI taxonomy): Eukaryota > Metazoa > Chordata > Cladistia > Polypteriformes > Polypteridae > Polypterus > Polypterus bichir. Next base: position 254,371,853 of record JANRMT010062791.1, read on the forward strand.
TAGAAATCAACAATGAACTATATAAGGAACACAATAACAGTTACTTGTTTAATCCAATTATTCAATTCAATCTCTGCAGGACAAAGAAATGTCTGTATGGGAGGTTTCTCTATAACAAGGAACAAGTGAACACAGTCCTTCTATCATCTCACAAGGGAATATTTGACAAATGCCCACTGATCCACCAGAATAATGTAGTATAGCAGGAAGTTGAAGTCTCTATGGGGTAACCCAAAATATATAAAACAGTGTGGATTCAGAACCTGAATGCTAAGTGACAATGATATTTCCACTGCCAGGGACCAAATTTCAAATAAATTTACAAAATATAACAGACATGTCAGCTTTAAACTTTTAAATAAAAGTAAAATGCTAGTTTCTGTTCTGTTTCTTCATTTGACTTTATATATATATTTATATATTTGACTTTATACTGTATATATATTAGGGCTGTCAAAGTTAACGTGTTAATAACGCGTTAATGCACTCTAACTTAAACACCGTAAAAAAAATAAGTGCCATTAACGCAGGCTCTTTTTGACCCTACGAAATTCCTGTAGTTCAAGCTGAGCCTGCAAACTGAATGCGTGCTACTCTAGCCTTCAAGTTATTTCTCGTAGAATCACTCCATATTCCTAATTGTTGAACGATGGAAAAAGGTCCATTAAATGGGAAGTTCAGTTTCAAAACTTTGCCTGATGGCTCACTCGATAAAACTAAGGTTGTGTGTAGTTACTGTCAAGCCGAGTTTAGTTATCACCAGAGTACAAACAGCCTACAATAAAACATGCAAGCCAAACATCCATTTTACACTAATAGCATTAGCCCGGGTAATATGCGACAGGCCACACTTGACAGTGTTTGGCAGAAACCAATGGACGTGTCAACCTCCAGCAAATTAACGGTGGCAATTGCTAAATGGATAGCCACAGCATGCAGGCCGATTTACATAGTGGAGGATGAAGGTCTGCGCAACATAATTCAGATCGCGTCCAACAACCCAACTTATGAATTACCCTCGAGAGCCAATGTCATAATTAGGATACACAAACTGTATGATTCAGAGAGGGCAAAACTAGCTAAGGAGTTTGAGATCACAGAGACGGTCGCCCTTACTGGTGACTACTGGACAAATCATAACTACCTCGGGGTTACAACCCATTATATCGACAAACAGTGGAAACTGCATTCACATGCTTTGACAGTCATGAAAACATCAGAGAGACATCATGCCGAAATATGCACCGAACATTTTATGGATGTAGCAAAGCAGTGGAACATTGAGAATAAAGTAAGCACACTCAGTACAGATAGTGCACGAAATTTAATTTCAGTGGCGAGACAGCTGCCTTTCAAACACTTGCCATGCACTGCGCACAGCATTCAATGTTCTGTCACAGTGTCTCTGCAGAATAGTGCATTGGATGACGCACTTTCCAAATGCCGAAAGGTGGTGGGGCACTTCAAACACAGTCCATCAAATACTGCAGAACTTGAGAAACAGCAAGTCACCCATGGCCTGAAGACTGAGACACTCGTACAAAACGTACCGACTAGATGGAACTCCACTCTGGAGATGGTGAAACTTGTGCGAAGAAACGAGTAACCACTAAGAGATGCACTACACCTACATAAAACTAATGTGGTCATGCCAACAAATGCTAAGCTAGAGAAACTTCAGATGTTGGAGGCATTGCTCGAGCCCTGCAGGTAATACACACGTTTTTTGGTTTTTTTTCTAGCAATCTCGCACGCTGTCATTGAAAAATGTGCTTCTCCATCGATCATTAGTGGGAGTGTGGAGTCTCTTACTTTAGCTGCAAGTTCTTTTTTCATACTGTCGGATATTTGGCCAGTCCTTTAGCATATTGTTTGTCATAAGTCAGATTGATGTTTATGCCATTTTTTATGTAATAAATATGAGTGGGACAAATTTTGTGAAGGGATGTTTGTCGTTTGTGATATAGTACACAATGTTCACTTTGATTTTAAGAACCTTCTCATTAACTTTTATTTTTTTGTGTGTCATTACCAGCGGTCACAGATGACGACATGCCATGTGGGTTTTTTTATTTACTTTGTTTTCTTAAAAGCTATGCTTATACGTTATTCCATTTTAAACTCGGGTTTCCAGTAATGTACAGCATTGAGCCGATGCTTATCGGTACCTGCAAAACATTAGATTGATCATAAAAAAAGACTGGGAAATCTTTTAGCCACTTGCTTAAACATACAAGTTTGGTCACATTTCCAGAGGACAAGGCAGCTCGCATTTTTTTTTTTTTTTTTCTGTGTGTTAAACTGGTACGTTTTTTTGTGTCAGAAAATGAGACATTTAGTGGCAGAGGCCACCTCCTCACATGATGCAACAGTAGTAGCGCAGAGTATAAGTTGGATTTGGAGGGGGGCTTGCCCTCCTCTACTCGTTGCCTATTCTCTCCTGTTAATGTTGTGATATTATATTACAGTACATCCACAAAGAGAGTTTTTTAATTGCAAATTGATTAAAAAAAAAAAAAAAAAAACTATTGCACTGTACAGACCTAATAAAGTCCAGTTATAGTTAAGTATGACTACCTCAATGTAATCCTCAAGTCTATCTTACAGCAGTTTTGGTATTGTTTTTTATGTATGAGTGAATACAAATGCATACAAGGCCCTTGCAATTTAATTGATATTGAATTGATTTTGGTAGATACTTTACTGAACTATTTGGAGGAGAGAAGTTTGTTTCATGTTCAGTGGTGCTGCCCACTTTATGCCATCTGTCTCGGGTGATGGAGAGTTCAGAGGATAACCCAGCCTATATAATAAAGTTCAAGCAAACCTTCACCATGGACATGGAGAAACAGAAGAAGAAAACAAACAATACATGGCTAAAGATTTCCACAGTACTTGACTGTGGTCATTGGTTGCTGGCATCCTCAAAGAAGAGATACAATAACCAGTGCAAGCTGCAGCCCCCAAAGAAGAAGACATCTCTGTTAGTGGCTTCAGAGTCAGAATCTGATGAGGAGGAGGACTGTAATCAAAAATGTCTGGAACGATATAAGCAGAGCCTGTCATCAGCATGAAGGATTGCCCCCTAAAGTGGTGGTTCACACATGCTCTGGTATACAAAGAGCTAGCTTGCCTTGCTCAGAAGTATTTGGCAACACCTGCCACATCAGTGCCTTACAAGAGGTTGTTTTCACTCTTTGGACATATTGTGCAGAAAAAGCGAGCTGCCTTGT
>JANRMT010062791.1:254380085-254444089 GCA_026402145.1 Polypterus bichir lapradei
AAAGATAAGCTTTTTTTAAGTAAATAAAAAAAATGCATGGCACCAATTAACCAGATAAAACAATATCAGACACATATGGTATATATTTCAATATCTGCTAATATGAATAAAATATATAATCTCTTACAGTATTGTCCTGGGAGACAGGTTCATCATCTGAGCTGTCTTCTAAATCTTGAAGTTTCAAATCCCCAACATTTATTTTCAACAATTCTTGTTCAATAATTTTCTCAATTGACTGGGAATCATCCATCATTTTCTAATATAGCCCAAAAAGTCTTATGATGAATTAGACATCTGAACATAAAATAAAAATTTCAAAATTAATAAATGTTATGTTTACTAGTAACTGTTTTACAAGTATGGGTTTCCTAAAGGAATAAAATAAAGCATTCAGTCCCACATACAAGCTTGTCAGATCCTACTTTTCCAAAATAATATTGGTAAATATGAAAACTGAGAATTCTAAGGGGCATATTATATTATTTTATCCCATTTGTGTCATGATACAGTGATATTGCAAATTTTATGTTTTAAATTATAACGCATTGTAATTCAATTGTATTATACAGGCTTCCCTCTCGTTACAAATAATAGCTTTATAAAAATGTGAATTCTAATGGTTATAAAGACCATATCTGCAACAATTTCCAAAGGAGAGGATACTAACACTAATACCCGATCATCATCATAGCCATTCAAACTACACCTCACTACAGCCTTTTAATACTGTCATGCTGGGGAGCATGCACTGGTACAGCATGTTGCCGCACCCACCACATGACAAAACAGCTCAGGATCCCAGTTGGCAACCACAAAGGCAGACAGACGGTCCGGTCCCAACCTCTGGAAATGGTCGTCTATCTGCGGAAGCCAGGTGTTACATAGGCATCTTCTTGGCCTGGTCCAACCGCTTGGTTCCTCAACAATGAGGATCCTGTGAGCTGGATCTCCTTCAGAGAATCGTGCCACTCCCATAGTGCTGTAACTGACACTCCCTCACAATGCAGGTAATGTGCCTCATTTGGGACTTTATGAGCAACTGCTTGTTTGACACAAAATCAAACCAGAGGTAACCAAGGATTCTCCGGAGAGACACAGTACTGGAAGACTCCAGTCTTCGTCTCATGTTACTGGATAGTGTGCATGTCTCGCCACCATATAGTAAGACAGGAAGCACCAAGACTCTAAAGACTTGGACATTCATCCTTTTGCAAAGATAACAGGAGTGCCACACACACTCCAGCAACCTCATGTTCCCATATGCTCTCCCAATCCACCTACTGACTTCACAGGAAGATTCACCAGAAAGATTAATGTCGGTGCCAAGGTAAGTAAACCTCTTGATGCAAAGTCTCAGGATGTCCCACAGGGCAGATGCCCTGTAATCGAGATTCCCTTATGATATAGTGTGTGGCAAAATGTTTGAAGCAGGACAAGATGTTGACAGCATGCCATTACAATCTCAGTTATTTGCATGGGTGATGATTCATTCGTGTTCTAAGGCTCACACAACCTATCATCACCTGTTGTAACCACAAGCCTGGATCTCACACAAATAAAAATTCCCAACTATTATGAGCTTATGGATGTTCATTCTAGACATTAAATACAAAGCCTTTACTATAAAGTGTTTGTCATCTCAATATAGTGAGATTAATTTCAGATTAATTTAGTTTAATTCATTCTCCCAGCCCAATAACTATAAACAACATAATTTATAAATCAGTATTCCAAATACACTAGTCTTCCTGCCACAGCTTGGAGTGAAATACCTGGCAAAACAAATATTCAAGCAATTCCCAAGCAGGAAGGTTTTTTAAGACTTAAGTGTGCTAAGACACTAAACCACATTTTTCCTTTAAATTCATCAATTGAGCTTTTAGTGCAGTTATCCATGCTATCAATCTTTTGTATTTTAGAATTCACATTCCTTTATAAAGTAGTAAAATGTTACCTTTTGAGTTATATTAGCCTAACATAATGAGACATTTTAGATGCTGAGTCCTGCAATCAGTGATGATTCAAAATAGTTGACTGGATATTAAATAAAATAACTGAGACTTGATTTCTGTCTTTTGTCTACCTGTCTCACCCACCCTTCCTCCAACCTGCCTCCTCAGTCAAGGCCAACACCAAAACATTTTGATATATGACTTGAGTAGACCACTCCAGAAACACAGCATTTCATTCAAAAATTCACACCGTTTCTACAACATTGAGGTAAGGAAACCATGCAGTACTTAAATAAATTATTAAGATAAATGAGATAATAAATACCACTCAGTCACTTACTAACGTGAGTACTCTTAATGCTATTGCTAACACACTAATAAAGTAAAACATTGCTAATATTAGATAATTAGATAAGGTTATTAGAAAGTAGAATACCAAAAACACAAAGTCATTTAAACTGGGATTAAGCCAATTCATATAAGATACGGGTTAATTAAAACAATTTTCAATTAAAGAATAGCACTTGTAATTTAATAAATTAAAACAAAAAATTAACAGGCTGAAAGAGGAGAACAAAATCTTTACACATTCCTGTCACTTAATGTAACTGCTAACACTTTCATTCAAAAGTAACTATATTTAACTGCATTTGGACCTTTTTTCCTTTCCATTATCCATCCATCTCAATTCTAGTTGTACATTTTGAACAGAAGTTGCAACATTCCTTACAAAACACACAGACGGCCATTAAATAAACATGGACACAAGATTAGCAACAAAATAGATCAATTACATTATAAAAGCCATCATGCTCATCTGGCTATGTTCTGTGTACGGAACATTGGTAAAAGTAATTACTTGATTTTTATGTGATTTTAATAGCAGACTAAGAGTTCATTACTAAACAAGCAAACTTGATCACAAAGTTATTAAAAGACAGGACAATATAAGTGTAAAAATTCATAAACATCAATCTTTGAGATAAAACTCAATCTATACTCTACAAATACAGAAAGCAAGTTGTTAAATTAAGCAAACATTTCAATTCAAAGCAGTAGTTAGCCTCAGATTAGCAGACTGGTTACAATAAAATCTACAGTTATGGCAGCCCTTCACTCTCCTGCAACTAGTGAGCACTTAACCTTACAACATCACAGCTATAAAGACTGTAATTAGAATATATAAACAATATTTACAAATAAAATATGACAATGTACAATTATATGGCATTTGCACTATTAATTTAATCTGGCAGCCTAAATCTATTATAATGATTTCTATGAAGATAACAACACATTAGAGCCATTAATACTAAGATACAGAATTCAGAAACATTTTCTCATAACTGTATATATAAGACTCCCACAATTAGCCGTCTTTATTTATCCAGAATTGTAACTTGCCACTCTTAATAAACTTCCTCAGAATACATTCACCTCTCTGCAGTGGTAGCGCTACTGCCTCGCAATAAGGAGACCATGGTTCGTGTCCCAGGTCCTCCCTTTGAAGAATTTGTATACTCTCCCTGTGTCTGTAGGGGTTTCCTTCGGGTGCTCCGGTTTCCTCCCATTGTCCAAACATGTGCAGGTTAAGTGAATTGGCCCTAGTGCATGTTGGTGTGGGGGTGTGTGTGTGTTTGCCCTGCGATAGACTGATACCTGTCCAGGGTTTGTTCCTGCATTACATCCTATACCAGCTGAAATGGGCTCCAACAAACACCCCCAGCTACTCTGGTCTGGATTAAGCAGGTTAGAAAATGACATGACATCCAACTCTCTGCTATTCAGATCTGTTATTACCCACATTTTTATTACATTCATCTCATTCCCTTTGACATTGCTACATTTCTGTCATCTATTCATAATTTATATATACACTCTAGACTAGGGGTGTTTTCTTAGCAATTGATATACATAATAAAGGGAAAACAACTTAAAAAGTAATTTATTTTATTTGCTAAGCATACGACTAGCTATTTTTCGAATTATCTGGTTTATTTTTGGCGCATGTTCTGTTTGACCTTATTACTTACGATTTGTTTACAGCAATTGTTATTATTGTAGTTACTACATTAGTAATTTGGACTATACTTGCCTATCACTGCGGTTACATGAATTTTGAACTATTCTAAACTAAACTGCATCAATTCATAAACTCGACACGTATACGTGTACGCCCTTTTAAGGCACACAATAGTAATACAAATAATGTATCATTGTAATTAAAATGATAATTGTGACTCACGATAACAAAAGTGCAAGATGATGTGCTTTCATCTTCTGATATATTTCTCTTTTAAAATTTATGTTTAAACGTAATTCTCTTTTGCCCCCGGAATTGTATTTTATCATTTCAAAGTCTTATTTTAAATTTATACTCGGAAGAAATAATAAACAAATCCGCATGCTGTACCTTTTCGTTATTCTAGTTACATTAAGCTTCTGTTAAGGTGTCACGTAACATGAAATCAACGTTAAGGGTGACCACACTTGCCATTTTTTCTTTGTGTTATCCTGGTCTCCATAGTGATAGTTACGTCTAAAACCTACGGATGGCTACGTAGGTCAAATTAGACGACCGGTCTCGTAACAACTGACTTCCCCTTTTCGTGTGCTTCACTCGCTGAGTTAGTGGTAGTTAAGTCTCAGGTTAAACGAAGTTCCGCTCCGGTAAACCAATAAATTGACAACGAGTGATATGGATGGAATAAACTTGAGACAGGAGATGAATATCATTGAATTAATATGCCAGACACGACAATACAATTAGAAATGTTTTGAATTAGTATTACCTTCAAAATCCACAGAGCCAATGAATATGTACTGTGATCCAAACAAAACAGTGCCTATTTTTGCCCTCATTTCGAAACTTTTTTCCAACAGACTAATTTGTTCAATGAAATCGTTCATGGATACAAAATAGGCAGTGCAATTAAAATAAAGGGCTTCAGGAATCGGTTCGTCTTGTCCGTCATGTATTAGTATTAATTTAGTTTATATAATCAGTATTATTATAAAAAGAGACTAAGCACTCTTTTTTAACATGATCAGCTGTTTTTATGACCAAGGATAAAGACTACTGACACTCGACACAAATTCTGCACTGTGTAATCCAATTTGGGGTCGCAAAAAGTTGAAACCTTTGTTGATGTTAATGGGAATCAAAAAGTAAATTAACGACCGATTTATTTATGTGTGATGTAATACCACCAATTACTAGCAGGTGTCGCCATATAAACAAATACTGTAGTGATTTACTGCACGATGTTTTTCTTTTTTCATATAAATTTAGGCTTAATGTAATCTCATCTATGTATGCAATAAATAGATAAAGAAATGAAAAATTTTAAAGTCTGTAAAAGCTGCTACATTTCTTATTCAATTTTACATTCAGCATTATGATCAAAGTTACATTGATTTTGCACTTAAAAGTAGTGCATTTGGATCATCACCAGACACACCTTTGAAAACAGTCTATTCATATTTATTTACCTTCTTCCTATATCTGTTTTATTATATTTTTCACAATTACTATTTTCTGAAATTATGGTTGATGCTGCCATATCTGTTTTCCGACTTATGAAAACAGTCATGTTGGTTAAAAATTTAAAGTTAACATTTAGCTGAGAGCATATTTACATGCAGATTTTAGCAAATGTTTTTATGATATATTATAAACACTCATTCTCATTACTACAAAAATATTGAGTTATTATATTTTATTATTTTAAATATTTTGCAAAAGTATTGTGCTATTTCAGAAAGGTATTGCATTATTATGCAAAAGATATTGCCTGGTGTGTTTACTATAATTGTATAATTGCGCATTCTATGACAACTATTGAGGAATAGACTAAGGATGTGCATAGCTTGCAATCAATTGACAAGGAATGAACAAAAGTCACAGGTATAATCCTGCATGTGCTGAGGAAATCTACAAATACATGATGAAAATCTCCAAAATACTTACAGACATTAACAGGCATGGTATATAAGCCTGAAGCAGTAGACCAGTGAAGCAGCAGCATTTAGCATTCATCACAGTGAATTAATTTTAAATTATTGGAATAAAATACAAGTTAATCATAATAATCTTTCATGTCTCATACATCTGAGTAAAACTGAAATATAAGTAGTAATCTAACATGAATGTCATGTTTATCTGAACAAAATTTATTTCAGCATAACAATCTTATATTCAGTTATAAAACATTTAAATAAAGCAAAAAATGATAATAATTGTAAACTGATGTCTAAACCATAATTATTTGTGTGGCTTTGATTTTTGTAATTTTGGTTACAAGGAAGTCTTTTCATACAACAATAAGAGTACAAAGAATGAATCAGCTTTCAACAATGTGTTACTGAATATTATCATACATTAAACATAATGAAAATTGTGATATATCAAAAGTGCTAAAAATTAATCATAACATCAGCGCCAAGATTAAGTGTTTATGTACTATGTGAAATCTGAATGAAAGAACAATTAAGGTTGCCCCAACAAGAAAATCCAACCACTTATATCTTTATGAAATATGAAATTCCACATATTTCTGATAAAGAAAATACAAACCTAAACCGCATAATGAAGACATGGACAACATACAGATGCATATCAATCACAGGGGAATCACACTACACTTTCTAGGTCACAACACAAAAGTTCCTTTTATTTGGTGAGGCTTCATGCTTCCATCACTTCAGTGACACTGCCAAATGATACTTTTTCTTTTTAATAAGTTTTTATAGCCACCAAAAAGGATGTAACACAGTAGCGCCAATTTTTAGGAACTGAAAAAAGCTTTTTTATAGAAAGTTTTCAGTAATGCTGTACTTAAATATTAAGTTCTGAAGCCCTTTGAAGCAAGTTAGCAACTTTAAAAAGCTCATGGAAAATGTCCATCAGTTGCATTCATTGGCAATGTGTCACACTGGGACAATTTGGAATTTTTAATTAATCTAACCTGCTTGTCTTTTAGAAAATGGGCGCCAACACAGACGAAGAGAGAATGGAAAAACCTACCCATCTCTTTGCAACCTAACAATCTGTATATCCTCAAGTCATGCAACTTAATTTCAGTAAACAAAGATGCTTCAATCAACCATATGTGCAGTCACCATCAAAATGCAATCCTTATATCTACACTCCCTACAAACTAAGAATCTAAATGTATGCAATGCACATTTTCTCTATTTCTCTCTCCTTCTCTTTCTCGCCCTCTGTCTCTTGATCTATAAAAAAGAAGTGTGTCTCAGCTAACTCCAACATCATTATGCTGTTGATAGAAAAATCAAAAAGAAAATTTATAGATGGTCCAATGGAAAAAGTGAAAAGGAGGGCCCTTTAAATCTCTTATATGAGATTTCTTCCTCTCTATGAAGAAAACAGACTCATCACATTTCCCATGAGTGAGTTTATCTTTTCTTATAGACGTACAAGTATATTTTACAGTACGTGCCTTAATTAATAAAGAAGAATAGTTAGAAACATGATTATAGACTTTTTAATATGAAAAAGTAACAAGTTATTTTTTATTATAGTTAGCTAAAATATACTGTGGTTGCACAGTACCTCACAGATTGAGCACTCTGGTTTAGTTCAGAAGCTTTCTCTTTGGAGTTTAAGTGCTTGATCAGTTGCATGTTCTTCCTTTGACCTCATGGGTTTCCTCTGAGAGCTCTGATTTCCTCCAAGAGTCCAAAGAGAGGTAGGTTTAGTGAATTGACGATGCCAAATTGGCCCTAGTGTCTGTATGGTGTGTGCTCACCCTTGAATAGAATGGCACTCTGTCCAGAGGTTGTTCCTGCCTTGCAGCCTATGTTTGTTGGAATAGGCTCCAGCTTCCCCACGACCCTACTCAGGATAAAGCAGGTTCAGAAGATGGATGGATGTAGTAAGTTAAACTAGCATTTTTAGTGTTTGTTTTATTTTTTGCACATATAGCCTATGATTGTCTGTTTTGTGTTGTATGAGTCCACTCAGAATATAGTACCCTGGCATTCTGAAATTGGTTAATTGGGCTTGTAAACAAATGGATAAAAGTGCATTAAAAGTGGTTTTAAAATTTTATTCCACATTTATTTTTTACATATATTTGCACATATTTTGAAGGGCATGCTTATTCATATGATCCTATAGGGATTAGGCAAAGGGGATCATAATAGAGGGTTTTAGAAGAGGCTAGAGCAGGGGGATCCTGATGATGCTTCTACGGTTTTGAGTGGAATCCCCCCATCCCCCTACCACTCTTTGATCCGACTTCCATGTACTACTTGCACAAAAACCTACAGGAAACCCCCAACCCAAACAACTCCCATGCCCCCTTCCAAAACGATATACAAGTTAACTCAGTAATCATTGGCTAATACTCTGATATCTGCTAAAGCTAACAACATGCCTGACTAGAGGGACCATGTTTTTTGCTCGATTCCTTTCTGGTGCTGAAGTTCTCAAATAAGATTTGTGACCCTGACATACTCAACTTACTTTTCTGACACAGCCATCTCAACTACCTTTAAAAAGGAGCTCTGACCTGCTTATTATTGTGTCAGAGGCAACAATGATGATGCATTTGTGCTCTTTTGATTGAATCATCATGCTCCTTAAGGGCAGAAACAATGAAGCTGAAATAACCCTTGATCAGGTCTTACTGAAGGTAATAACTTAACTGACTTATTGTTTTATTATTATACCAGATTTTGTTGCAATAAAATAAGATCCTATTTTATGATTCAGCGTTCCTCCAAGAAGAACAGAGGGGAGAGTGCTGGAATGTCATAAATCCATCTATCCATTCATTTTTTAACCTACTTAGTCCAATACAGGGTTGTGAATAACCCAAGCCCTGGAATAAGCTCTGTATACCAACAATGGAATATCAGTGTTCAGAATGCGAATTAACAGAAGGATAGGTATCTACATTGACTGACTTGCATTTGTTTATATGATAGCTGAAAATGTTTTGGATGTTTACATTGTGATCACAAAGTATGGAAATGTCACTAACACCTATGAATCTTCAATGTCAAGGTAAGTCACAATTAAAATGTTATCTTTAACATTCTTTTCTAACATAGTTATTTACATGATAGTACAGTTTTAAAGCCACAAGTTTTACAGATTGTGACAAATAGGGGGCACTGTCGCTCCCTTGAACCCTCAGATCAGATGCCAGACACCAGGTAAAAGTCCAATAATCGACTTTATTAAAGCAATACAGTGCACAAAGCACCCCCCCCCACTCCACTGTATTCATAAATAATAACCAATCCACAATAACAATAATCTTCCACTCTCCCAGACGCATTGCCACCCTTCCTCCCAGCTCAGCTCAACTCTGGGATCTCCCACAGTCCTTTATATAGTCTGTGACCCGGAAGTGTTTCTCTCACTGTCCATGTGACTGGTAACACTTCCGGGTCAGATAAAAACTCCTTTTCTTCAACCCGGAAGCACGTCATTTCTTCTGTCCATGTGACTAGGACGCACTTTCAGGTCGTAGGGAAAACCATCGTTGTTCCTCCCTGCAGTGCCTTCTAGCAGACCCTGTGGTATCCAGCAGGGCTGTGGATAAAAACTCCATTGTCCATAATTCCCTGCTGGCATTTGGGGCACCTCCATGCTGCAGGGAGGGCTCCACCTGGTGGCCTGGGGATATTGGCCGGGATGACTGGCCGGCCATATATCACAAGATCAATTTATAGAGTTTCTTGAGAATGTGTGAGCTGATGAATAATGTTTTGAACTTGTGGAGGACCAAGTCAGGTTACTACTTAATTATTAATGAAAGAGCCCTGTTAGCTCACTCAGACATAACTATTCATCTTAAAGGGTTATTTAGTTAGACACTGCTGAAAACACAGCAAACACAAACGAAAGATACAACGTAGTGCTTGTTGAGCCATTTTAAACAGCTGTGGCATCTCCCCAATGACATTTCTCATTGATTTCCCCACCAATAAGAGTGCACGCTACTATGCTCACAACTGTGGGTACCTCATTTAGACTGCTCATGCAATCCTGTCATCCAGAAACCTTCCTGAACTGCGTACAGGTAACATTTGTTCCTGCACTCTCTCTCTCTCTCTTTATCTCTCTCTCTGTGCCCTCAGATTAAATTGAGTTTCTCTCTTTCTGCCTGCAACTTACTCTGTTTTTCCTCACAGCTATGCTCATTCTCCACAACTACAAGGAGCCTCCGCCACAGCCACCTACTCCACGCTCGTGCACACGTGAAGTCCAGTGGCCACTTGGACCTCCACATATCTGTAAATACACAGCTTCTCAGAGGTAAGTTATAAAACTGTTTAAACCAGTCATGTAAATCTATAAACAGCTTTAATATTTTACCTAAAGCAAATGTTGTGACATGGCCTTGTTACAATGGACAGAACAGAGGAGCTCAACAAATCAAAAGGTAGAGGTATATGTTGGATGGTTAACAATAACTGGTATTACAGCAGGAATGTACAACTCCTGATGAATAAATGCAAACCAGTTTATTTTCTTTTACATTAACACTGCTCAGATAGAACTGTAAGAAACATTCAGTCTTCACCATGGTGGTAACATGGATGCACCCCTCATCTTGGCCGGGGATTTCAACGAGGCTAGTCTTAGAAGGGTAATGCTGAACTTTTATCAGCACATTTCATGTACCACCTGAAGACAAAGAACACTGATGGCTATACTCCCTGTAAAGATGGCTATAAATCCCAAGTCACTTCTCCTATTGAGCAAATCCGAACATGCTGCCATATTTCTTATGCCCAGATTCAAACAGATGCTGAAGTAGAAAGCTCCAGGCATGCATACAACAACAACAACAACAACATTTATTTATATAGCACATATTCATACAAACAGTAGCTCAAAGTGCTTTACATAATAAAGAATAGAAAAATAAAAAACACAATATGAAAACAAAATAAATCAGCATTAATTAACATCGAATAAGAGTAAGGTCCAATGGCCAGGGGGGACAGAAAAAACAAAATAAAAACTCCAGACGGCTGGAGAAAAAAAATAAAATCTGTAGGGATTCCAGACCATGAGACCGCCCAGTCCCCTCTGGCTGCATAAGGCTGCACGTTGGACAGACAAGTCAAAGGCCACTCTCTCCAACATGTTGAGTGTAACTGAGTGCAATATGTTTAAGTTCAGCTCTAATGATACTGTATGTAATGATTTATTATTATTAATTATAATTATATATAATGATAATGAAGGGTGGCATGGTGGCACAGTGTTAGACCTGGGTTCGCTTCCCGGGTCCACATGCATGTCTCCCCTTGTCTGCGTGGGTTTCTTCCTAGTGCTCTGGTTTCCTCCCACAGTCTAAAGACATGCAGGTTAGGTGCATTGGCAATCCTAAATTGTACTTGGTGTGTGTTTGTGTGTGTGCCATGCTGTGGGCTGGCACCTTGCCCGGGGTTTGTTCCTGCCTTGCGCCCCGTGCTGGCTGGGATTGGCTCCAGCAGACCCCCATGAGCCTGTGCTATGATATAGCGGGTTGGAGAATGACTGACTGACTAATAATGATAATAATAACTGTATCTAATGATATATAATAATTTTAAGCTCTTCCAAAGGACTGTCCATATAGCTTTTAAAATCATTGTGGCTGACCTTCCACAGCTTTATACCATATACTCAAGCAGGATTAATTCCATCATCTCTGATGACAGCCATTCAGCTCATCCCCTGTTTTCATTTCTGCCACCTGGGGAAGTGCTACCGGAGCCTGCACCACTCACTCCATCCTCTACAGGAGTAGCATCAGGCCATAAATGACTTGCTGGTTTTTGTGTAATTGTATTGTATGTTACTTTTTAACTCTTTATTCATTTATTTACTTATTTATGTATTTATCTTCTGCTACTCTGATTTATTTACTCTGCTTATTTATACATTACTGCAACTATGGCAAGAGAATTTCACTATGCTTTTGCAGTGTATGTGACAATTATAATCTCTAATCTAATTTAATATAATGGGACATCAATGTGCTTTTGGAAGCAGCAGTAGGATTTATTGGAAAACTTGTGGATGATAAAGCAATCATAAGAACTTTCCCAACTCAGAAACCATGGACGGATGAATTAATTTCTAATGCACTAAACAAATGCACCACTGCAGTTCAGGGCTTGTGCCTGGGAACATGGACAATTACAAAGCCACCTGGTACAATCTAAAGAGAGCTATGAAAAATGGTAAACAACATTATGGGGACAAAGAAAAGCACAATTTAAGCAGTCTGATCCTAGGCACATGTGAGAAGGTCTACGGATAATGACAGACAATAAAGTGAATTCCGCCACCACGATGTGAATGCAGCTAATGCCAATCAGTAGTACAACATCACATATGCAACAGGAGCTTTGCCAGTAAAAAAACAGTAAGGAAACACTTAGAAGAGGTGGGCCTGAGCACGGTTCAGTAGCATTCAGGAACAGTGTGATCGCTAAACGTGCTCAAGCACAGAAAACAGACATGACATCAATGATGTGATAAGTCAGATAGTGCAATTCCCATTTCATTCAATACCATCTGCCCTACACGACTCCAGAACAACCACAAAATAAGTAAAAAGTGTGCATGGGCCCAGAAGTTTATGCACAGTGTAAGTGCAGGCCAGCAAGGAGTAGGAAGGCGGGGACAGTCGTGCTTGGGAATACAGAACTGCCTACAAAGGAAGGCAACCATGACACCTGTCAGGGGCCCCAAGCAGTGGGAGTCTCTCTTGCACAAGGCTAAAGCTGCGGCAAATGAAATGGAAATCCCTGTAGTGTTCAAATCAGGTCGACGTCACAAAAGACCAAGACATCGTATTGAGTCTGATGGATCTGACGCAGAAGCAGATGATCAAGAATCCCAAGATCCAGAAGTAAATTTCAGAAGAGGCACGTTTCACTTTATGATGGATTCCTTAATTTCAAAATTGTCCAGGCATTTTGAAAGTCTAAACAACATATGTTGCCTCTTTTGTCCAATTTCAAACTTAAGGAGCATGAGCATGAAGGAGATCTCATCCTCTTGTGCAAATTTAGATGCCAAAATATTCAAAGGATCCATCACATCATTTGAAAGATGAGGTGATTTGCGTCAAGAATGTGTATGACGCAAATGTTAAGGTCCGAAGGTGGGTGCTGTAATCGTTGATATCATATTATTAAATACATATTACTTGACTAGTATTACTTGACACTAGAACAAGATGGCGCCTGTGTCGGCATGCCGTCTACTGTTCTCCTGCCTGATAGTTTGGTTGAGTGCACTGTATTCAAACTGTAGTGCCCTTATAGTCTATGATCGTCAGTCTCTCTTGGATATTCGATCAACTCTTTTTAATTTTCACAAGTCGGAGATGGAGTGTGTTTTTAACAAACAACATGAGAATTTCAAAATTGTCATTCCGGACTGTATTCGCCGCTGGTCTTTAAACATTCTTCGGAGGAAACGCAGGAGGAAACGTGGATGCAGGGGAGGATTCGCGATCAAGTTGAAAGCCCGCCTGCATGCGGGCTGTATTACAAGCCCGTTTTCCGAGCCGCTACAAGGTGGCTCTGTGATTTGGCGTCTCGTGGATCAGGCGCACCGGTGGCTTCGACCTGCTCTTCCCCTGTCCTCACCCTCTACCCCACGGCTTGGACTCCCTCGGATCGGCCACTATCTCCGCAGATCTGGAGTTGACTCAGGTACGTTACGACCGCTGTGTAAAGTCTCTCTCTTACCCAACGCTGTTCCTTCACCTAAAATGGTTTTAATTAATGCTCGCTCAGCAGTAAACAAGACATTTCTGTTGAATGACTTTTTCTCCTCGCAAAATCTGGATTTTATGTTCATTACTGAGTCATGGATTAAATGTGGTGATCTTACCCCCTTCGCTGAGTTGTCCCGGTAGACTGTACATTTTTTAATTCCCCACGGCAAAATGGACGTGGTGGTGGGCTAGCGAATGTTTTGAAAAACTCTCACCGTGCGCAGTGTTCCTCGATCTCTCCAGATATTTGTACCAGCTTTGAAGCTCAACTTATTCACCTCGACTGGAACGGTCCTATCTGCCTAGGGCTGATTTACCGTCCTCCTCACTCAGATAAGGACTTTCTTCAGCAATTCACTGACTTTATTGGTAATATTGTTACTAAATTTGATCGTTTTTTATTGATGGGCGATTTTAACGTTCATGTTTGTTGTCAGTCAAACCCTCTCTCGAGGGAATTTCTTAATCTAATCGAGGCTTTTAATCTGACACAGTGGGTTAAAAGTCCCACTCACATTCATGGACATACTCTTGACCTCATCCTCTCTTATGGAGTTGATATTACTGATGTTATTGTCTCTGACTATATGCTCTCTGATCACAAGCCTGTTTTATTTTCCATGTGTCTTCCTAGCCTTCCTTATGTTTCTTCTAAAATGACATCTCTGACTAGGGTATACTCACCTCAGTTTAGTGTTAATTTTAGTCAGTGTTTTACAAAGCTTTGCTCTCATCTACTGTTGGATTCTCCATTATCAGACTTGGATGCAGACGAACATCTCAGTCTGTTACAAAATGCCTGACTTGATGTAATGAATGAAACTGCTCCTTTTAAACCTCTTAAGCTCAAACCTAAATCTGAAGTGTGGCATTCTGCAGAGACTCGGCTACTAAGGCAGATTTGTAGAAAGGCTGAGCGTAAGTGGAAAAAAGACAGGTTACACATTTCTCTACAGCTGTTCAAAGATAGTCTATCGGCTTATCAGAGAGCTGCCAAATCAGCTAAGGCAACCTATTTTTCTAATTTAATTTTGCATAATCAGTCTAGACCTAAGGTCATGTTTTCTGTTATTAATTCTGTTGTCAATCCCCCGGTACACACTGTGTCAGTTGCTTCTGTTGCCCTTTGTGAAAGCTTCTCGAGATTTTTTAAAGACAAAGTAAGTAAACCTGGTCTGGGAGCCCATATTTTCTCTACCAAGCAGCCTGCTCCTCTGCCGTTGTCTATGTCTTGGGATACTTTTGAACCAGTCTCTATACAGTCACTCAAAGATACTATTGCTAAACTGAAGCCATCCTCCTCTCCATATGACGCTATCCATCCTAGATTTTTAATACAAATCATTGATTCGATCGGACCAGGCCTAGCGTCCTTTTTTAATAAGTGCCTCTCAACAGGCGTGGTTCCTTCTAATTTGAAAGTGGCTACTGTTACTCCCCCACTCAAGAAGCCTTCACTCGATTTGTCAGTTTTAAAAAACTATCGCCCTATCTCGGTCCTACCGTTTCTTTCTAAGGTTTTGGAAAAGATTGTGTTTTTCCAACTTCAATCTTTTCTTGCTTTAAACAATTTGTTTGAGCATTTTCAATCTGGTTTCAAGGCGGCCCACAATACCGAATCAGCCCTCTTGAGAGTGTTAAATGACATCTTTTTAGCCACTGATACGGGGGATTCTGTGGTCCTTGTTCTATTAGATTTATCAGCTGCTTTCGATACTATTAATCATTCGATATTACTAAATAGACTAGAGTCCTGGGTGGGTCTTTCTGGCACAGTTTTAAAATGGTTTCAGTCATTTTTATCTGATAGGAATTACGTGGTTAGGCTAGGAGACTTCTCCTCCTCGACGTCCTCTCTCTCCTGTGGTCTTCCTCAAGGCTCTGTGTTGTCTCCCACTTTATTTTCTCTGTATATGCTACCTCTAGGCTCTATTTTTAGAAAACATGGGGTATCATTTCACCTTTATGCTGATGGCACACAAATTTATTTACCTTTTAAGAAAAATGATCCCCTGGCTATGAATGCCTTGTTATCTTGTTTAGATGAAGTTAAATCTTGGCTATCCCAAAACTTCTTATCTTTAAATGAAGAGAAGACTGAGGTGATAGTCTTCAGCCCTTCTGAACATATAAAGGCCCCGAAATTTGACCTGGGACCTTTATCAGCTTTCAGAGCTTCACAGGTTCGGAATCTGGTTGTCCTGTTAGATGATTCATTAAAACTTGACAAACAAGTCTCTGCCGTGATCGGATCTAGCTTTTATCAGCTTCGCACGCTTGCAAAAATTAAACCTTATCTCACTGACAAGACCCTGGAGATGGCCATACATGCTTTTATTACATCTCGCCTCGACTATTGCAACTCTCTTTATTATGGCATCTCCAAATCCCAAATTGCCCGTCTTCAATTGGTCCAGAACGCAGCTGCTAAATTTCTTTTAAAAAAGAAAAAAATGGATCATGTGACTCCGCTTCTGAAGTCCCTTCATTGGTTGCCTGTTCAATTCAGAATACATTTTAAAATCTTATTATTTGTTTTTAAAACACTACACCAACAAGCACCCATCTATTTATCTGAATTGCTTCACCAATATACCCCCCTGAGAAGTTTGAGATCCTGTGATCAGAACCTTCTTTTAATTCCACACTCCAGACTCAAGCGTAGAGGTGACCGTGCTTTCTCGGTAATTGGGCCTCGTCTTTGGAATGATCTGCCTATTGAAATCCGAATGGCTCTTAGTCTGACTATTTTTAAATCTATTTTAAAAACACATCTGTTTTCTCTGGCTTACTAGGCTTTATTTTGCCTACCTAGATGTGTGTATGTGTAGATATATGTATATGTATAGATATATTTATACAAATTATTTTTATGTGTTTCTGCTGTGCTTCTTTTGGCTAAATCGTATATTTCTATTTTATGTTGATGTTTCTAAATGTACAGCACTTTGGTCAGTCGTGTGGCTGTTGTAAATGTGCTATATAAATAAACTAAACCTAAACCTTAACCTAAACCTACATATACAGGAATAAAAATGTTGCAAAAAGATATGTTGACTCTGTTAGTAATTTTAATTCAGAGCTACCAGACCCTCCACACATCATGAGACACGACATGGGATACAATATTATATAAATTTAATTGCAGTTGCACGAAATTTCAATGTGATTGGCGTTAAGCTTGAGTGTAGCATAGGCACGTAACTCGATCAGCTTGGAGGAGGTAAAATTATCGTAATACGGTGCCAGGGGGCCCAGGTGATCAGCCATAATTGTCAAGATTTTCTGGCAGTGGGGCTGGGGCACGAAATGGAATAAATGTGCCTAGTATGAGTACACCCTAAGTGTTTTAAGAGGCTAGCTGAGAATTATAGTTATTCTTTACTGCTCAAAGAACAAGAGCAATTACAGTTTGCATATCGCTTCAGTACAGATCCATGGACAATGCCAACATCCTGTTTCTACATACAGTACTGGCCCACCTAGAGAATGGGAGAGGGAATAATGTGTGAATGCCTTTTATACTTCTGTATTTGACACAAGAAACCCCTCTAAGTTCATCACCAATCTCAGGGTCCTGCATTGTAACACTTCACTGTGCAGCTGGGCTTTAGACATCTTAAGAGAAGGACTCCAGGTGGTATAAATGAGGAGCTACTTCATCATCTCTCACCCTCAACACAGGGACTTTGCATAACTGTGTTCTGAGTCAACTGCTTCACTACCTCTTTACATATGACTGCATGGCTGAATATGACCCATCATTGACAAGTTTGCTGATGACACAGCTGTGGTAGGCATGCCACAACAATGAGCAGGCTTACATGGATGAAGTGGAGAGCCTGTCGCACTGGTGTTAGAACAGCAGTCTACTCCTAAATGTAAGCAAGACAAAGGAGCCGATTGTGAACTTCGGGGAAAAACAGCAGAGGCACTACCACTCAGAATTAACTGCACTAAGGTGGAGAGGGCGGACAGTTTCAGAAACCTTGGTGTACACATCACAGATGACCTGACCTGGCCCAGGCACATTGACACCTTGGTGAAGAAGGCATGTGGATGTCTTTACCACTTCAGACAGCACCTCAAGGATTTTTGCCACCACAGATACTAAATAATTTCTATAAACACACCATCGAAAGTATTCTGGCAGGAAGTACAGTATGTTTGCCTGGTTTTAAAACAGCATGCAGCAATGCCTGAAGACTCTGCACATAGTGGCACAGTCAGATGAATGCATGAGTGTGCCCTCGTCAGACCTGGTCAAAAAAACGATGAGAAATACCAGCCATCCCAACAATAGCCACTTCTCTGTGTGAATTCAGGGTTATGCTACTGCTGCCTGAAGGCCAGTTCAGAGAGACTGTAGAGGAGATTATTTTCCATAGTCCATCTATATCCTAATTGAGGTCAGTGCCTGGAGCTTCATGATGCTTTATTGTGAATTCTTCTATAGTAAGTTATTTATATCCATCCATCCATCCATCCATTATGCAACCCGCTATATCCTAACTATAGGGTCACGGGGGTCTGCTGGAGCCAATCCCAGCCAGCACAGGGTGCAAGGCAGGAAACAAACCCCGGGCAGGGTGCCAGCCTACCGCATAAGTTATTTATATATTATTAATTTTTTATATTTTTATAATATTAATATAATGCTGTCATTGTACATAATGATAGTTGAGCATTTAACGTTGTCTATATATATTCTTCTAATACACAGTCAACTAAGAATTTCATTACATATTATACTGTGTGTAACTGTAAGTGACAAATAAAAATTGATTTGATTTAGCTTGTTTGTTAATGATTGTTGTGTGATTTAACAAGTGATACCATTTCATTCAGTAATTGAGTTTCATATTAGGTAGAACAGGAATCAGAAACCAAGGATACAATCACGCAAACTCACTCATTGTTAATGATGGCCTGCTAGTATGAAGGTAAAAATACTATAATTATTATTCACAACCAATAACTACTAGTATGAAGATGACTATTATCCACCACCATGGTTATAACTGTTTTGATGACATTACTATATAAGGTATGTGTTTTGTTCTTTGAATTCCTTGTTTCTGAGGCAATAACTAATATATTTACATAGATAAGAAAGCCACTGCACACCTTATTATCAGTAAAAATATTATCTGGCAAAGCAATCAAATGTTAAAAAGTAACTAACTGGCAGTCTTGTACTTTGGATGGAATGAACCAGGAAGAATGAAGTTTCCTGGTACACACATACAACTTAGATATGTAATGAAATGGACTAGAGGCAAGTGTGATTCTGGGCAAAAAAGGAATTCTGAAAGTAAGTAAAAAAAAATATATATATATATATATAATGATATTAATGTAAAAATATATTCTGTATGACAGCTTTAGGATTAATTCCATATTTGTGTTCTTCCCTAATGCTTCTGTGCTTAAGAGCTTAAGAGATGATGTTAGCAGATTATTCATAAATAATCATATTCCCTACATTGAAAAAGTTGTTGTCTTTAAAAGTAAGATCATAGGTAATGAAATAGACAATGTGTTTTTTTGTCAACATTTTATTAATGAGCAAATACTACTTGGAAATAACAAAATAAGTTCATCATCTGATTTTTGTGTGGCTTGTTAAATATTCCTGTTTTTTCAGTTTTCCTTTATCTAATTATATCTTTCCAGTTGGGCAAAATATGTCAGTGCTGTCTATAAAAGTTACTCTGAGTTGTCACCAAACACTTAATGTAATTGACACCTCAGACTGTCACAGCGTCATATTCAGAAGAATGGATACTATCATTTTCTGGCACTACTGTATCAGGTTTTAATGTAGCATATTGTAATTTACATTTTATTTCAGTTCAGATGCTATCATATCTGGTCCAGCAATCTGTCTTTCAATATGTGTCCTAGGGAACCAAGTGCCACTTTCAATTCACCAGCTATCACAAAGGCCTAGGTCATCAGAGGTTATATTGCACATCCATCTGATTCTGTGAATTTTCAATTTCAGAGATGAGCCAAAAGGTAAATCTCTCGATTTACCAGTCAATCTCTGTTCCTGCCCTCACCTATGGTGAAGAGCTTTGGGTAGTGACTGAAAGAAGTAGATTGCAGATACAAGTGGCAGAAATGAGCTTCCTTCACAGATTGTCCAGACTCATTCTTAGAGAAAGGGTGAGAAGTGCAGACATTCGGGAGGAGCTTAAAGTAGAACTGCTGCTCCTCCACAATGAGGTAGTTTGGGCATCTGATTAGGGTGCCCCCTGGATACCTCGCTGAGAAAGTATTTCAGGCATGTCTAACCAGGAGGAGACACTGGGAGTGCCTTGGTGTCTCCCTGGAGGAAATGGAGGAGGTGGTGGGGAAAAGGGACATCTGGACATCTTTTCTCTGACTGCTGCCAATGCAACCCAGACTCAGATAAACAGTAGAAAATGGATGGATGGATGGATGGATCAACTTAAGGGTGCTGTTGGCTTCCACAGTTTTATTTTTTTCACAATTTATATTACACAAACTTGCTTTCCAAGTATCCATTTGTAATTTGACCTTGTGCATCTTCAATACATGAGACACTTTTTGATCACTTTTGTTACTGCTCAGTCAGCTAAAAAGCAGAAAATGTTATTTAAACAGTCATCAAGGAAGAAACTTCAGCTGATTACCCCTAGGATGATTACAAGGTATTTGGGTAGCCATCCACCACCAACTAATTTGAAACAACTTTGGATACCCTGAAGTTGACACTGATAAATATCTCTTTGCCACGGCTCAAAGAATTCTAACTTCTCTGATAAAAAAATATGTTTATCAACTGATTTTAGTTAGGGTTACCTAATAAAATCACTATTCAATGTGCAAAATATTTTTAACAACATTCATTGAAATGAGTAAATCTAGTCATGTTTAATTTAAAATATTGTTTGCAGATTAAGAACTATCATAAAATGTTTGAATTTTAACAAAATTACAATACAATATTTTAAGAATTGTAGTTCATGTTTGTGGAAAGGTCACCATTCCTCTGTGTGTGTTGGAAAAGCTGACTATGGTATATAGCCTTTAAATCTCTTTGATCTGATTGGGTAAAATCCAAAGAACTCTGCGGACACACCTACTTATGCATATTCACTAGGGAACTCAGGACGAACTGATTGAAGAAAGATCATATCCTGTTATTTTCTATTAGTTGGAAAATTAAAAAGCAGCCTGGTGGCATAATAGTAGCGCTGCTGCCTCACAATAAGGAGACTTGGGTTCGCTTCCCGGATCCTCCCAGCATGGAGTTTGCATGTTCTCCCAGTGTCTGCATGAGTTTGTGCCGTGTGCTCCGGTTTCCTCCCACAGTCCAAAGACATGCAGGTTAGGTGTATTGGCGATCCTAAATTGTCCCTAGTGTGAGGGTGTGTGTGTGCCCTGCGGTGGGCTGGTGCCCTGCCCGGGATTTGTTCCTTCCTTGCGCCCTGTGCTGATTGGGATTGGCTCCAGCAGACCCCTGTGATCCTATGCTAGGATATAGCGGGTTGGGCAATGACTGACTGAAAATTAAAATTAAGTACCAAAGGCCTGACTCAACCCCTATTTAAAAAAAAGCTTATACCAACTAGCTTTACTCAGTAATTTTGTCAAATGTCAAGATCTCTGTTTTCTTATTTTGTCATGCCTTATTATTTTGTGTTTATCATCCTTTTTATTGACCTTTCCCCTGCCCTTTTCATCACTTGTGATGTGTATTTGACATTTTTCTTGTAGTCATTTATCTCCCTAGTCTCCTTTGCAGCTACAGTATATAACTTTCTTAATTTTTGTCATCTAAATTTGTTTCCTAACTGATCACAGTTGGAAACATCCTTCCATATATTTTCTGAATTTATGTGCTCCTTTATGGATTTCTGGAGCCTGTGCCAATATCTTATGAAAGAAGATATAAACGTGGATTACATCCTAGTCCATCACACCTACACTCACTAAAGCTGGGCTTATTTTAAAGATGCTGATACCTCTGAACCACTTGTTTTTGGGGTTATGAGTGGAAAATTTGCACATAAAGTGTGAAGAACCTATAGTACTAACCATGATGGAATGGCCAATCCTCTTTGGAGACATTAAAACTTAGAAGTTAAATGAAACCATACATTTACATAATTACTGCTGTCTGTTTCCATGGATTTGTATATATACTCAGCAAAAAAAGAAACATCCCCTGACTTTCAACTGTTTTTACTTTCAGTAGACTTAATGTGTAAATATTTGTATGAACACTAAAAGAGTCAACACCATAAGACATAAACTAAAAATGTTTCACAATGTGTCCCTGAATGAAGGGAGGCTCAAAATCAAAAGTACCAGTCAGTATCTGGTGTGGCCACCAGCTGCTTGAAGTACTGCAGTGCATCTCCTCCTCATGGACTGGACCAGATTTGTCAGTTCTTGCTGTGAGATGTTACCCCACTCTTCCACCAAGGCACCTGCAAGTTCCTGGACATTTCTGGGGGGAATGGCCCTAGCCCTCACCCTGCGATCCAACAGGTCCCAGACGTGCTCAATGGGATTGAGATCTGGGCTCTTCACTGGCCATGGCAGAACACTGACATTGCTGTCATGCAGAAACTCACGCACTTTTTGCCACTCCTGTCTGGTCCAGCGAAGGTGGGTTTGTGCCCATAGGCGGCGTTGTTGCTGGTGATGTCTGGTAAGGACCTGCCTTACAACAGGCCTGCAAGCCCTCAGTCCAGCCTCTCTCAGCCTATTGCGGACAGTCTGAGCACTGATGGAGGGATTGTGTGTTCCTGGTGTGACTCGGGCAGTTGTTGTGGCCATCCTGTACCTGTCACGCAGGTGTGATATTCGGATGTACCGATCCTGTGCAGGTGTTGTTAAACGTGGTCTTCCACTGCGAGGATGATCAGCTGTCCTTCCTGTCTCCCTGTAGCGCTGTCTTAGACGTCTCACAGTGTGGACATGGCAATTTATTGCCCTAGCCACATCAGCAGTCCTCATGCCTCCCTGCAGCATGCCTAATGCACGTTCACGCAGATGAGCAGGGACCCTGGGCATCTTTCTTTGGGTGTTTTTCACAGTCGGTAGACAAGTCTCTTTAGTGTCCTGCGTTTTTAGAACTGTGACCTTAAATGCCTACTTTCTGTAAGCTGTTAAGGTCTTAACGACCATTCCACAGGTGCATGTTAATTAATTGATTATGGTTAATTGAACATGCATGGAAAACATTGTTTAAACAATTTACAATGAAGATCTGTAAAGTTATTTGGATTTTTAAAACATTATTGTTGAAATACACAGTCCTGAAAAAGGGACGTTTCTTTTTTTGCTGAGTATATATGCATACAGTATGCCTTCCACATATTGGAAATTAAATAGTGTCTTGATAAAGTGTTCAGTCTCTTGATTAATTCTCTAATTTTACTAAATGTATCTATAGTAATTTTAATTCAAAGCACTGAAAGCTGAAGTCTTTTTTTCCTTCCTTTAAAGTAACATTGTTTTATGTTTGGAAAAAATCAGTTTGTGGAAACGCAGGAAGTTCTCATACTCAGATGTCATATGGTATATGGAAAGATTATAGGATACATTGTGGTAGTAAGAGTGAATAACATTTGGAAGAAGTTCCAATCTTAATTTTCAAAGGGACCTCTCCCTCACTGAATATAATGTTTTATGAAAGCTTTGTGAGCATCTCTGTTCTATAAGTGTGATGAATGACACATGATACATAATATATGAATAAAAGTTGCAAAGGACTGAACTAGGAATTATTAAATTGATTTGCTGAGTAATTCTGATGGTGAGTGTATAACTGAGGAAAACATTAATGTGCTGGCAATAATCAATATTTTGATAACAAAATGTTGAAATATTTTGGCATGTGGAATGACTAGGGCAATATACACAATGTAATAGAAATATAGTGGAATGAGACTATGGCAGTTGATGAAAACATGAATAGCAAAAATAGTATTTGATGAGCTGAGTTAGTTGGGTCTCCTTGGGTAAGACCAAGGAAAGTGAAAGAAGCATAAAGAAAAGTATAGTAATTGACTATGGTAAAGGTGAAAATGATATTCTATGGGTAAATGTACTGGTGTCACTTTTAAAAATTGCCATTCTCTCACTCAGAACATTTTGAATATATAAAGTTAAATACATTACAGAGTCATGAAAAATATAATCATCTCCATTTTCACCTCATTTTTTTAATTAGAAAGGTCATTGGCAGGATTTACAGTATGTTGACACAGCAATCCAGATTCTCAAATAAGTGACACAGTACTTGCAGGTAATGATATTTTCTAATATAATTTTAACTAACTGCTGCCAGGATAGGCTCTTGACCAATGTGTCCATGAATTGGCTCTACCTGGTTTGAGAAAGTTATGTTATTTATGTTATTCTAATTTATAAAATAGATTAAAGAAGAAAAATCACATCCTATAACATATAGATATAGTCAAAAAACTGCACTGTACCTCAAACAGAACATTGGACGTTTTATCTAGTACCATAAGTGATATGCCATTTTACCCATTCAAAAGCATCCAAACTTTCTACATTGTAAGACATATCTTGTTAATGAATATTATGACTTATAGCCAATGAGAACAAAAAATAATTTCATGAACACATTTAATGCTTTCTTAAATATGTTTTATTTACAACAACCACCCATTCATTTACAAACCCACTTAGTCTAGCTTAGGTTCATGAAGATCAGGACCTATGCAAGCAGTATTGGGTAAAAGACATGAAACAACCCCGACGAGTACATCACAAAGCCATACACACACTCTCATTCAAACTGAGCCAATTCATAGCTCCCATGCGAGGAAAAATTTTAGTCAGAGAATAAAGCATGTGGACATGGGGAGAATGTGGAAGTTTCACACAAGCAGTGTCCATACAATAATTTCAACCAAGGGCAATGCTAATTCCTGCTCTATGGTGCTGCCCTTATTTGCAACATTTTATTTTTTTTTATAAGTATATTTTAGAATATTCTAACTTCTCAATTTTTAAATGTATATATTCAGGATGTGCAAACAAATATAAAATTTACCAAAAAACATATTTAAAAAAATTCTGCATGCCATTTCTTCCTAATTATTGACTGGTAGGAAAAGTAGTTATTTATTCTTTGTGTTATCCATTTATTTTTACTTTTTTGCTTTTATCAACAGACAGCAATATTGGTCTTTAAATGGTAAATGCTTTGGACCCATCACAATGAATGTATACCAACGAATTTCTGTACTGAAGTACTTTTTAATGTTTTTCAATGGAATTTTCTTGGTAAGAGACCTTAGTCTAAATTAAATGTAACACACACATATATATATATATATATATATCAAATAGTTTCATTATTTTTTAACTTATTTCTTATAATTGCAGATATTAGGAATTGTTATTCTTGGATGTGGGTTATGGATTTTATTTGACACTAACAGTTTCCTAACAACACTTACCAGTAAGTACACTATGCAAATAGGATTTTCAGCATACTGTATATTGTACTTGTAATTCAGCAACATCATATCAGTTGAATTATATGTCAGTATTGACTCAGCTTTACTTTGTATCCAACATTTTATAAGCTGCTTTCTACTAACAGTGTGTGTAACTGTGTTTGTCAAGGGTTTCCAAGTAGCTCAAATGGAGTTACCAGAAAGATATTCCAGCTGTAGTATAACTAATTGTACATAAAGAAGAGGGTAATTCTGAGGCTGAAAACATCTGTTTGTCTGTTTCTATACAGGGGCATTGCCTTTGTTCACAGCAATTACAGCTGACCCATAATTAATTGAAAAATTCAGTTTAATTCAATTTATCCTTCAACAAACTGTGCTCTGAACTACTGCTTGTTTTAGGTTGATCTCCACCCTTTTTATGTAGTACCTATGAAAAGCTTTCTGAATATCAAAATAAGTAATAATCCCATTTACTTCTCTGATCATAAGCTTTTGTTCAGCATGTTACTGAAACACAACCTTCCTCATCTAAAGCAATGTTGACTGTTTAATAATACACCAGTTCTTGCCATGCAATCCTTTTCTTAATTCATTTACCCATGATATTATGTTTACTGACCAATGGTTACTTGGATCAACTCAATCTTCTTTCCCATATAATGCTAACACATTTCCTAGCCTCTGTCTGTAGGAATTGCCCCAGTGTGTAGTGATTTTTGATAAACACCTGTCAAGAGTTTATGTATATACTCACTAACTTCCTTAAGCCCTCTAAAATAACAGTGATATGGTTTGGGTGATCTGTTTGACTTCAGCCTTTTTAATCTAAACAGAATTTCTTTTTTCATAATCTCTGACTACCTTCGTGATAGCCATTGCAGCTTCTCGGAGGTTACTGACCTCTTCACCAATGAAAATTTCAGAAACATGTGAACTTATAACTTTTGCTGTTTCATTAACTGTACGTTTTAGCTCACCCATACTGTTCAACTGTGCCTTGACTGTTCTTTTACTACTAAAATACTGAAATAATCTCTTTGGGTCAGCTTTTGCTTTTTCCAAGATAATTCTCACCAATGACTTCTTAGCATTCCTAATATACTTAATAAGTGTTTGTCATGTGCTCTTAATCACTGGAGTCAATTATCGGATACACATTATACTGCCATTTTTCTCTCACTGTTTTTACTACTTCTAAATTTCAGTAGGACCTCTCCTTCATTGCATGTAAATGATATTAAATCTGCTCCATTTCATATTGACTGTATCCACACTTAAGGTTTTGTCCCAATTTACCTTTTTACAATGTATCATGTAAAGACAGCTAGAACCTATTGTTTCGATCACCCCTGCATCCTTAATTTTTTCTGGATTATTATGTGCCAATAAATCTGGAAATGCTTCAGCTTTGTTAATGTTTTTATACACTATGTTGAAAACCAGCACATGTATATGAATTCCGACACTTGTGAACTTTTATTTGTAGGGTTTTCCTGTATAATATTAGGGTAGCTAATGGCCCCATTTTTTTACAACATATCCCCAAAATTGCATTTTAATATTCTGAAAAAGATTTAATTGACACTTTTATCTGCATTGGGGAATCAATAAAAACACTCCCAATGCCAGGACTCCGTTCCTATTGCTTTCCAATTATATTCAGATATCCTCACTAGGATGTGACTTATCATCAATTTGAAGGAAACTCTCATTCACATTCTTTGTGAATAAAATGGCTACTTCCTCCCCTTTTGACTTTTTATCTTTCATAAATAATACGTCTTTTTACTACATGCTCTATTCATCCCCATCTCTCAGTCTTGGCTAGGTTTCTCTTTTCTCCAATTTATTGTTTTTATTCTTGACATTTTTTAGTTTATTGCCTGTTGGATAATAATATCAGAGCTATCTTATATATTTCCCTTAATATTGAAATTATAAATCTGGCTAGATCTAAACCCCCTGACCTCCATGCCTTAATTTCAACTGTCCTTGACTACCTTACTCATACACCTTCTCTATTCATTACTGACCCTTGGTTCAAATGTATCTGTTCCAAAAGGCACCTAAATTCTCCTAATGTGAATGATTATTGGCTTGAGTGCTAAGTAACTGATTTTTTCTTCTTCTTTTCCTATAGCTGAATTCCTCTTTATTAGGAAATGCTTGCTTGCTTACCATTGTGCTGGGTTTTTATTTATTTACTGACCACCTACCTTTACCTGCGCTGCTCCTGTCTTGGTCACTCTTTAACATGTGCTACAAAGCTATACACAATACCTCTCACACATTGTAATGTTTCTCCTTTGCAGAAAAAAAACCTCTAAAGTAAAAAAAGACACAAAAAGTGCTACACAATCCATTAGTGACAAGCAAAAAATGTATTGGGAGTATCAATTTAATAAACTTGCACACAGAAACAGCACAGAACTCTCACTGCAAAAAAGATCATGTCAGCTCACCATACACATTCCATGCATCAACAAAGGAAAGTCTTTCCTCCACTGTAATCCTAGTCAATCCTAGTAATTGTGTCCTTAAGAAGGCCCAAAGAATCATTGTGTTGTTTTTTTAATTGTATTTTTTGTGCTTTTCCCGCTATGTGTTTACTTTGAATTGAATTAACACAACTTTTTGTAAGATTCTTTCTTTGGCATTACTCTGAGTATGGGGACAGCTTGACAGCATCCATATATTTCCCAGTATACTCTGGACTACATAAATGAAAGTGTAATATAGAAAAATTCATTAAATGAAGCAGCGACTCAAGCGCAAATGATGTTGGAAAAAACTGGTGAGAGTCTTGAAAATTTGAGTTTATTACTGTGCAGTGAAGGTACTGCCCCAATAGATAACAGTGATGCTACCTGCCAGGCAGGATAGGTGTGCTAAGTAACAAATCTGTCTCGAGGCAGTGAATTCAAGGATTCACTTCATACATAACATATAGTTTTACACTGGAAAAACTATTTTATATTCAGTTATAAGTAATGCAGCACTGTATTTAGATATTATATTCAATGTTAGCTACTGAAATTTCTCCCACCATATTCACTTCTTCAATAACAAAACATATTTTAAGAGAATTTTAAAAATGAAACTGATTAAAGTTATATTTGATTTTAGATAAAGGGCTACACCAAACCTCTTTAAAGCTTAAAAAGATCACTAAGCTTATAAAAATGAAAGTTGCCACAGTTTTGAATTTTCAGATCAGCTCGGTAAAGTTATTATATATTGTGTTATTTGCATGCTCAGCTATGCTCTACTTTGTATGAAGAAGAAAAAGAATTTGGGATCAAAAGATAATCAAGTACTGCACAAATATTTGAGCAAAACTGAATGCCTGTTCCACTGTCCTCATTAATGGTGATTATAACTTTGACATGGAATGAACTAATATGTAGGTATTTTTGTTTCTGTCATGATATAGGTACTACAAATGGAACACTCAGTGCTTTAGGAATTATTGGTTATACTTTTCTGGGAATTGGATTTTTTACTGTACTTGTTTGCTTTTTCGGATGTCTGGGTACTTACAAAGAAGTTAAATGTCTTCTGATTATGGTAAGTTGAGTGCAGTGCTCAATTGTACAAAACAATTAATTCAATTTAGAAAACCTTTTTGATATCTTTGCTTCAAGTATTTGAGTGCATTGGTTAAAACTCCAAGAACCAAGCTTTAGTGAATTTCCCTATCACTGTCTCTATGGTGTTAATACATTCACCTGTCTTCTGGATAGATAGATAGATAGATAGATAGATAGATAAGAACTTTATTTATCCCGAGGGAAATTCTTTTGTCATATACATGCTCAGTGCAACAAGAGGAATAAAGATAATAATAATAATAATAATAATAATGAGCATGGATGTGTGTACAAGCGTGCACTGTGAAAATCTAGCACTCTATCCAGAATTAGTTTACATCTATTTTATGTTTATGGAAATTGTACGGGGTCACCTTGCAAAGAATTGCCTAAGCCAAAGACATAGACAACAGTCACAAGAAAGAAAAACTCATAGAAAGCAGTGAAGGCAAACCTCTGCACAAGCACTATGGTCAAAGGGTAACAGTTAAGCTTTGTAGGTCTCCCTCAGCATGAGTGGTGGCTCACAGAATCTGAATGTTCAGGGATACCATAGTAAGGGTTACTAGATAAATTGTAGAAAACCATATACAACTCCTTTAGGTCTCTAAAAGGATACTTATAGGCTGCACTGGAGAAATGGTCATTTTTAAGGCCAAGTAGCAATCCAGGTACTTCAGGTATTTGGTCCCCTGGGGACACATTAAGGTTAGGAGACATCTCCTGACTAAAGAAGCAATCCAGGAACTTGGCCCAGATGTAACCCAGGAATGAGGCTTAAAGTCCACTTGTCAATGTAGAAATCATCATTACCTACTGCAAGTAGTGCACAT
Organism: Polypterus bichir lapradei; assembly: GCA_026402145.1. Taxonomy (NCBI): domain Eukaryota; kingdom Metazoa; phylum Chordata; class Cladistia; order Polypteriformes; family Polypteridae; genus Polypterus; species Polypterus bichir. The sequence continues at coordinate 254,409,709 of JANRMT010062791.1, forward strand.
GTGTGCTAATAAAACATCAAATATTCAAACCATCTTCCTCCATCTGCAAAGAAGGCAGTCACAGACCCCAGATGAGAATGCAAAACATGCAGAAATGTCTTAGTTTATGGAGTGAGCATCAATTAAACAGCTCATCTGCTTTTACACTTTTACTAATTACCATTACTTCATCTAATACATTATGTCATCTGACTCTTAATATACAGAACTTTATTGCTTCCTCCAATGAACTAAAGCCACCAGTAATTTCTGACTCATGTCAATTTTCCCATTATTCTGAACAGTTCTTTGTTAAGAAGGGTGTTTTGTGAATTGTCCTATAGAGCTTAGCACTGCTTCTCAGGAGGGGTATATGGGCTTTCCCATCAGTTTCTCCCTGCTTTCTGGAGGGGTGTTCATTATTAATTTACCTCATTCTACCTCACACACCTCTACCTCTGCCGCTCACGTTGTGAAGAGGGGGGTTGAACGCACCCCAAGGAGACGCAGTTGCTAATCTGAAACGCCCTCTTAAACGGTGATACAATGGGAAACAAATACCATTTTTTTTACCTCCTATTTGGTTGATCAGCTGCTGGCTTGCTGCTGCTGCCGTGCTGCATGATTTAAAAGCCTGTACAGCAGCTGTCCTACTCTTTGTCTTTTATTTCCGGCCCCAGGCATGGTTAAATCTCTTGGCACTCATGCTTAAGTCTCGTCTCGCAGGACGTGAGTTCTTGATATTTTTTTGTTTATAATTTAAAAACGGAATAGGAATCTGAAAATCTAACAACATCACATTAAAGTTTGATAAATTCTGAAAAGAATGATACCAAACACTTATATGTAGTTTTTAAAATAAGCCCAATTTAAAGTGTGACAAAAAAGTGACATAAAAAGTCACCTCATTTTAAAAATACCATCACCCTAATGCAAAGTGTTACTTTATATTTGTAGCCCAAAGTTTTACAATACTTTGATTGTGATTCTCATTTATATTGTTACCTAGAGTAATGCTTTTGAGTGATTGAAATGTTTGTTTAATTAATATGTCAATTCCCCACAGAGCAGATTGGTTTTAGCATGCTTTAGAGTTTTATGTTATGTTCAAATTACCATCTCTACATTTTTTTTATATTTTTCAATATATGTTATGTTTGGTATTCATATTTTATGTTATGTTATGTTCAAATTATCATTTCTACATTTGTTTATATTTTTCAGTATATGGCATGTTTGGTCTTAATATTTTTGGTACAGCTACTGCTGTCGCTTTCGGTGTTTTTTTCAAAGAGTAAAGTAAGTACTTTTATTGAACAATTTAACTATCAAAATATAACAATATGTGTCTTGTAATCCTGTGGCATAAAGATTAAGAAATAATTAAAAAAGTAATAGGTCACTCATAAAGTCTGATTGTTACGAAGGGGATGAACTCACATGGATGCACCGAAAGACATGATTATCTGAAATGGTCTGTCCAGAAACCACTGGTAAGTTCTGGAAATGATAGCTCTAAATTAATTCTTCACCTTGGGAGTCATCACATCATTGTTTATTCTGGAAGTCTAAAAAAGAAATGTCTCTGGTACAGTGACACTTATAGAGAAATGGTAAAGCAAGCCTAGAAAGGATAATATTCATCCTCTTCACAGATCCTGTCACCAAGCAAAAGAATTTACTTTATTTTTATCTGTGACATGTTGCATATTTCTATTCCTAAATTTGTCTCCTCTTTTAAATCTTTGGCAATAGTGAAGAGCACAACCTTAACAAAGTTGCATCCATATTCTATAACATATTAATTTAGAGTCTTTAGAATGTCACTCATTTCTGTTTTAAATTGCATTCCTATAAAAGAGTATTTTTTTTCCAGATTGCTAACTTATTGGATACGAAAATAAATGAAATCATAATAAATTCTGGAAATATAAGTGCCACAGATTCTGATGAAGTTGGATGGAAACTGTTTGACCTAGTGCAAAAATCTGTAAGTTGGCATAAAAAATTAAAATATGCTTAAATGTTACTGTACAAATTGGCTGATTGTGCTGACAAGACTGCTTATGTCATTCGTTTTGAACTAAGGTTAGGGTTAAGGTGCTGTATTGTTTCTTTGTGATTTCTGGTTCAAATTTAATTACAGTAAGCCATTTTCTTTTAGGCTTAATTTTTGTTGCCACTAAAAGGCCATACAGCAATTTTAACTGCTTTAGAAATAACTTTTTTTCACATTTTTTCCACCTACACAGCAATTAGTTGTGTTTATAGGTGAAGGGGGTGGTTGGTGTAGCAGAGTACAGGAGAAGTGGGAGTAGAGGAATGACTTAAAGATTAGAAAATAATTCCAGGTAAGTCAGTTAAGCCAACCGTAAACAGGCAAGAATTCACTTAAAGAGACATTTAGTGGTGGTTTGGAGTGAGTGAAGAGCAGTAGAAAGAAAACATCTGAGAGTATTTATAATTGAAATACAAAGGTTTGCCAGCAGAGTGTGGGCTCAAAGTAAAAGCTTTTAATGGTTATGCAGGTAATTGGTAGTTATCACTGAGAAATGCAAACTGTCTATAATATGCAATAAAACTTGAGTAAAAATGTTATTATTTTGAATATGAACCAAATATTCTTTAAAATACTGTTTTTTTTTATTAAAAATCCACTCATAATGGCATTATTTTTATACTATGTGATAGAAAAATAGTTGGAGACAGAAAATGGCTTGGGATGGCCATCCTGTATACTAAAAATCAGGCAACAAAACAAAAATCACATCTTTAAACAATAGGAGTTCAAAATTCTGATTTATATGTTGCACAAGCAGGTGGTGTCAAGGAAGCCAGAAAAGGAAGTGATGCCTGTAGAGATGGGTTCTGGAATGGAGAAGACATCATTAGAGGGTGCCGGAAGTGATGTCATCATTGGGTGGGTCTGAGGTGGTGCTACTGGGAGGTACCGTCTTCACTTGGTCTGCAGAGGGACAAAAGGAGAGAGTATAAGAAGGCAGCGCCAACCCCAGGTCTGGCTGAGAAATGAGACTATTACAGCCTGTAAACCACTTCTCATGTGCATGTGTGTGACAGCTGTCATTTATGAACACCAGATATTCAAAGAATATACATTTCAAAGCATATTGAGAAAGTAGAAGAAGCAGATATATAAAAGTTATATATAAATTAAAAGCAGTCATTATTACTCAGTGAATAATACAGAGAAATCAAATATTTCAAGCAAGTTTTCAATGGGTTTGAGATCCAGATGTAAAGGAGATAAACAATTTGAGCTGTATTTAAAGATCTTTAGCCAAACCAAATTGTGCTTCGGAGAGAATTAATATATGCTCCCTGCTAGAATTAAGAAAGATAAAGAAGTGCATTGTTTTGAACTTGTGTATGAATACATTCATCCATATGATTTTCTAGCAGGTAAAGACTATGTGTAGCTTGCTCAATATTTTGTTGATAGGGTGCAAAATCTAATTTATCTAGTATCCACATCTGAATAGTGCTTCTATATGAAATACACACCAAAGTATATTTATGTACATTTTGCTTTTCTCATTTACTTTCCAGCAAGCATGTGTTTTCATCGTGAACTTGGCTTCACTGCACAGGACACAGTTTCCATATCAATTAAGTAAATAAAAGTGAAAACTGCTTTATGAAAATAATGGGTAATTTTCATAAACAAAAACGTGTATTTATGTCAAAAGTGCATGCCTATATTAGAAATCTTGGTTTTGAGATGGTTTAGCAATTAAAAACAATCTGCTGCACAGCTCTAATGTGAATGTAACATGCATATATCCTGGAGCTGCACTGGTACTCACTCTGTCTCCATAACGTCATTTGCATGTTGTTTTTTGCTGTGCAGTTGAAATCACATGGTGACCCCTGCTAAGTTCAAACCAAATTTTTCTTGCTGTTGGCATATCAGTGTGTATTTTTATTAATGTGTTAACCAATAAAAATTGACAAGATGTCAGTTTATGTGTGTTTGTAATGAAGAAATTGTTACCAAAAATGATTTACTAGCCACACACATTTGTTGCAGCACTCAATTCTTCTCTGCGCAATTGTCACCACATTTTATAGCACACATTTGCTGCCCTACTTTGGTTACATGCACTTATGTCATGCTGCTTATTAAAGAATTACTATAGTAAAGTTATATTTATCTTAACTGGCTGAACAAGTTCACAACACAAATTTTAAAAATTAGGTCAATGCAATGCAAGTACTTTTGGATGCTGAACATTTTGGAGTCTTGCTTTGAAGAGGCCTGCTTAAAGGAGGACTAAATATGTGGGGCATATGTTATTCCAGTGACAATAACTATTGTATCTGAGGTACAATAGCTTAGCTGTGTAGTACTAGAGAACTGGTAAATCTTGCCTAGGTATCAATTATGGAGAAAGTGTACACCCATAAAGTAGCACCGAAAATAAAGTCAAGACCAGAGAGATACAGATAGTTGAGTTATAGTTGGATGTAAGCACAAAGTAAGAGACACACATTGCACACATTGATCAAGTGCATCAACTCCAGAGTTGGAAGTGTATATATAATATAGTGTATATAATTGTGTAGTGGTGGGCAGGGATGAGCAGCTCCAGTCACCTCAAACATGGTCTGTAAAGAGAAGAAAGTAATAATAGTGGTGGACTCAGTTGTTAGGGGGATTGAGACTCAGGTTTGGTCCAGAAGTACAGGGTCTTGTACAAGGTGCTGCTTTCCTGGTGTACAGGCAGAAGACTTCCATGGGTATGTGGATAGGCTTTTGGCCAGGGTAGAGGTCGATCTAGTTGTCATTGTGCACATTGAAACAAATGCCAACAGTAAAAGTAGTTTCTCAGTTCTGCTTTCCAAATTTAAATAATTAGGTGCTAACCCTTGGAGCAGAACTGACAAGAATGTTTAAAATATGGCTGAAATCTTGGTGTACAAAAGGGTCATGGGTGTATAAAATACTAGCTCTTCCTCAAATCTAAGATGGGCTGAAATCTAAAAAATCAAAGCAGACCTCAGCATATTCATCATTAACGTTTGCAGTGTGCCATCTCTTGGAATGTATTCTGTAATGCATGAATTAATAACATACATTGCATTTTCATTGCAACAGATGACACCTCACAAACATTACCACTTCTTTTACAAATCCCATACCAAATGGCACATAACAGAGACTTTGTCTTTTTATTAAGGTGGATTATGGCTCCTTCTGGAACAGATAGGACTTGTGTGGTCATTGCAGAAAACAATTAAACCAAATGGACAACAATGTATTTCATTTGAAAATGTATCCAAAATTGAAAATGCAGAGGAGATTCCACATATATAAAAATAACTTGACTACATACTTTGCCTGTTTCAATTGGGAGATGAACCATTTCTTAGTAAGGATGTCTGGATTCAACTAGAAAGCATAGGGATAGAGGCCTAATATTGGGAGTATGTTATAAACACAACATGCATAAAATAGTTTCAATATGTGTCTTTTTTTAATAATATTATAAAGCAATATAATTGTAGGATATTACATTCAATTACCCAAATGTTAACTGGACTAAATGTACATATTGGAGCAGGAAACTAGGGGTTTCTGAACATAATCAGTGACTGATATTTAATACAGTACTGTATGTTAAAACAACAACAACAAGAGCAGAAGAATATTTAGATTTAGTATTTTGTAATAATCAGAATAGACTTTAGGCGTGGAATTGATTGACCCATTAGATTCAAGTGATCGTAATGTAATATGATCATAGTGTTTTAGCAGATGTCCCATTCAAAACTAAAACTAATATGCTTAACTTAAATAGAACAAATTTTGAGTAGATGTAGTAAAATAAAAAAGGTAAACAGGGATAAGTGTTTAAGCGTAGAATTAGTGAGGGAACAGTGGAGTAGGTTTAAAAGAATTTTATGTACCATTCAGGACAAGCTCAGTACCAAAATTAGAAGCAGTAAGAATCTAAAGACTGAATAAATCAGTAGATAAATACAGAGTTAAAAGAAAATAAAAGAAGCTGCAAAGAAAAAGAAGGTGTACAAGACAACTAAATCCAGTGCTCTCTATAAGGATTATGATAACATGACAGCAAATGTTTTAAAGGATATTCAGAATACTAAAAAAGAATTAGAGAAAAATACTAAAAAAATAAAAGGTAAAAAATGACCAAAATAGTTTTTTTCATTATTTTAATAGTAAAAGAACAGTTAAGGAAAAGGTGAAGCATAATAGAAACAGTACTGGAAAAATAATATACTGACTGACATAGGCACTTTTCTGAAGTTTTCACATATAAAGAAGTTGGTGTGCTTCCAGCAGTTACAGGGACTATCAGGTAGGTATTTAGCAATTTGTAAACTGAGAGAAGAGTGATGGTTAGAGGAAAAAGGCTAAAATCAAATCAATTGCTAAGATCAGAAAATAATTCTTCTATAGTACTTAAGGAAGTTAGTGAGTGTACAGTATGTATTAATCTTGTGTGAAGAAATTTCTGAAGACCTGAAGATAGAAAATGCTTTATCATTATATAAAAATGTGATTAAGCCGATTATAGTAACTATAGGCCAGTAATGTGCATCACAGGTAAATTAATACAAGCAATTTTAAAGAAAAGATCAAGAATCACATGCCAAGAATAGGTATTAGTGAAGAGCCAACATTGATTAGACAGAGGATACTAATATGCTGAAATTATAAAGAAGAAACTATACAATAAGAAAGGTTCATATTAGTGATCTTCATTTTCAGAAAGATTTTGATAAGGTTCCATATTAGACACTAGGCATCAAAGTGAAAGAAGTGGGAATTCAAGGCACAGTGTGTAGATGGGTACAAACTTGGCTTACATAAAGGAAGTAAAGAGTTATGATGCAAGTAGCTTTTTCTGAATTAACTCAAAGGTGATGTCCCTCAGGGATCATTTCTGGGGCTACTTCTGTTTTTAAAATACATAAATTATCTTGATAAGTATATAAATAATAGGCTGGTTAAGTTTTAAGATCTGCGGTGGGCTGGTGCCCTGCCCGGGGTTTGTTTCCTGCCTTGTGCCCTATGTTGGCTGGGATTGACTCCAGCAGACCCCCGTGACCCTGTGTTAGGATATAGCGGGTTGGATAATGGATGGATGGATAGAAGTTTTAAGATGATATAAAATAGCAGTGGCAATAAAATGGAATTAGTAGGATCATCATTAGACAGAATACACCTTGGGTAGATATTTGGTATTTAAACAATACCATAGTTAAAATGTTAGATGTGAATACAAAATGAATGGTTTGAAACTGGAGAATATAACTTACTAGCAAAATACCCGCGCTTCGCAGCGGAGAACTAGTGTGTTAAAGAAGTAATGAAAAAGAAAAGGAAACATTTTAAAAATAACGTAACATGATTGTCAATATAATTGTTTTGTTACTGTTATGAGTGTTGGTGTCATATATATATATATATATATATATATATATATATATATATATATATATATATATACACACCACATATAAACATATACAGTAATCCCTCCTCGATCGCAGGGGTTGCGTTCCAGACCCCCCCGCGATAGGTGAAAATCCGCGAAGTAGAAACCATATGTTTGTATGGTTATTTTTATATATTTTAAGCCCTTATAAACTCTCCCGCACTGTTTATAAATATTCCCCGCAGAATTATACAGCATAATCCCTTTGTATTCTCTTAGATATTAGGTAAGATTCATTGAAATTATGTATATAAACACACTGTTTATATACAGTAAAACCTAAATATTATTTTAAAGATATTGAGTGTCTCCGATATCACATATGTTACAGCCATTACGATAGACAGGCAACCAGCAATAAATACGTACAATGCAAGAAAAATAGTATACAGTAAATGTGTGTACAGTGACACTAAACGTACGTACATGTACTAAGCACTGAAATAAAAAAATTAATTATGGTTACTCACCAACAATGACACGATGACTTGTCCGATAACAATGAGTTTAATTTTACTGCACAGCAAAGGAGAGCGTTACAGCCTTTGTAAAGGAGCCACTTCAGGCGATTGTGTAGCACTGCCGTTGTTCTTCTTCTGGCAGTCTTCAATCCAAATCCCTAAAGCAGATTCCATCCAGACTACTGCCTTATTACATCCACTTACAACTCGTTTTGCACCCTGGTTAAAAGGACACTGCAGCCGTAGATCTTATATTCCTTTCCTACTTTTTAAATAAAAAGAATCGTAGCCTTCAACAAATCCAAAACGTTTACCTTTTCGGCAATCGTTAACATCTTCTTCCTGCGCTTGGGCACGGCCCCTGAAGCAGTAGCAGATTGTTTTGGAGCCATAATGAAGGGCTTGACTATGCACAAAGATAAACACTAAAGAGCACAACTCTTTACACAGTGAAACACGTTGATGCTGAATGAGCGAGACGATACTTCCTGGTTAACACTGCATTCAGCACGCAGGAGCTCAACTGCGTGCTCTGATTGGTTAGCTTCTCAGTCAGGAAAACTTAACTGCGTGCTCTGATTGGTTAGCTTCTCAGCCATCCGCCAATAGCGTCCCTTGTATGAAATCAACTGGGCAAACCAACTGAGGAAGCATGTACAGGAAGTAAAAAGACACATTGTCCGCAGAACCCATGAAGCAGCGAAAAATCTGCGTTATATATTTAGTTATGCTTTCATATAAAATCCGCGATAGAGTGAAGCCGCGAAAGTCGAAGCGCGATATAGCGAGGGATTACTGTATATACATATACACATATATATATACACTAGCAAAATACCCACGCTTCGCAGTGGCGAAGTACTGCCTTAAAATTTTTATTAAGAAGAAAATTAAACCTTTTTAAACTGAGGGAAAATATACCAATAATTATTTGTTAAGAATCTCTTTGTATACCACAATTTCATTTCGGCCCTCTGGTTGTAATATGACTAAGCTGTGTGCTGAGCTTACTCTTGAGCATGCAACGTACAGTTGGCCATATGAAAAGTAATCTTGTTTCAAATCTCAAAGCTTGGATTGCTGCTGTCATATTCGGTTTGAGTTTCATGGTTTGTTTCAATTACGTTAGTATTTGCAGGATTTGTGTTGAAGTGACATTCGGCATCTGTCAAGCGTTGTAAGCATACAACCAGTTTCATCGATAACTTCACATCCAGCTTTTGAGAGTTTAAACATTCATAAACATCAAAGTGTCCACTACTGAAATCGTCACCTGTGAATCTAAGATGTTTAAGAGACATTGGCGGTTGTCCAAAGGTGTAAAATATTTGGCTATTTTGGTACACTTGAAAGCGACAACCGAACAATTCAGCAGCAGCCATCAACTCACATGCAGAACCATAGGTGAAGGGCTTAAGCATTCCACTCTTATAGTGCTCCTGTGTAGTATAATTATCTCCTGACCGTCATCAGTCCACACCTTGAACCTGTCCCAGTCATTCAATACATAAGACACAATGTTCCTCCGAATATCAAGAGTGAGACTGATATGGCCGTGTGATATGTAACAAAGAGAATGCAAAAGGCAGGTGCCATCTCCGGGCATGGAAACCACTCGGTAAGTGACAGTTCTTTCTAAAATACCTACACAATAACTATAATCGTAATAAACGAACAATAAAACAGCGGAGAAGCCGTGGATTAAATAAGAAGGCTGTAGTTATCAGCAGGGAGACGTGAATACCGTGGCGAAGCAAGGCAGGGAATGTAGAGACCGGAGTAACGGACGGCCTTACATGCCAAATTTCAGCCTTCTACCTACACGGGAAGTTGGAGAATTAGTGACATTGGATAGTTCAATATGGCGGCCGACAGTGGCGTCATACCACTGAAATAAGTATGTACATCGGTTTCGGTTAGCACAGGGAAGCCGCCTACCAAATTTCGTGAAGATGGGGCCATAAATAAGAAAGTTCAACATGGCGGACGTTGTCGACCGTTATTACCGTTACGTGTAGAATTTCGAAATGAAACCTGCTTAACTTTTGTAAGTAAGCTGTAAGGAATGAGCCTGCCAAATTTCAGCCTTCTACCTACACGGGAAGTTGGAGAATTAGTGATGAGTGAGTAAGTGAGTGAGTGAGTCAGTCAGTCAGTCAGTCAGTCAGTCAGTCAGTCAGTCAGTCAGTGAGGGCTTTGCCTTTTATTAGTATAGATATATATATACACACACACATACATCCACATATATACATATACATATATATATATATACACACACACATACCTGTACATCCACATATATATATATAAACCGTTTGGGGTGCGAGCAGCTGTTGCTGGGCGTGCCAGAATCCATCGAGGAAGAAAAATGAAAAACATTATTTGTACAAAATCTTAATTTATCTATCCATTCCTAAATAATTAAATTTAAGTTAAATTTAGTCATCATTGCATAAATTTTTCTTCACCATAGAAATGTAAAGACTAAATTCAACTTACATTCCTACCAAAGATATTTCTGTCGACTAAATAGAACCTACTTATATCCAAATAGAACTTGAAAAGATATATTTTTTTGAATCTGAGCGCGCATTTTAGATCCACTTAACGCGCACTACATCGAGCCCCGTGCTATTGTGTTCTCGGCTGCCTGCCTCAATAAGTCACCATCGCTTTGCTCTTACTTTTTTACCATTCATTTAATCATGGGCCTCTCTACAGTTTTGTTTATTTTCGGGTTGTAATGTTCATTAAATTTACGTATCATCTGGTCGATTGGCGGACCGTGCATCTCACACCTAGGCCTTCAGTACTGCTCCGTCTGAATCAACCCACCCCTCAAAAACTAATTTATGGTTATAAAAACCATCTTAATATGCAGAAATACAGTATAAAGAGCCGCTGCATCACAGATAGATAACTCCTGTAGCCACAATAAATGCCTTTATTGAATAGACAAAGCAGGGGTGAACAAGTTCCTTTCTACTGCAGCCACAGTCGCGACACACATAAAAAAACATCAATAATAACTCATAAACTTGCAATATTATTTAGGAAAATCGCAACATTTTACTCACCAAAAATTCGGATTATTTGTAAACAAAATCCATCCTCCTTTCTTTCCTCAAAAACAGTTCAATCACTCTGTCGTACGGATTATCCGTGCACCTCAGTTCCATCAAAAAGTCCCTTTCTATCGCCATCAAAGCTAATGCTGAAAATCGAACCTGCGGCTTCTATCCAATCAATGGGTCTGAATACGGTGACTTCGCCGTACACCTGCTAGAGGGCCGTACTGACACCAACTCAAAATATGATTGGTTGAAGCAACAGGTTAATCGACATTTATTCTGTGTTAGAGTGCATGCACAACTGATTGTGAAGGCCTCTCTGCCTGGCAATAAATGATGGCTGAAATGTGATTGGTTAAATGCTTTAATACGAACATACATGCCTGGAAGCAGCACAACCATCGGAAAAGCTATGAAAGGAAGCGGACAGACTATTTGGAATTATTTAATAAGTATTCATGGACAAAATATAATTAACATCAGTTTGTCATTCAGATATTTTTACTTATGAATATGCTAAGCACAGTCCTTCACCTGTGAATATTTACCTTATATGGGCAGGCACTCAATTACGTGGGAGACGTGATGACGCGACACGCAACTCCGCCTCCCACGACCATCGTGCTGCAGTCTATTACAGTATATGGACGAAAAAATAGGTTCCAGTTAAGACCATTACGCGTAGAATTTCAAAATGAAACCTGCCCAACTTTTGTAAGTAAGCTGTAAGGAATGAGCCTGCCAAATTTCAGCCTTCTACCTACCAGGGAAGTTGGAGAATTAGTGATGAGAGAGTCAGTGAGTGAGTGAGTCAGTCAGTCAGTCAGTCAGTCAGTCAGTCAGTCAGTCAGTCAATGAGGGCTTTGCCTTTTATTAGTATAGATTAGAAGCATGTAGAAGTCAAAGTGGATTTTTCGCTTTCTGTATCCAGGCAGTGAACAGAAGCCATTAAGGAGTTTAATCAGAATTTAAGTTATATATAACAATATGTAAATTACAAGTCAAGGGAGATTATATTTAAGTTATATAACTCACTAGTGAGGACTCATCTACACTACAGAGCGCAATTTTGGTTTCCGTATTACAAAGACATGGCAATGCTAGCGCAAGTCCAGAGTAGAGCAACTTGGCGGAATCCAGAACTGCAAGGTATGAGCTACTGTATGAGGAAAGATTAAAATAAGTGAAGTGGTGATGTCATTGAAGTGTTCAAAATTATCAGAAGAGTTTGTATGGTGGATCCTAGCAGTTGTTCTAATTCTTCAACAAAGACACCACAGATGGAAACTAGTTAAGGATAAATTATGCATAAACATTTGAAGATTTGCCTTTACACAGAGAATCATGGAATACTTTAGGTAGCAGTGCTGTCAATATCACTACTTTTGGGACCTTCAAAACTTGTCTTGATGTTTTTTTTTGGAAAGGTTTTAGGTAACTAGAACTAATCGGTTTGTTGGACTAAATAATTCTTTGCATTAATATAGTACTTTTCTTACTACTCAAAGCGCTCTCCACAGAGGGAGGACCTGGGAAGTAAACCCACAATCTCCTTAATGCAAAGCAGCAGCACTACCCCTCTGCCACCAAAATCAGAAGTAAAGCTTAAAAATAAGAAGTGAGCTTAGCCAAGAGTATTCTTCATATCTATATTCCTTATGTTAATTCTGATGTTGCTTAAAATTTACAAAAAGATTAAAATGTTCCTTGTTAGGAATGGGCAGCACATACTGTAGTGCAGTGGGTAGCATTGCTGCCACATGGATTCTGTGCCCTGTCATTCTCCATGATATGGAGTTTTTACATTTGTAATGTTTTAGTTCCATATACCCAAAGAAGTGTGTGTCAGGTTAATTGGTGACTCCAGTTTGACCCAGTGTAACTAAGAGTGAAGGTGTGGATGAGTGGACAGGTATTCTGTCTGGAGGTGTTTGCAGCCTTAGTACTGCTGGGGTAGGCTCCAACTTTCCTGGTGACTGTGTGTTGAATCAAGCAGGTTGAATAATGTTATGTTTAGAATTATCACAAGTATCTGCTGCATCTTGGTATCTCTCTGAATAATACCACTCATGTGATCTATCTTTATTTGTGAAGAGTCTTATCATTTTTTTTAGTCCCAAAATATAGTTTTCATCTTTAAAGTGTATCTTAGTTTAAATGTATTTGACTGAATAACAGTTTATCAACTGGGATGACTAGCATTGCGGTCTCCAGAAACTAAAACTGAAAGGTTGATATTTTCATGGAGTTTGTGACTCCTTGTGTCTATGTGGAGTAATAGAATTTTCCTTACATATCACAGAAATGTGTTTGCTAAGATAATTGGAAGCTCTAAATTGACCTGCTATGAGTGAGTTTTGTGATGGACATGGACCTTACCTAAGTTTGGTTCTTGCCTTGTGCCTGATGCGCCCATGACAGGCTTCAGCTGTCCTAAAACTTGTATTAAGAGTGTATAAGAGAATTTTTTTTTGTACCCCTAACTTTCTTGTGTCAAATACAATCTGTCTATATTTCACATTTAACATCACTTATCCCTTTATTATAAGACTTTGTTAGCGTCATCTCTATTTCTAACTTATATTTTATTTTATTTTTTTCTAGTCAGAATGCTGTGGAAATAACAACTTTACAGACTGGAAAGGGAACAAGTACATTGAGTCTTTGAATGACACAGCTGTTTTGCCTTGTTCATGCATCATATCATTCAAGTCAGATGACATGCTCTTCTGTAAAATTTCACCAGATTCTGAAAACTATTACAAGAAGGTAAGTCAATCTTCATATTGTATTTAAAAACATGTGATTTCATTAAATTAACAGGTTTGGATCATGCCTAGTAGCCAGGTATCTCTAATAAAACGGATAAATAGAAGGAATTATGGATATAGATATTATCCTAAAGCACATTCAACATATCATTTTTTTTATTAGGATGACACTATGTTGGTGTGGTTAGCACCAATGAAGTGTCCTAGATTCAAATCCCACGCTCAGTTGTTGTCTATGAGGAGTTTCTCTCAACTCTTTCTGAACATGCAAGTTATGTTTATTAAGAATGTATTTTTCTGAATTTTTTATTAGTGTTCAAACGTTTGCAGTTTTATATTATGATATTCTGTTATAGTGAATAGTTTGAACATTTCTGTTGCTTGCATCACCTTTTAAATACAGACACTTTCTGGCATTGCCTTTGTCATTTCTATTCTAACTGTAAATGATATACTACCTAGTTGGAAAGCTTTTTAATACTTTTGTGAATTAAGCTTTTTGATGCACTTAGCTTGCAATGCCCTTAAAGTCAAGAAGGTCAAAGGTGCTAAAGAGAATTTGTGTTCTGAAGAATTTTTTTAGTGTCCAGCCTTTGGGGAGGTTTGGTACTTTCTAAGAATGTGTTTTTGATGGAGGGTGGTCTCTTTTAAAAGATTTTTTTTTTCCAAATGTTCATTTAGGAGTCCTGCCCTTTGTAAGATATATGGGAATCTCATATCAGTTTAAATATTTTGAGAAGCAAAAGGAATATTATGCATGTAGAATTTTAGACAAATTTATTTTGTTTATCCATTTTGCAATGTAGTATGTGTCAAAAAAAGTATGTGTACTGGAGATTATTTTGGTTTCTCTAGATGTAAAATCTAACCAAATATTTAACAAAAAAAAAATACTGGAAAAAAACAAGTCTTATTTAAAAAAGTCCAGGCTTTTCTTCACATATTCTGAGTCTGAATACACTAAAATAAATGCACATTAGGTATGCCAGTTTTACAATAAATTGAAAAATGAATTCCAAATGAATTGGGTGAAAAAAGAACTTATTTTTATTTCAACTTTACTTGTAAAGAATAATAATGAGAAAAAAACAAAGCTGACCATCATCAACGGAAGAGAAGATGGATAAACAAGCAAGCACTTGGCTTGTAGGAGGTCATCTTTTGTGATCGATTTTCAGTTTATAATAATTGACTCAATGTGTCTTAGAATAATCAGTTTAAGTCAGATTATTACAGCGGAGCAAGCTGTAACAGAAACTGGTATTTTAGACTAAACAGTGGAGTTCATTCACCTTAACCCTTAACAGAGCTAATCATCACACAGGAGTTTCAAAATACAGGCATAGTAGTTGGGAACACTTGAATGTGTGGCCAGAGGAAACAAGTGCTTTTCTGCTTCTCATACTGTCTGAATATAATTCTAGGTATATTCATCACACATACTTTATCCATACTTGGTCATGGAGGGTCAGAATAACCACAGGTTTACATCCTTGCAAGTTTTTAAATTTTTGATTTTCTTGTGACATGCCATTTACATAGGAGGCCTACATATGCTTTCAGTTGAATACATCTTGAGAAATGCCAAGAGAGGTAGAAATGAGATATATTTATTTCTTTGACAAGATTTCTTAAAGTAAGCTAAATAATTGTAAATACACATTTTTTGATAAGTCTATAATTCTTAAAAATAAGGAAAACAAGATTTGATTTAAAATCATGATATAAATACTTTTTACTTGCTTAGATTTCATTGTTTGCAGTGTACCCCCTCAACTCTGAAATGGATTAAACAGACTAGATACATGTATAAATGTTTGCATTGATATATAATACATAAGTAGGATAACTGAAGGGAACTAGGTGGCACCAATCAGGGCAGCCACAGTTATTTGGTGGCTGCTTATGTGTCTATTGTTTTTGTCTGTTAATATTGCCTTTTGAAAAAAAAATGATTACTTACACACAAGATCAGCTCCTATCAATTGGGATTAGATTTCATTCATTCTCAACCGAGCAAGTATGCTTACATACAGATTTACTACTTATGAACCCTCTGATTGCAAACTTGGACTCCCTGTTAGGTAACTGGCACATGAGGCAAAGAAGGCTCTCTTTTGCGGTTCAGGAACCATGCTTTTTGAGCTACTCTTGCCGGTCTAGTTTTATCTAATGTCAGATCACTGAGGAATAAAATAGACAAACTTAATCCATCCATCCATCCATTATCCAACCCGCTATATCCTAACTACAGGGTCACGGGGGTCTGCTGGCGCCAATCCCAGCCAACACAGGGCGCAAGGCAGGAAACAAACCCCGGGCAGGGTGCCAGCCACCGCAGACAAACTTAATCTTCTTCTCAGAATTTGTAAGAATTATTTTCTCTTTTCAGTGTATTGCTTTGTGGAGACATGGCTTAAGGCATCAGCTCCAGACTCTGCATTAGAACTGCCAGGGTTTCTGCTTTACAGAGCAGATGCTGATTGTTGTAACAAGTCAAAAGGCAGCGGAGTGTGCTCCTATATTAATAAAAGTTGGTGCAATGACATTTCCATATTATTGAAGCACTGCTCCAGTAATGTGATAATATTCGCTATTAACTGTAAGTGATTCTATTCACCTAGAGAATTTTCGTCAGTAATTCTTGTTGGAGTTTACATCCCGCTTGAGGTGAATGTGAATTAAGCGCAGCAGCAGTTGGCAAATTACATCACTAGTTTGGAGCTTGTGAATTCATCGATCATAGTGATGGGTGACTTTAATAACATAAACCTAACCATCAAGTTTCCCAGATACAAACAGGTAGTTAAATGCCCCACCAGTAATGGGAAGACTTTGGATCACTGCAGCTGCAATAAAGGATGAATACTAGGCATTACCTTTCTTAATACATTATGCTACAGTGACAACCCACTTATAAACAAAGGCTAAAATTGACTAAACCAGCAAGAAAATCAATACGTTCATGGAGTAATGAGTCAGTTGAATCATTACTAGATTGTTTGGACTGGACTGATTGGAACGTTTTTAAAAATGCTTTTGAATACATTAATGAACTGACTGACAGTGTTATTTCATATATCAGCTTCAGTGAAAAGGTTTGCTTTCCAGGCAAAACTATTGTGATTTACAATAATGAAAAGTCGTGGTTCACCAAAGAACTAAGGAATCTACGTCAGGTAAATGAAAAAGCCCATAAAACTGGTGATAAGAACAAACAGGCCAGGGATCGGCTAAACAATGCAATCAGATATGCTAAATGAAAACACAAAAATAAAATAGAGCTTCAATTGCACCTCTGTATGGAGAAACCTTCAATCTGTTACAAATTACAAAAAGACATCTCCCATTGCTTACTCAGATTTATCCCTCCCTGTTAAACTCTTAAGGTTTTATGGCAGATTTGAACAACAAGGTGCTGAGTATCTGCAATCCCTCTGTTCCTCCAATTCAGAAATGGTTTTGACATCAGCAACTTCTTCCCAAAAGCCTCATCCCTCTTCTTCCTTTTCTATCAAGCTGTTTGCAACACAGAACTGCAAAAATCAGCCTGTCCTGATTCTGTGTCACACACAGACATTTTTAACCAGTCTGTTACACAGTGTACTGTACCAGATTACTTTAAATCTTCTATTACTGCTTCTGTTCCCAAAAGTGATAAAACAAGCTGCCTCCATGACTACAGGCCTATAGCTCTTACATCATTTCTAATGAAAATATTTAAACAACTTGTTCTAACCCATCTGAAGTCTGTTACTGCTACTGATCTTGACGATCTTCAGTTTGCATATCAAGCAAATAGATCTGTGGATGATGCCATCAACATGGGCCTTCATTTTGTGCTTCAGCATCAGGACTGTAAAGGAACCTATGCCAGAAAACTGTATGTAGACTTCAGTTCAGCTTTTCACACTATTGTCCTTGAAATGTTGTTAACTAAACTTCGACAGACTGAACTGGATCCTTCCATCTGACAAACCAGAAACAATATATTTGTGGTGGCTCCCACCTCTGACTGTACTCCATATTAGCACAGGTGCCCTTCAGGGCTGTGTACTTTCCCAAATACTTTATTACCTGTACACCAATGATTGTCAGTCCACTGATCCTTCAGTAAAAGTCATTAAGTTCATTGGCGAGACCACCATTATTGGACTAATTACTAATGAGCCAGCTTACAGAAAGGAGAAGTCTTGTCAATGGAAATGGTCATTGACTTTTGCAAACAGCAGTTATAACCTCTCCCACAAGTAATTAATGATTCTGCGGTCAATATGGTGGAATTCTTCAAATTTGTGGGCACAACAATTACCAACACTCTCAACTGGGACTTTAACACTACTTACGTCACTAAGAAGGCTCAGTAACAGTTTAACTTCTTACACCAACTAAAGAAATTAAATATTTCCCAGCCAATCCTAGTTCAGTTTTACAAAGCTATAATTGAACGTGTATTCACATTCTGCATTGTTGTGTGGTTTGGTTTAGCAAAGGCACACTTCAAAAATAAATTATAGTGTGTTGTGAGATCTGCTGAGAAAATAATTGACTGTGCTGTTCCATCTGTTGTAGACCTATATACATCTTGTGTCACTAAATATGTCAAAAGGATCACCGTGGAGTCATCTCACCCAGCTCATCATTTGTTCCAAAAACCCCCTGTGGTAAACACTTCAGGTCAATTAAATCTAAAACTAACAGACGTGAAAATTGTTTCTTTCCCAAAGCCATAGCCATCTCACACCAGTAATTTAGTCTGTCTTCTTTGCATATTCATGTGTTCTGTCATATACTGTATGAAGATGTGTGTATGTACAGTATATGTATATGTATGTGTGCGCATGAGCATACACACTACACACTTTCACTTGCACATCATCATTTGCAAATCTCCTTTATAATTGTACTATTCTGCAACTTTGTGTGAAGTTTTTTCTTTTTTACTTATGCTATTTATGATATTTGTAAGTGACGCTATGTTATGTTATACAGTAAGCAGCTCCAAATCTACCAAGTCATATACCTGTATATTGGGTACGGGCAAGTAAAAATGATTCTGATAAGTAGGATTTGCATTGAAGACCCTCAAACTGTAGGAAGATCTTGCAGAGCCTTCATAGTTTTAGTACAATCATTTGTGCCATGACATCATTTAAATTATGCAACCACATATTGTTTGGATTAAGACTAAAGAAGAAGGTATAGAAAGCTGGAGGGAACTGCAAAGACAAAACATGTCAAAGTTTAATGCCAATATAACTACAAAAGACATTTTCATGTGAGCTTAAAATTGATGAATTTGGTAAGGTACCTGTATCTGTGCAAAATGTTCAACATTTTGTCAGCACTCTCATCTTAGTAAAATAACTAAGTCACCATTTATCTTTGCCACCTGGGTTGGCAACATTAGTGTAAAAAGTCACCAAACCACTGAAACTGTTCTATGTATTAGGAACTTGATAGTACATTAACTGATGGGGGAGTCCTGGTGTTGAAAACACTTTTAACTGAGCAATTAGAGAAAAGCCAAGCAAAATGACACCTTTTATTGGCTAACTAAAAGGATTACAATATACAAGCTTTCAAGGCAATTCAGGCCCCTTCTTCAGGCAAGAATGGCTAACACGGTACAACACCCTAGTACTACTGAGCAATTAGAAAAGTTTATTCTACTGCAGGAAAAAATAATAAAATAAATTATCATTAAACACTTTATATATCTATTAATGAAAAGTGTGAGGTTTATATTCCATTTTAGCCGTCTTTGGAAGTCTTAAATGGAACCTCTTCCTCAAACTCTACTACACTAGTATATGACTGACTTGACACATTGCTGTGGATTGAGCCTTCTCTGAAAGACAAGAAGAATATCTATCTCTGTGTTTGTTTTAGTGACTTTATAGTTTTATCAAGTCCCTTTTACTCCTTAAAACATTTTGATATTTTAAAAGCAGTACCATTTGTCAGCTCTGTGGACTGCTGCAGCTTCCTGGTGATGTTAGAGATGCTCAGGAATGGTTACAGTGGCACTTTCTGAAGCAAATCAAGGATCCTCCATTAGTGTTCCATTCCTTGGAAATTTTTCAGGTCATTCAATGGATTATTTGTTTCACCTTTAGATGTTTTCATTTATTTCCAAAACGTATATTTCAAGAGAAGAGAAAAAATTACATGGTCATGGTAATAGATCTGGTTATAACAGAATGTGCTTAGAGGACACAAAGTTTATAATATTGCTATGGTTGAGGATCTAGCATTTGTCAATGTCATGTTGAAGAAGGTCTTGTGTCAATGAAAAGCGAGCCCAGAATAAAACCTTATCTTCATAGGTTCGATTTAAGATTTTGCATGTCTCCTTGTACTTTTGTGATATTTCATGAAAAATTTGATAGCATAGTGTTGCTCTACTAGATGTTCCATTTACTGTTAGTTATTTCCTAGATTACCTAGAATTCAAATAATGAAGCTGTTATGATTTTGACTACTTTAAAAACAATTATTGTGTGCTAGTTTGAGTTTTTAATCTCATCTGTCCTGTTTTGTTTTACTGAAGTACTGCATCGATTTTTTTCACTTGTTTTTTTATTATTTTCAGTTATTAATAGAAATAATTGTGCTATTTTTGGCACTATTGTGTTTTTAATAGGTAATACCATTTTGAGTCACTGACAGTGTTGGCTGCTATAGAGTGCATCTCCAGAAATTACATAATTAACTTATCGACATGACAATATAAAAAGAGCAACATCAGGCAACATTATCCGAGTTTGCAGATATTTCTGAAACAAATCACCTTTCTTGCATGTGTGTGTATTCTAACGGCTTTGACATTCCTGGTTCCTGACTCTTTGATTTTGTTTCTTTACAACGAGTTGGTTGTTTAGCATTTTGCTCGTGAGGATCAGTAGGAAAGATCTCTAATTTTGACTTTGGCTTCAGTTAATGTTTCCTCTTCTGGTCTATCTCCATTTCTCAATCTGCCTTTCCTTGTGTAAGGCGTAACAGAAGGAAATTGAGACTGTCAGGAAACTGCCTGAGCTTTCTCTTGTCTCCATTTTTTTTTCCTTTTTTTCTCAGCCCTTGTCCCAATTATTTGTTAATTATGTTCAACTTGGTTCAGAGCCTGAAGGGACTGGGTTTGGCAAGACTACAGTCACCTGAGGATTACATACACCATTCTAAGAACAACTGTAGCTTATAGTGACATTGTTTTGAGCTCTTTGAGGTTTGATATTGGAAGGAAGACTTCATGGCTTGTTTATTATTTTTTTAGCCTCTTTCTTTTTTTAAAAAAAATACTGAATTTAAAGTTCATGCCACAGCTTTGCTTAAATTATTGTTTGCTTTATTTACAGTTCTTTTTTGCTGTTTTGTTTGCTTATCTAATTATTCATTATACTTGTATTGTTAGCTATTCTCTCTCTTTATTAGTTACTTATATACTATTTGCTCCCCTCACATTTGCTGTTTCTTAAGTTTGTTTGTTATTCATTTACTATATATTTTTGGATCTTGTTTAAAGCTGATTTTCTGTGAGTTGCCAGTGCTTTGTTTGTCAAATTCTGATTAAGCTCTGTTTTAAAGAATCACTTTTATTGTTCATTTGCACATTCTTCTATATAATAGGATCTTATAAATTAAAAATCAAGATAATTGTGGTGTTTTCGGTCATTTTTGGCTGCCGACTTAAGGCCGCAGCAGGAAAACAACAAATCTTTTTACTTTCAAAAGCAATGAAATGGCATGATGTTGAGAGGTCATGGTGTCAGTGTTGCTATATATATTTATTCAGTACTTTGCAAAAATATTCGGTTCCTTGATTAATTCTCTAATTTAACTTAAAATTAAATTCTACATTTAAATTTTTTATTTTAAATTTTTATTTCAAACAACTCAAATTCAGAGTTAATTTTTAAATATTATGTTAGTTTATGCTTCAAAAACAAACATTAAGAAGAAAAAAGGAAAAATGCTGTTTACATATCTCATTAATCCTCTACTGTTTCTTTGGGTCTTTGACTAGGTCTTATAGGAATAAAATCTTTACTTATTTCTTAGCCAGTCTTACAATAGTTCTCCATCCACTTACAACACAAATCTGATTTGGCACCACTGCTTACTGAACGATTAGATTAGATTAGATATACTTGACCAATCCATTAAAATCATCAAATATAAAGATACCAACTAAAGTACAATATAAGACAATAGATGCATTCATCCATTATCCAACCCGCTATATACAGGGTCACAGGGGTCCGCTGGAGCAAATCCCAGCCAACACAGGGCGCAAGGCAGGAAACAAACCCCGGGCAGGGCGCCAGCCCACCACAGAAGACAATAGATTAAAACATATAATTCAATAAATATTACACCAAAAATCACTGTAGCAGAGGATGAACTCGAATTTGATTAAGTAGGTTATATTATATCATATAAGCTTTGTCAAATTCCTCTAAAATTCTCATTATCAGAATTCACCATACTACACATTGTAGAATGCACAAGGAAAAAGTTGGCAGAGGGCAGGTGGATTTTGACCTGGTTTTATTTTCCTTGGTATGGAGCATATCAGTTTGTTTTATCTTGTGCCACTGTAAATAAGATAATTGGTTTTCTTTCTCCTTTACTTGCCAACTTGCTTAGTTTTAATGCAGTCATATTTTACCATTTACTTGTATTGTTCATATTTTGACAGCTATGGTAACAATGAAAACATAAAAAATGTTTACAAAGGCACAGTGCTTTTGTGTTTTATTGTACATTATTTTAAATATACGTTTTTGATAAAATGGGTGGAGCAGGGTTTAGGCACTGTGGTCTCAGATCTTTCCCTTGATCTGCTCAAATCCTAACTCAGTCAATGTTTGTGTCGAGTTTGTTTTTTGTTTTTTTTTTTACGTTCCAGAAGCATTTATATTGGGTGGCTGTGTGTACCCTTCAATACATAGTCTAACACTGCATCCAGCATTGGTGCATGCCTTGCCATCCTTCTAAAATAAGTTCTGGTTCATTAGAATTCTCATAATGGATTATGTTTAGCAGTTGGAAAAATATTCTGCTGAATATATACAATGCTTGTAAGTGGGGAATATATATTTTGTTTAATTTATGCATTTTATGTCTTTCACTTTTCTGAAAGGGTTGTGGAGCACAAATAGAAGAATGGTTTTCACAGAATATCCTTTCAATCTTAGGAATTGACTTTGGATTGGCAGCAGTCGAGGTAAAATTTTTGAACCTAGAATGCTAGAATAGTTTCAGATGTTAGCAAATTATTAAAATAAATATATTACGTTTTTCTGCTATGCATCTATTCAAAAAGCTCTTAAATGCTTATGAAAACATAGAATGATAGTATTACTTCCATGAATGTGCTGCCCTCTGCTGGATAGAAATAATAAAGAAGTTAGAAAATAGCATTTTGCATTTTTTTGAGAAAATCAGAACATATTTAGTCTTCAAAATTATATTGGATGAATCTTCTTCTTCTTCTTTTGGCTGCTCCCGTTAGGGGTTGCCACAGAGGATCATCTTGTTCCATAACTTCCTGTCCTCTTCATCTTGTTCTGTTACACCCATCACCTGCATGTCCTCTCTCACCACATCCATAAACCTTCTCTTAGGCCTTCCTTTTTTCCTCTTCCCCGGCAGCCCTATCCTTAGCATCCTTCTCCCAATATATCTCTCCTCTGCATATGTCCAAACCAACACTATCTAGCCTCTCTGACTTTGTCTCCAAACCATCCAACCTGACCTGACTCTCTAATGTACTTGTTCTTAATCATATCCATCCTCATCAAACCCAGTGCAAATCTTAGCATCTTTAACTCTGCCACCACCAGCTCTGTCTCCTGTTTTTTTGTCAGTGCCACCATCTCCAACCCATATAACATAGCTGGTCATACTACTGTCCTGTAGACCTTCCCTTTCAATCTTGCTGATACCCGTCGGTCACAAATTACTCCTGACACTCTTCTCCACCCATTCCACTCTGCCTGCAAACTGTTGTTCACCTCTCTTCCACAATCCACTTAACTCTGTACTGTTGAGTCCAAGTATTTAAACTCATCAACCTTCGCCAACTCTACTCCCTGCATCCTCACCATTCCACTGACCTTCTTCTCATTTACACACATGTATTCAGTCTTGTTCTCATTGACCTTCATTCCTCTCCTCTGTAGAGCATATCTCCACCTCTCCAGGGTCTCCTCAACCTGCTCCCTACTCTTGCTACAGATCACAACAGCATCAGCATACATCATAGTGCACAGGGACTCCTGTCTAATCTCATCTGTCCATCACCATTGCAAATAAGAAAGAGCTCAGAGCCAATCCCTGATGTAATCCCATCTCCACCTTGAATGCATCTGTCACTCCTACTGCAGACCTCACCACTGTCACATTACCCTCATAGTTGTCCTGTACAACTCTTACATACTTTTGTGGAACTCCCGACTTCCTCATACAATACCACAACTCCTCTTGAGGCACCCTGTCATATGCTTTCTTCAGGTCCATAAAGATGCAATGCAGCTCCTTCTGGCCTTCTCTAGACTTCTGCATTGTCAAGCCACTAGGGCATGTACAGCCACCCTCACCAGACAGGCAGGAGACAGATTTTGCCACACAGCACCCATTTATTTACAATTGGGGAGCATTTCAGCTTGCTCCCCACATCACAGTGCAGCAATTACCAGACACCCAACAGACAATTCATTCCTTTTCTTGCCACCAGTCCTTCTGCCTCCACTCCTTCTCAGGCTTTGTCCTCTTTCTCCTGACTCTGGCCCCTGAAAGTGGGACTGGCCTCTTTTTATAGGACAGTCTGAAGGACTTTAGGTACCTAACGAGCTTCTTCCAGGTCCTGGAAAGGTCCATGCAACCCCTGGCGGTGGCCATGGGTTCCAACAAGGTTGAGATCCCATGCTTATGACCCGTGATCCTGCCGGAAACCAGGGTGAGCTGCCCTCTGTTCTAAAAATACTCTCTCTCACGGTCCTTCCACACTTTGTGCGTCTGGGCCAGACAAGAGTTCCGGCCGCTTGCCACACCATCAACACCCGCAGAACAAAGATCACATCTGTAGTGCTCTTTCCTGGCATGAAACCATACTGCTACTCACTAATCCTCACCTCACTTCTTAACTTAGCTTCCACTACTCTTTCCCATAACCATGCTGTGGCTCATCGGTTTAATCCCCCTGTAGTTACTACAGCTCTGCACATCTCCCTTATTCTTAAAAATCCGTACACTTCTTCTCCACTCCTCAGGCATCCTCAGACTTTCCATGATTTCATTAAACAATCTGGTTAAAAACTCCACTGCCTTCTCTCCTAAACATCTCCAAGTATGTCATCTGGACCAACGGCCTTTCTATTCTTCATCCTCTTCATAGCTGTCCTTACTTCCTCCTTGCTAAACTGTTGCACTTCCTGATTCACTATCTCCACATCATCCAACTTTCTCTCCCACTCATTCTCTTCATTCATCCACCTCTTTTCCATCTGCTCAACACACCCTCCTTGTTTGTGAGTATGTTTTCATCTTTATCCTATATCATCCTAACCTCCACATCTTTCCCAACCAGTCTCTCTGTCTAGCCAATCGGTAAAGGTCCTTTTCTCCCTCCTTAGTATCCAGCCTTTCATACAACTCATCATACACCATTTCTTTAGCCTTCACCACCTCTCTCTTCACCTTAAGCCTTATCTCCTTGTACTCTTGTCTTCTTTCTGCATCTCTCTGACTATCCCACTTCTTCTTCACCAACCTCTTCCTCTGTATACTCTCCTGTAGTTCCCCATTCCACCATTTCCTTTTCTGCCTTTCCTCTGTCCAGATGTCACGTCAAGCACTCTTGTTTCTGTCACCCTTACTACTTCTGCTGTAGATGCCTAGCTGTCTGGTAACTCTTCATTGCCACCCAGTACCTGTCTTACCTCCTCCCTGAACTCAACTTTGCAGGCTTCCTTTTTAAGCTTCCACCATTTGATCCTTGGCTGTGCCCTCACTCTCCTCTTCTTCTTCTTCTTGATCTCCACCGTCATCCTACAGACTACCATCCAATGCTGCCTATCTACACTTTCCCCTACCACCATTTTGCAGTTTTCAATCTCCTTCAGGTTGACCCTCCTGCATAGGATATAATCTACCTGTGTGTATCTTCCTCCACTCTTGTACATCACCCTATGTTCCTCCCTCTCCTTAAAATACATATTCACCACAGCAAAATCCACTGTCATCTGATCTTTATTCCTCTCCTTAACACCATACCTACCCATCACTGCCTCATCTCCTCTGTTCCCTTTACCAACATGTCCATTGAAATCTGCTCCAATCACGACTCACTGTCCTTTGATTACACTGTCCATCACTTCATCCAACTCACTCGAGAAATCTCTCTCATCCATCACATACCCAACTTGCGGGCATATGCACTGACAACATTCATCATCACACCTCCAGTTTCCAGCTTCATAATCATTACTTTGTCTGATACTCTTTTCACTTCCAAAACACTCTTGACATACTGTTCCTTCAGAATAACACCTACCCCATTTCTCCTCCCATCCACACCATGATAGAACATTTTGAATCCATTTGAATCCATCCAATTTGAATTGCATTGGGTGAATCTATGTATGTAAAGGTCTTCTTGATTAATTAACAGTACAGTATAACATAATAACATCTTACAAAGAGAAATGTTTAACATTGCAAATCAAGTGTGCGCTACTGCTAGGCTTGCAAACATTAAAAAGTACAAAAATAGCTGATATATTTGACATTATAACTCTGCGTGTATGAAGATTACTTTTGGAGGGATAAAAATTAATATATATTAATGTGTATTTTTTCCTCAGATATTCCAGTTCACCTTTGCTTTGGTTTTATATAAACAAGTTATTAGACTTGGAACGCTTTAGCAGAAAACTCAGAAGTCAAGCAATCATACACTAATCTGAAGATACGGACATAAACAAATGCTGGATTGTCACCCTTTTACATTTTTATATTCAGTTAATCCAAAATAACTTTTGCTGTTAGTAAACAATATAATCTGCATATTTGCTCTTACAGTTGTCTAACTGCATCCTGTAACTATTTAAAAAATAAAAATTAAATATTATACAATTGTGCATGAATAAACACAAACAGATGTTAACTACTTGAGTAAATACTTGGGAATAGGCAGTCCATTGGAGAAATTTAAAATGAGGGCCTTTTGTATAAAGTAGGGAAGTTTCAATCTACTCCCAAATACAAAAACTTCAAAGGTTTACCCTAAGCACATAATAGTACAATAAAATGATATATTATACATTTAGCATGTATGTTTCATGATTGCTATCATACTTTATTTTCCTGGCAGTTTACACATTATCCAAATCAGATATCACAATTCCATGTTTCCCTTAATCAAAGGGAAATAAAAGTATGAAAACAATTCAGGTAATTTGGTACACCTCTCTTATTCTTCTTCTTGTTGCAGATTATGTCCCTTTTCATTGATTTTTCAGTCTTGACTATATAAAAAAATTCACAAGAAATTGGGCTGGAAGATTAAAGTGGATGTTCCAGTAGAGTTACTGTGTTTGGAAAAAAAATTATATAGAAGATAATCCACTTGTAGTGTCTGTGCTACGAACTGGAAGACATTAGCTTTAGATATTTAAAAATAAATGTTGCTAAACAAGCTTTACAGACAGGTATAACCTTATATTGTACAACATAAGGGTGTATCATTTGTATACTCCAGTTTAGACTGCATCTAGATCTTATTTCAGTGGCACCTTGGGAGGCAAAACAAGAAGGCTGTTCCATTCAATGTGTTTTACAGAAAACAGGTGTGATGTTATGTTAATCTTTCTTTAAGTGTGTCTGTATCATTTTTGTGCTACTTCATCTTGACTATTTATGCTGATAAATGGGTGTGTCTTCAGGATGTAATATGGAATAACTGAATTTACATTAAATATGTTGCTAGTATGCAGTACACAGCGCCAACAGAGAAATAAATACATGGAAATAAGCTATTGTTGCAACATTATATTATAAATCAACCAAGCTAAATCCACCTTCTAAAAAATGTCTGTAAGACAGGGGCCAAACTTTACACAGCACTAGTCCACAAATTTAAAATGAGTGAAGATTTGCAAAACAACAATAAAGTTTATCAGTTTGAAAATTCGATATCTTGTCTTTGTAGTGTATTCAATTGAATATAGGTTGAAAAGGATTTGCAAATCATTGTATTCTGTTTTTATTTACGTTTTACACAACGTCCCAACTTCATTGGAATTGGGGTTGTAACACAACCTGTATGTTTTTAGGAAGTGAAAAGAAAGCCATTGATTTTAGAGAAAATGTCACAGGTAGAACTTGCAAACATCAGACGAAAAACAAGCACAGATGTGACTCCAGTAAACCGAAAATATGAGGTTCAGTCAATACCATGCAATAGAAGCTATAGCCAGAAGCCATACAAGAATGATTTGTGTTGTGGAAAAAACTTAGTAAATCAAAAACAATCTTGAGCAATCATTATATATGAACTTCAAACATCGATGCCCTTTATTTACAGCAATAGGTGTGCTTTGTTCAATGCATCATGGCAGACTCCCTCCACAGAGTCAGCGCCTTAATATGGCAGAGTGGTTTGCATGATCAATGATTCCCCTGAGCAATGCTGATGCGAGTCATGTACTCCTGGCAGAGCCAGCCGTGGAGGCAAGGTCAGGGGTAAGGTTCTGACTAATACTGGCTCAACTATACAATGTTGTGCAACTTCATGCGGTCCCTCGTCATCCTGAAAATGGGTTGCCACATGGATTCCCATCAGAAAGCAGTGTGATTGAGGATTGCACAACCTCACTACCACCAACATCAGCAACTCCTTTGCACAGGCTCTTTCTTATGTGCAGCGTCATTGTTGGATTGGCAGAAAGCCTCGACTGAGTGACTGATGGCAGACTGAAGAAATCTAACGGAAAGCTTCTTATTTCAACTAGGTTAGTTTACATATAATGATTCTGAATCATTCCAAACACACCAATCAGCATACAGATAAATGGTATAGTCCAGAACCACAACTCTGAATGAAGTATTATGTAATGTCCCAAAATAGTTAAACATATTAAGAGTTGTAGTTAAATACTTTGTTAAAAGAAGTAAGACTTTTTATATATAAATTGTTATCAGAGAACAAAATATAAAGTTAAATGTTGATTAAGATAACATTACAGTATGTATTCAGGAACACAATAAGGGGACAGAAAGCCCATATCATCCCAGGATGCTTTGTGGAAAGTTGTGCCAAGAGGCAGCCCCTGAACATCTGTCCACTGGAAGCAGTTTGAATGGTTATGAAAATCTTATTTCACAAGAATGTAGTCTAAACTATGAGCTAAGTGATACAACCAACAAGGAAATAGTGGACCTTGCAAATGTTGTGAACAAAGAAATGATCAAGCAATGTAGAAATGTGCTAAGTGAAGAAGAAGGAGCCTGAGATTGAAACATCATTGAAGACAGCGTTTACTACAATGAATGCCCATCTCTCTCTCTCTTTATCTATCTCAGGACTCTTGTCTCTTCTGCCTGCCATGTTAAAGTCTCCTGACAACTCCAAATTCTTGTCTGGTGCAAGAAAATTTTAAGTCTTCACTCAGGCTTACTTATGCTAGAACATCAGGCTAGAAACCATCTCTACCCTACCTCAGTCTCCCCCTGGATTACCCCACTCCAAATATCTATAGGTACCCCTACTCCTTTCATGTAAAAATTGTAATTCACCAAGTATCCTGCTGCAGGGCAACATCCAGACTCCTACTAATCTTTTTATTGATCAGTATGCAACAGAACATGCTGTACAACACTGTACATGCTGAAACATAATACATGACACAATATAAAACAAGGAGTAATTTGTTTCTTTTAACAGTCCACATACAGTATGTTACATATACTGTAAGACACAGTGATATAGGTCTTAAATCTAAGAAATCACCTTCCCCCATTTTACAAGTCACCAGCCTCATTCCAGACCAGTGTTGATCAGTAGTCAGTACTCTTTTGAGGTCCATGCTCGGAGACTCCATTAGTAAGTGAATCAGGGATGGAACACCACCACCTTACATCTAAGTTTGCTGCTCTAGGCAGACAACTGGCATCAACTGCGGAGTCTGATCATCATCAGAAGGAAATCACATGTGGGTACATGAACCTCACACAGCTGTCACTGTATTACCAGAAAAGGCACAGTTTGTCCAGCAGATTGTATCCTTTGCTAGAGGACAAATCTGTGTATCAATCTTTCAGGCTGCACAATAATGCCTCCCATTAGAGGATGTGTCCACTACATGACTACATGACATAAAGATGTATTTTTAGCCATACATCATTACAGACAAATATTTTATTATGTTGAATGAAATAATTGTATGTTGTTGAAAAATGTATATTCTCCTTGTCACATTATGCTGAAATTGAGGCGTGAATGTGTACCAAAACATAATAATTATCTCTGTTGGAACATTACTAGCTTCCTTTGCGTTGTCAAAATGTATCTGTTGGACTTCCTTCCAGGGAATACTCTAAAATGAAAAGTATTCCACCTGTCAGAAACTGACTACATCTTAAGACCTGTCTTTTACCTGCAGCTTGGCACAGCTCATGCCATCCCATCTTTGTTTTTTGTCTGTTGCTATGCAACACAAATTACATGCCAGTCACATGATAAAAGGAACAGAACAAATAGAAAGGAGAGCTCACCTTATAGCATTGCTCTAATGTGGCGTACTTTGTGTCTTTGCAACAGATAACACTTGAGCCTTCATATTTTGTGCATTGACCAGTTTTGGGTTCTACTTTTTGTTGCGTGCTTTTCAGAAACTTCTGCCTGATCATACTTCATTTTCTGTGTAGTGCGATTTTCCTGCATTAAAGACATGTTAATAAAAAAGACTTGTCTTTTCATGCCTAATATGAAGTAGGCCTATCTTGATCAACACACCATGGTGCATTACTTGATAACATGCCATGCTACTCTTTCTTAGCTTTTTATTCTTCCAAAGTGCTTTCAGTTGTGAAGTAAAATGGTGGGATAGAGGAAGAACCCCATTTTGACATTATCTTTTATTAGTCTTCATCTGTGCACACCAGCATGCAGGTGAACTCTCTATATGCCACTAAGGACTTTTCATTATCAAACTGTAGATCTTACTAGATCACTTTCCTTTCATTTGCCATTCTGGCAGCCCCATGTGGAGGACTGATATGAGACTGGGATCCTTGACCTCGCTCGTGAGATACAACATAAAGTTTGCAGGTGCAGGATCTTTTCTCTCTTATGAGGCTGGGGATCAGTGCTCAGAATTGAAATATGAGACATATCCAGAATGGCAAACAGCCTGTAATATTAAAATTTTTCATGTTTATGTTTTAAACATCCATTCATAATGCCATTACTTTTGTGATGTAATTCCTAAGTGTCAGATACTTAAAGCATATTGAGAAAAGGGTGCCCACAGGTATACAAAGTGCAATTAAAGCAAACCTGTATGGCACACTAAAACCTCAAAAATATACACCAGAGTTTTAGTGATTTTATATTCAGATGGGAATAAATTAAAGTACCTGAGCTGTGACAAATATTGCAATGGTTTAAGGCAAAACATACAGAGATCAGGTACCTCTGGTTTGCTCCTACATGTTTTCACACACCGTGGAAAAACCAAGCTGTGCTTCACAGAGAAACAAGATGCATTTTCAGAATAGACAGGAGAGGGCGGCAGTGGGTCGCTGTGGCCATGGTGGATCTGTAAACTCTTATATACTGGTAAAGGAGTGTCAAATTATAAACTGAGGACAGTATAATATTTCTTATCCTAATTGTAAAGGCACATCACCCATTCTTACTTTTATAGAGTCTCTTTGACTCATCAATCTTGCAACCTACTAGTCTGAGTGACATTCTGAAAATATAAGTCAATGTTATTCAATAAAATAATTTCCAAGACTACCCCACTAGAGAGGCCTCCATCCACATTCTAATATAAATTTGCACACTGCACCATTCAGTTCAAATAATTTTATAATAAAATAAAATTATCAAACTATATAAAAGGACTTATTAAATGGAAGAATAAAAGCATGAGTAGACAAAACAAAAATGACATGTAATAAAACACAAAACTGAGAAGAGGAGAGGCGCTATATGTAATGGGAAAAGTTTTGTTATTTTGGGCAGGTGTACTGATTACAGCGAATTGCTGCATTAACAACATGAAGAACCTCATGGATTGGGACCCGAGTGTGGTGGGTGACACCTTAGCACCACACTGAAAAAGTGTGAGGTTATTTATGAGTGCCAATCCTGCCAGCAACCTCAAAGTATTCCCTGTAAATTAGAAATCCTGCTTGCAGGGCTGGATGCAGATTAATGTTATACCCGGAATGAAGAAATTGCACGTTAAGGGCCTTACTCAAGGGCCCAACAGTTTTGTTAGATGACTACTGTTATTTATAAAAATAAAATATTTTATCATGTCCAATTGGTAAGAAATGTTAGGTAATTTTAAAGCCTTGCTGTGCTGACTGACCTATCCTTGTTTAAACTTTTCTTTGGTTGTTAAATAAAATGGTCAAAACATACACAAGCTGATAGTCTTTTACAATTTACTTAATTAGTCCCAAAGATGAAGCAGTTCTTTACTACTGCTTCTTAATTCTCCATCTTTTATTTGTCTTCTTAAATAAATCATGTGCTTTTCAATTTCTTTTTTTCAGATCATCTTCTAGCAATTTACGTTCTGAGAACTCTGTGGGAATAAAGTGTCTTGTCCGATTCCACCAACTAATTTCTATCGTTAAACCTTAGCTGCTCCCTTTGCATGGGATAGCAAAGTTTGAACACAACCTGAACACTTCATACCAAGTCTAAATGGTAGAAATCACCCCATCAGCAGACCTTGTCCAGTCCTATTAGCAGCAGGACGCATTTGCTCATTGTCGAAG
Source organism: Polypterus bichir lapradei (assembly GCA_026402145.1). Classification (NCBI taxonomy): domain Eukaryota; kingdom Metazoa; phylum Chordata; class Cladistia; order Polypteriformes; family Polypteridae; genus Polypterus; species Polypterus bichir. Next base: position 254,442,501 of record JANRMT010062791.1, read on the forward strand.
AGCAAGGTGCTCACATTCATTGTTTGTGTGTGTGAAAGCCAGACAGAGACCAGACAGCTCCAGCTTGCAGATCAGAAAAAAGATTATGACATCAATGGAAATCCTAGTCCAAACAAGTAGCAAGCCTGAATAGTATTAGTGCTTTCATTATCTTTATAGATGGCTCCTCGGGTCCTGTGAAAATCAGAACTCACAATAACAGCAGTAGGGGAGTAGCAGCAAGGAATCTGTAGGGAAACAGGGAGAGTCAACTAGAAATACTTTTCAGTCCGGCTGAAAAAGCAATTTCATCTTAACATTTGGCTTGTTTTACTGCTAGAGTATAAGCAAGCACTGCCTTCAGTGAGAAAATTATTGAGTGGACAAGTCAATGTCATGGATGACTAAATTCCTGAATCACAGCTTAATGGTAGAATGGCATGAAAATGCCAGTCAGTTTATTGGAAAGGTAAGGCATCATTTTAATCAGCTGACATTTATACCTGTGCTCCAAAAGTCAACTGCTGACCCCCTCATTCTTACTGGGTTTTTAAATGCATTACCTTTAAAAGTTTCAGCAGCCATTGTGACTGCTTGTATTCTAAAATGGTTTAGACCACTAGCTTTGAAAGTTCTACCGATCTACTACTTTAACTTTGGCTGTAGATTTAGATCATACGGCCTTCATGGTAGTATTATACTAGCACTGTGTTTGATTTGTAAAGTCTACTTTTGACCCTTGAAGTTACTTTGTCACATGTCTTTCTGAACTCCTCATTGGGATATCTGATGTACTGTATTTTTAAAATTTTAGTTTTGATATATTAGTGCAATTTTTAAAGCTATTTAAAGCATTTTGCATTTGCATGTTTGCGATTGATTCTGCTTCTGGAACTCTGTTTTAATCAGGAAGTTGATCCTGAAAAGCCCTGACAATACTACAGTAACTGTAGTGATGAACTGTTGGATTACTTAGGAATTGCTCAAAACAGTGAAATTCTATCTTCCCTTCAGAATTTTCTTTATTTACAATTGTTCTTTCAATACCATACTGGGACATTAATTTGAAAGTAAATTGTCAATGTCATTTTTAGCATAATTATTTACCTACCATAACTGATTTAAATTCACAGAGCTAAAAAGAAAATAGGATTATCCACTCATCCACCTTTGAAATCATTTAATCCAGTTCAATGTCAGGAGGTCAAAGCCTGTCTTAGCAGGATTTTATTCAAGGTACTCTCTTTGGGCAGAACTGGCAACATAATTATTTGAACATAATTTCATATAACTATTATGAAGGCATTTATAAGTTCATTCTTTCTAATCCCAGTAGATTTTGCCAGCAGAATTTCTTCTCTCCAATGTATGTGTGGGTTTCCTCCAAGATGTCCAGTTTCAAAAAACATGGCATTCTGAAATTGGCGTATGATAATAATAATAAATAATTACCGTATTTACTCGTGTACCTCGTGCAAATTTTTTCCCGAAAATTAGCATTAGAAAATCAGGTCATACACGAGGAAATGTAATTCTGTAGTGTTTACTTCTTCTGCTTGGGCTCGCTCTCTCTCTCGCTCGCTTGCTCTCGCACTCGCGCTCTCTCTCTC
>JANRMT010062791.1:254444099-254531792 GCA_026402145.1 Polypterus bichir lapradei
GTGGTACACGAGTAAATACGGTAGTTACATTTTCATAGCACTTTTCTACCTACTTACTACTATAGCAAAACTTCCACCTACTTCTACCTACTTACATAGACAGTGAGGAACCACTTCAACCACCACCAATTTGCGGCATCCACCTGGATGATATGAAAGCAGCCATTCTTGTGATAGTGCACTCACCACATATTAGCTACTAGCTGGTAAAGGGTAAGAGAGATGGTTAGTCAATAAGTGACAGGGAATGATTAGGGAACCAGAATGGATAAGACCGTAATGGGTAGTTTAACCTGGACGTTGGGGTATACACTACTATTTTTGAAGAAAGCCCATGGATATTTTATAGCCATGGAGAGTCCAGACATTGGTATTATGTATCATCCAAAGGGCAGAGGCGACTTTTTAAGCACAGTGGTCCTATCACTGCACTGGGTTTCACACACAGACCACTGGATAGCCTGGATAGCAACTAGATAGCCACCTCCTGATGGCATCATCTACACCTTTTTCCGCAGCAATCCAAGCTTGTCCTACATGATCTCCCATCCAAATACTGACCAGGCCCAAACTTACTTAACTTTTTTAGGATTATCTATTCTTAAGTGCAGGTGGTATGGCTGTTGTATGTATGTGTGTTCACCCTGCAATGGACTGGTACCCTGTCCAAGTGTTCCTCCTGTACCTTGTGCCTTATGGATGCTGAAAATGGCTTCAGCTGTCTCATGACCCTGCCCTAGATAAGCAGGTTTTTGAAATTAATGCAAGCTGCAAACAACATGATTTTATCTATGTAGTAGACAGCCGACAGCTCAATCCAGCCGGGACGCCCAGAGACTGGAAGGATAGGGGAAGGCAGCTACTTTGGGACACTGCCTCCCCCAAGACGATAGTTTGCAGCTTCCCTGGACTGTAACAGTGCCCCTAGTTACTACAAGTATAAATACAAAAGTACATTCAAAGCAAATGCAGAATAAGGTATGCCAAATATTCAGAATATTATAAAATCTAACAAAAATGGTGAAGCCTGAAATGAATAGAAAATGGCACGTATTTATAAGTCCATGTAAAATAACATAAAAGGCATTCCCCATCAACACCTTCCTGATTGACCTGACTACAAACAGGAATGAGGTGCTACATCGGAGGGAGATGGAAGGGTATTGAAAACTCTGAAAACATTGAAAATGATTGTAGATTTTAGAAGATACTCCCCTTTCAGTCAGAAGAAAGGATTGTGGGCCTGAAACTGAACCCTGCTGAGATCCTGTATGCATCTCAGGTCATGACACGTGCAGGAAATATAATTAAAGACTTTACTCAACTGGATAACCATCTCTTTCAGTTATAACCATCATGGAAACATCACCAGTTACTAAATGCAAGAGCCAACAGGCACATAAAGGAGTTTCTTTCTTACTGCATTCACATTGGTTAAACCCTGTCTCTGATTCATGTCTGTTTCTTCTTAATCTCAAATTATATTTACTGTATAAAGGCTTATATGATATATTAATGATCATGAATGCAATTCTGAATTATCAAATTGTTTTATATCGTAGCGATGGACAGCACTGACGTCCCAGGAGACTCTGAGTAGCTGCACCTAAAATTAGACTGTTAATTTTGATTTCTTTCATGTTGGGTTTCAAACAGTGCTGTTTAGTGTTGGTGTATAGCTTTTGGCAATAGGAGTGTTTTATTGTTTAAGTTTAAAGGGTGGGGTTGAGTTTGCCTACTACCACTAACTGATGCTGCCTTGTGTATGAGTCCCGGTATTGGGGCTAAAGAAATATTAAGAAAAGATAAAAAAGTGTTTCTTGATAAATTGAGTGTGTCTGTTTGTCACAATATATTTGTGTTTTTATGCTATATCTTCTTATTCTCTACTGCTGTATATAAAGTTGGGATGGTGTCATGCACTGTACTGCTCAGCATTCATTGTATTTACTGTCGTTATGTGTGTGGATGTAATATCAAGAGAAACTCCTAGCAATTATCTTGTCTGGCAATAATGTTCAAATCCAAGAGAAAAATAGGGTGGGACCTATTAATACAGTGCAAGCTTTATGGGGTTGGAGCCTTTCCCATTAGCATTAAATTCAGGATGTGGAGAGAACAGCTGACTCTTTACAGATTGTAACTAGGCTGGGTATTCTCATCCTCACCCTAGAATTCTTTTTCACATTTGATTAATGTGTACAGGACTGGTGGGCCAGTAATAGTGCTGCTACCTCGCAACAAGGATATCGGGGTTTACATCCCCAGGTGCTCCCTACATGGAGTTTGCTTGTTCTTCCTGTGTCCACATTGGTTTCCATTAGATGCTTTGGTTTTCTCCCAAAGGTTAGTTGAATTGGCACTGCTAAATTGTCCTGTGTGTGGTGTCCTTTCTGAATATTGTTCCGAACTTTAGGACAGTGAGCTTATGTCAGTATGACACACTGACAGTGAAAGATTCTACATGCAGAAAAACTGTAAATTATATAACAAAAAAAAAAAAGCTATATTGAATGTGTGCATCTTCAATGTGAAAAAATGACCCCATGTATGTAAGAGGCGATTCTAATAAGCACTATCAAAAATCACAAAGGTATGATTACAACAGAATAACAATGGAATGATAATTCTACATAGATACTGTATATGGTTAAAGAAAGGTTTTTTTTATTCCCTATAAATTGACATGCTAAAGAAATATTTTGGACACTGTTAAAAATTCTATGTATAAGCTGGAAATATGTGTATTACTGCAATTAGTAATGAAAACATGGCCCATCTCCTGGTATCTCCTCCATTCTTTTGAGATTGTGCTGCGAGACACAGCAAACCGTGTGACGACATGTATGGATGTACCATCCTGGACAAACTAGACTACCTGTGTAACCTGAATCGGCTGCAAGTACCACCTCATGCTACCAGTAGTGACAAGGACACTAGGAAAACACCAAACTAGAGAAGAATCAGTCAGAAAGGATAAGGAGAGAACAAATTTCTTTGGCCGCCACCTGCAAAACCATTCCCTTTAGGTGGTCGTCTTGCTATTGCCTCTTCAGTGTACCTGTTGTAATTTTCATTTGCACCAAAGCAGGTCAAATTGATTCACAATCGCTTATGCTTTTGAACTGGACAGATTGATATTCCTGAAGCCTAACTGACTTGGTGTTAGCCTGTGGTGATTAAGTGTTCCCTTAATTTTTATTTTTTAATGAATTAATTAATTTTATTAAGTTTATTTGAAGAAAACAACATTCCGTACACTCAAGTCAAACCAGAACTCAGCACCTGCCAGAGAGAAAGAGAGGATATGAGCATGAGCAAATCTTTAAAAATAATAAAGAAAGGAGGATGTCCTTTTCCTCAATATAAATGTTTATTCTAAGATTTGATTAATTAGATCTTTAGAAAGTTTTTTTTACAGATCCTCTAAATGAAAATTTATTTTTTTACAATTTCAGATAGTATAGAACATCAGTTACCCACTCCCTTATAACGGGTGGGCCGGGATTCTTCCATGTTGAGCAAGATAAGTCTACATGCAAGTCTCCAGTTTAAGCCCATCTGGGAGTACAACAAGCACAGCTGTTAATGGGTTAGGAGTGGTTCTGACATCAAGGCTGTCTGATAGGCATTCAAAGAATTTTGTCCAAAATGTTGTTAATTTGGTACACACCCACAACATGTGGTCCAGTGAGGCTGGAGCTTGATTGCAATGTTCACAGATTGACTCTTGCTCTGGGTACATTTTGGACAATTTTAAATGAGATAAATGTGCTTGATAAATAATTTTATGTTGAATGGTTAAATGTATTGTATAATTTAATAAATGTTACACTGAGAACTGCAGGCCCTCTCATTATTATTTTCCTACAATAGTAATAGTCCTTGTTGATTTTTCCATTTTTTCACTGCTACATGCAAAAAAGAATAAAATATGCACACTTTCCTACTGAAATCACAGATTAGGGGGTTTCTACAAAATGAAATTAAAGCATCAAGTCCTGAATTTTAATTAGTTACCTAGATTCTGTTCTCACAGAAGCTCCTGTGTTACACCAACATTGAAAATAAAATAAGCTAAGATAAAGCCCCATTTCTTCAAAGATTCCTAAACTGTACAGCCACTGAGATGGCAACAGCTCTAGCTATGAGGATGATATATAACATAAGAAATTCCACAGGCCAAGTGACTTTGTTTTAATGTTTTTAATTGAAATCCAAAGAAGAGAATTTTATAATGCACAAAAGGATTCACTGGGATGTTACAGTTGCCATTATCTCCTCACCACTTTGAGGTCTCATTCCAAAGTTCAGATGGCTAACCTGATCAAAGTGATAGTAAGGCCAAGAGTCACCACCAGGGCCACATACTTTTTATTTTGCAATTTTATTGTTTCTAATGAAGAAAATTGTATTAATAACCAAAAAATGAATTTTATTTACTTCTGGCATTTTTTCTAGTATGAGTGCTAGACCATTGATGCACAGCATGTAAAAACATGTGAATTTATTGTAAACTGCTGCATTAAATCAAAATAATGCTTAAGATGGAATTCAAAACATGCAATAGTAAACATGTCAGAAAGTTGTCAGTATCATTAATGTTCAGTTTAAAATATTTATTGTTTAGATTTAAATTTAAAACACAGCACTATTCAGTATGAAATTGCATTCTGAGGTTTAATGATATCCATATTTAGTTGACACCAACTTTTCTGATTGTAGCTTACAATTTTTGCTGTACTGAGTAACTCTAGGCTTTCAGTACTAAACACTTGCTGCATTGCATGCTGTGGTATTTGAAAAGAATGGTCATAAAAATGTAATTCTCCAGGTGGGAAATCCCTTATAAAAGTCAGACGAGAAGCCACTGGATTGCTATTAAAGTATGTGGTACTCTTACTCTTATTTTTCCCATTTGGGTTAGCTGGGAGTGTTTCCAATTATCACATTATTACCTTAGTTTAAACATTCTTGACTAATGAATGTTGTTTAAAATGTAGGAATCTCAAATTCAAAAACATCTCTTGGTAAACCATTAGTTGTAGCTGTGTGTTTTTAATATCTTTAGTATTGCTGCTTAAAATATCTTGTGTACTAGTATAGCTGAAATCTACAGGAGGAGAGAATTGCTAGTAATTCTGATTATAAAAGTATGTTAACACAGCTTACAGTAAAAACTGTATGGTGGCGCAGTGGTAGCGCTGCTGCCTCGCAGTTATGAGACCCGGGTTCGCTTCCTGGGTCCTCCCTGCGTGGAGTATGCATGTTCTCCCCATGTCTGCGTGGGTTTCTTCCCATGTTCCAAAGACATGCAGGTTAGGTGCATTGGCAGTCCTAAATTGTCCCTAGTATGTGCTTGGTGTGTGTGTGCCCTGCAGTGGGCTGGTGCCCTGCCCGGGGTTTGTTTCCTGCCTTGCGCCCTGTGCTGGCTGGGATTGACTCCAGCAGAACCCCGTGACCCTGTAGTTAGGATATAGCAGGTTGGATAATGGATGGATGGAATAAAAACCTTTTAAGTATTTAAGTAATATATATTGATATTAAAGAAGTATTTTAGAGTTAACTTAATCGCCTGAAGATGAGACACTTCCTTCCTACGCACATTAGCATTATGTTTCCATTCACATCAAAGCCTATTAGATTCAGGTCAAGTGCAGCAGAAGGCTTTAACAGTGAATAAATGATAGAATTAGAGTGCAAATCCCCATCCAAACGGAGAGGTAAAGGCCAAAACAAAATCAGGGGTAATGAATACAAAAATACCTAAAAAATGTGGCACTGAAAGAGGTCAAACCATATTTCTGCAAATATTTATTTCAAAATTATTATCAATCATAAACAGTATACAGTGTACTTATATTCAGTTCACCTTTAGCAATTGTAGGAAAACTTAGTATGACCATTTGCTTGACATGACTTGACTCTGATCACGGTTATTCTCTTATGTGTTGTAGTAAAAGTCACTTCATTTTGTTATTTTTAGTTTCATTATTCTTGATTTATACAATATAATACCCTGAACCTCACTAGTATGTGAGTGTATTTATTGATATTTTATGCATTGTTTTATATTTAGCAATTGTTCATATTTCCTCTATCCAAATAAATCTAGTTAAATTATTCAAATGAGAAATAGAGACCCGTCTAATACAACCCTACACCTCATTCACCATTTTCCCTCATCTGTCTTTCAAGGTGCCAACTTTCATCCTTCCCCTTCTCCTTTTCCTTGATACCATACTTTGTATTTCAGTGTCGTTAGCAGAGGATGAAGGGTGCATCTGACTTATACCTACAGAGATTTAACCAAAACTCTGAGGTAAGAACTGTCAAAAAGTGATCTGCACGGGATCATAGTTTTATATTACCCTCTGGCCTTGTAAACTTTAATATGCCCTCTAGTTCCTTTATTTGTCTAAAAGTCCTCTGTGCACCCACTGTAAATACATTATCCAAAGATCTCAGACAGCATCTGGTACTTGAATCTTTCTATGCTATCACGAGGAAGGATGTTGATTCTGTATTATGTCAACTTTTGTGGGTTTCTGCATCTTTTGTTTGCCGAAAATACACTTTTTGGTGTTGATCAAAGGAAAGTGAATTAGGGTTAGTGATTCTAAGAGGGTTGCACTGATAAAGTAGTTAGACAAGAAGGAAATGATGGTGCAGTGCATGTGTAGTATTGATGAAGGAGTCATGGTCACCTTTCTGATGTCTTCTAATAATGTACAATGTAATGTATGATGGATACAAATGTACAATGTGATCAAACTGTGCAAGGGAGTCTAATTTGTCTACCCTAGGGTCTCAGTGCTTCATACCACTTATAAAAGGTTCATCATGGCATCACCTTCTTAGGTGAGTTGAGAATGTTCCTGTTCAGAAACAAGTAAAAGAAGATCATTATCCTTCCTTTTCTTGGATTTCTGCTCACTTAGAAGATTCAGCTATCCAACTATTTTCTGATCCACTTATGCAATTAAGGGCTGATATCCTAGCATAAAAGGTGCAAGGTATGAACCATCTGTGGTGAGGGCAACAGACAATCACATTACACATTCCTACAAGCACCCACACGCTCTCATACTGGGAAAGGTTAGAGTAATTAAGCTAATATATAAATCTTTTCTGATATGAGAGAAAAATCCATACAGACAAAAGAGGAACAAGAAAACTCTATGTGAACAGTGCCCAGTGCAAACATTGCACCTAGACTCTGGAGATGCACTTCAGTCAGAGTTCTGAAGTTCATAATAAAGGGACTGCTGGAGTCTGCTGTGGTGAGCAATAGATAAAGTCTTGGTAACAGAACTGGTTGACACTCACTTAAAGAACTGGTACTAATGGCTGAAAGACCATAATTGTTTAGCTTCCAATAATCTGGATCTATCCTGAGCTGTGGCTCTGTATTAGAGTCAGGCTGTCCTTCTGAAAGTGCTGTGTCTAACTCTGAATATTTTGACAAGGTATGTGTCCATGGGGAATTAATCAGTGAGATTCTGCTGCCATTGGGCTTCTTTTCTTAAACATATGGGGAAAAATAACATTGACTGTAATCTTCTAAATAACATAGGAAATTCCCACATAACATGTAGTACCTCTCCCTGCAGCACCCCCTTGTGGCACCCATGGACCCTAGCAGGGCTGTGCTATCGGACTACAACTCCTGGCATTCCCTGCTGGTTCCTGAATGGTCACTGTTATAGATGGTCACTGCCAGCTAGTGACTGGAGGAAATAAACACACCCCCAGAGACAGTCCTTCCCTGTCCTCATCTGTTTTTTTAAAAAATTGTATTGATTTTATTAAAATCATATAACACTCCATACAAAAAAACTCAAGTTTTACAACAAAAACAAAAAGGTTCAACACAATTCAACCCCCACCCTGAAAAAGAAAGCTAGGCCAGCAGAGTAAAACTTAAAGCAAGTAGAAATAAGTAAATAGATAAATTATAAAGATAAATGGAGTAAAAGTTGGGAGAGAACCTGCTTCCTCAATTTAAATGCTTGTCCTAAAATGTTATTGATTAGATCCTGCCAGGTTTTTAAAAACTTCTGCACAGATCCTCTAAGTGAGAATTAGATTTTTTCCAATTTCAAATAGTATAGAACAACAGTTATCCACTGACTTAAAAGAGGAGAGTTAGGATTTTTCCAGTTGAGCAAGATAAGTCTACATGCCAGTAGTGTAGTAAAGGCAATTACAGTTTGTTTGTCCTTCTCCGCTTTAAGCCCATCTGGAAGAACACCAAACACAGCTGTTAATGGGTTAGGAGGGATTGTGACACCAAGGCTGTATGAAAGGCATTTAAAAAATGTTGTCTAGAATGATGTTAATTTGGTGCAGGCCCAAAACATGTGGCCTAGTGAGGCTAGAACTTGATTGCAGCGTTTGCAGGTTGGATCTTGCCCTGGAAATATTTTGGACAATTTTAAACAAGACAGATGTGCTCGATATATCATTTTGAGTTGAATAATTGTATGCTTTGCACATATGGCGCTCAAGTGAATTCTCTGCATTGCTACCTTCCACTCCTTTTCTGAGCTATTGAGTAAGAAATCCTTTTTCCCACTGTCCTCTTGGATCTTTGAAAGGGAGGGACTGTAAAATGGTTTTATATATTGCAGAAATGCTGTCTGAGTCCTCAAGATTGATCAATATTTTTTCCGGGAAAGCGGGAGGTGGGAGGTGAGGAAAAAATGGACAGGGTCTGCTTAACAAAGTTTCTAATTTGAAGGTAGTGAAACAAATGTGTTGCTGGAAAGTTAAATTTGGAATGTAATTGTTCATAGGATGCAGAGACATTGTCTATGTACAGATCTCTTAGTGATTTAATGCCGAATGTTTTCCAGGCATAAAAAACTGCATATGTTTGAGAGAGTGGAAAAAGGTGGTACTCGTGCAGAGGTGCCACCGATAAAAGCTTCTTTATCATTAAAATGCTTTCTACATTAGTTCCATATTCTGAGTGAGTGGTTAGCTCTGATACCTTCTTGGTTTCCAATTTATTTCAGTGGGAAAGATATGAGATCATTTGTCCTCTTAAGAAGGCCTTCAGGGTTTCCCAGAGTATTCATGCAGTGACCTCTGAGGATGTATTTGTCTCTAGAAAATAACTGATTTGTTTGGTTCCATATTCTGAGTGAGTGAAGTACAATTGGGTTGTTAGTATATTGGCGATAACTTGTATTAATTGGGGTGCAAAGCAAGGAATATAAAGAAGTACTGCAGGATTTTATTTCTATTGTGGACCAAGCCTGTGTATGTTCATCTATTTGTGTCCATGTCCATGTTTTTATAGCTTGTAACTTTTCTACCCAGTAATAAAATTGAAAGTTAGGTGGAGCCATGTCACCTTCCGCCTTAGGTATTTGTAGGGTCGCCCTTTGGATATGTGGATGTTTTGAATTCCAAATAAACGAGGTTATGGTTGAATCTAATTTCTTAAAAAAAAGATCTATTAATGTATATTGGAATGTTTTGAAATAAAAAGAGAAGCTTAGAAAGGATATTCATCTTAACAATGTTAATTCTTCTAGCTAAAGTGAGATGAATGGTTGACCATCTATGCAAGTCTTGCTTAATTTTTTTCCATACAGACAGCAAATTTTTTTGTTAAAGAGCTTTATGTTTATTTGTGATGTTTAACCCTAGGTATTTAAACTGATCTGTAATGATAACAGGGAAGGTGTCCAATCTAATATTGTATGCTTGAGAATTCACTGGGAAGAGCACACTTTTATTCAAATTGATTCTTCGACCAGAAATCTTTTGAAACTCTATTACTGCTGTTAGGACTGCAGGCACAGTATTTTGTGGATCTGATATATACAGTACCTTATCATCTGCATTCCATATAGAGCAACTTTCTGTTCCAGTACTTCTCTGATAATCCCCTTTATTTCATAAGCATTTCGACAGTGAATTTGCAGTGGCTCAATGGCGACTGAAAAAAGCATAGTGACAAGGGGCATCCTTGTCTGGTACTACGTTCTAGTTTAAAATATTCTGAATTAATGTTGTTAATACAAACTGGAGCTTCTGGATTGGTATACAGTAGTTTGATCCATGCAGAAATGTTTAGGCCAAACTCAAATTTCTCAAATGTAGTGAAGAGGTAGTTCCATTCGACCATATCAAATGCTTTTCCTGCATCCAAAGATAATAATATCTCCGGGGTGTTTGATTTTGTGAGTGAATATATTACATTAAACAGGCGCCGGAGATTGGAAGCTAAGTGTCTGCCTTTAATAAATCCAGTTTGGTCTTGTGATATTACCGAAGGCAGCACTTTCTCCATCCTTCTAGCTAGGACTTTGGAGAGTATCTTAACATCATTATTCAGAAGTGAAATTTGTCTATATGATGTGCATTGTAATAAGTCCTTATTTTGTTTAGGAAAGACAGTAATTAATGCTTGGTGAAATGTTTGAGGTAGAATTTTATTTTCTCTGGCTTCTATAAATGTTGCTAATAGAAGTGGAGCTAGCTGAGTTGAGAATTTCTTATAAAATTTGGCAGGGGTAGTCATCTGGGCCTGCTGCTTTCCCACTCTGACATGAACTTATAGCATCTAGTAATTCTGATAGTGCCAAAGGTTTATCCAATTCTGCACTAAGAGTATCTATTTGTGGTATCTGTAATGCATCTAGTAATGCATTAGATTGTGTCTTGTCTTCTTTAAACTCAGTAGAATATAAGGATTTACAGTAGTCTCTAAATGTTTGCATGTTATTTTTATCATCAATGATTTTGTCTCCGTTTGTGTTGGTAAATACTGGAATTGCATTGCAAACGTCTTGCTTGTGGATTTGTTGAGCTAACATCTTATTAGCTTTCTCTCCATATTCATAATAATGATGTCTTGATTTTTTATCCCAGCCTGGGAAGGTGCTATGCACATGTGCAGTCGGGATGCCTGTCCATTTGTGGGGCTTCTCACCTGGATAAGGAATCATCTTCTTTCCTGTCTGGAATATACAATCCATCCATTAGGGAAGCCTTGTCCGGGTGTGACATCCTTCCTGCTCTCAGCCAGATTCCTTTCTGAGCACTCCTTACCAGGATGTCCATCCATCCCATGTGCCACCTGTACATCCTATCTGATGCGATGCGATTGGTTCCATATTTATGCAATTTATATCAAATGTACTGAAATTAATTCCATATCGTTATCAAATATTATTTACTCGATTGTAATCATTTTGTAACAATATAATGGTGGGCGGAATGTCCAAACTATTCCAACCACCATGGCTACTTTAGACATCGCAAATGGGAGAATTAGAAGAGAGCACATATTTGCAGATGATGATGTCTGGCTTCTAAGTGTGCTGAACTGGAGCCGGCTTTACAAAGGCAGACTTTGAGGAATTGTGTTCTACCTGCTCCTTTGCAAGTTTTGCCCACTCTCGGGTTTTTAGCAACAGGAGTATTTCCACGTGAACTTGCTGATGATTAGATATTTCACAAACATCACTGAGTCACGCCTAGCCAGATGGTACTATCCAGATAAGTGGATGGTATTATCCGCTTATCATCCAGATAGATAAGATTTCCTTACACTGTGGTTGAACTGGAAAACATAAAAGCGCAGTTCGCAGCAACGTCCAGTTTTACGAAGGTAATTGGAGCGGTCAGCTGCACACATTGCTATTGCAACAGTGCTGGACAAGTTACATCAGCCAGGGATGAATCACCAAAAGAAAAAACTGCCATTACATCATATATAGCTAGAGAACCTATAAAAATGGCAGCTCTGCACAGTTGCAGGTACTTTTTCCAACTAGTGCTGCAATAGGAAAGCAGTTCTTTTAAGGATATCGAGTCACTTCAAAGTAAACAGAGAATTGTTCCATTGTGGCGCCCTGTGCTGCCACTGCACTATAAAGGCACCCTTTAGAGAATTAATTTCCTTATGTAAATAGAAAGCATTTCCACACTATATTAATGTGCTGCTGTATAGTGCACAGAAGTTGTGTTGCAGTGTGTAAGCATGTACATGAAGAGACGTGCTATGATGAACCTGACCCTAACCCACCAAATGATCAGCCAAGTCAGACAGCATTTCAAATTTGTTTCAATGTGAGTAGCAGAATGTAAAAACAAATAATCACATGCAGCATTTATTTTTCAACTAATTCATTTAATTTGTGGTCAATATGATATAGTACGGCCCTTATATTCCTTAGTTCATTGGCCTCATCTCTTACAGCATCCACTATTGCATTTTGTGACTCCAGAATAGTGTCCGACAGCACACAGTCAGATGGTTGCCTAGCAGTTTACAAGGCAGAGGTGTATGTGCAGCCAGTGCCTAAAGACGTACTCAGCATAGCAGCACTCTCACCGCCTGAGCATCACACGGCTTGTCTGAAACAGAATAAACAGGCCGTGGGCTGCAACTTACCTTTTCACATCGAATGTGATACCTGACGACTTCTTTTTTCTTTCGGGCACTTTCTGAACTTGAACTTTCGAGTGTCTCCACCACGCTTTTGTTAGCTTGCTCAGGCCAACAAATAGTACGTTTTTCCTTGCCTCCACTTCACATTCTCTGAAATTCTTTTTTTCACATGTCTTTTCCATTGGTTTTTAACCAGACACTGAATGGAATGTGATATTTATATTGATTTGCATGTTAAAATATGCAAAATTCTGGAAGGAGTCATGGTGGGGCTGCAGACACGCACACGTATGTTAAATTTTATGTTCGTTGGGATATGTAAAGGGGTAGTGCTTGGACGGTGGTGCAGTGGGTAGCGCTGCTGCTTCACAGTTAGGAGACCTGGGTTCGCTTCCTGGGTCCTCCTGCCTGGAGTTTGCATGTTCTCCCCGTATCTATGTGGGTTTCCTCTGGGTGCTCTGGTTTCCCCCCAAAGACATGCATGTTAGGTGCACTGGTGATTCTAAATTGTGCTTTGTGTGTGGGCTGGTGCCCTGTCTGGGGTTTGTTTCCTGCCCTGTGTTGGCTGGGATTTTCTCCAGCAGACCCCAGTGACCATGTAGTTAGGATATAGTGGGTTGGATAATGGATGGATGGAAGTGCTTGGAACTTGGCGTACGCACAAATTTATGCATCTGTGTTTTTGTGCATATGCAGATTTCCACTTTTTTCCATACGCCATGTTTTAGTCTGAATTCTATGCACGGTGTTATACATGAAGCCCCAGGTCTTCCTCTGAATTTTTAGACATCAAGAAATTAAGCTCTAAAAAAGATTTTAAATGGGTGTGTGCAATATTGATTTTGAAAAAAAAATGCCTTGTACTTTTATATTTTATTATTCTCAGTTTTTATCACTTATGTATTGGAGTGTTTATATGCACTTTTTGGTATTGTTTTTAGATGAATATTGACTTTGGAACAATAAATGCACATTTTGCATGTTGCACCTAGTCTACCAATAGTAAAATGTCCTTAAGATCCAGTTAAAGCCAAAGATAGAGACCTCAGGAAAATACACCATGAATTACAGTTTAGTGAAGATATGGATATTTATTACTGTGGAATGCAATTGCAACAGGTTTGTACAGAGGTTGGCACTCCTGTTTCACATTTCCAGTTCCTGGTTCAAATCTCACCGCAGCTACTGCCTGTGTGGAGTTTTCACAGTGTCCTTCTTCCTATGTGTGTATTTACTGTTTTATTCCAGTTTTCATCCCTCATCCCAAAAATATGGATGTTACGTGTGTGCATGAGACGGACCAGTACCCAGCCCAGGGTTGGTTCCTACTTTGTACCCAAGATTAGCACTGGTAAGTTGGTTAAAATACAGTTCATATTTTTGCCAAATGTTGTAAAAATCTTAAAAAAAGGATACAAAGCTTTGTCTGTTGGAAAAATGTGGTGTAATGGTTATTTCACAGTGAATAATAACTGTATCAACTGATTTATTTACATTTATCTTTTTTGTAAAGGGTAAAAGAAATATCAGTATGGTACTCCCCATTACCAAACTTCACTGTAAAAATTAAGGTAATGATTAACAAAATAAACACAACCAAAATTCAATAAATACTCCATTTTACAATTTTGTTCTAATCTTCTGTGGTGGGCTTGCGCTCTGCCTGGGGATTTGTTCCTGCCTTGCACCCTGTGTTGGCTGGGATTGGCTCCAGCAGACCCCTGTGACCCTGTGTTAGGATATAGCAGGTTGGATAATGACTGACTGACTGTTCGTATCTTTTGGGTATAAGAAAATTCTATGCAATAAAAAAAGTGTTATATTGCATACACAGTAGCTATATGGTCCTGGACTTGTTATGCAACATATTGTAGTGTGTGGAAACTGGCCCGGACACAAACAGGCAGACATCGTTAGTTCACCCAACACGCGTTTATTTACAAATAAAGTGCCACACACAACCCCAAACTCCCCCAAAGTCCAGGCCTTACACAATGCCTTTTCCTTCTTCAGGCCGCCTCCTTTCCTTTCCTCCCGACCTCCGTCTTTCTCCGCTCCTGACTCAAGCCATCGAATGGAAGGAGGTGGCCCCTTTAATACACACCTGGACGTGCTCCATGTGCCTCCCGACAAGCTTCCGCCAGCACTCTCAAGTGTGGCGGAAGTACCGGCTGCGCACCCGGAAGCACTCTGGGTGTCCCTGGTCTTCTTCCCCCAAGCACTTCAGGGTGTTGCGGAAGTGCTGAGGGCCAGGGCTCCTCAGGCATTGGGGTGACCCCTGGTGGTGACCACGGGTCCTTATAGGGTCGCGCTTCTAAGCTCTGTTCCCATGGTCTCCAAAGCCACCAGGGTGGTTGCCCCCTTGTGGTCTGGGGGAGGCGTAAGCCCTCCTCCAGTCCTCCTGGGCATCTCAGCTGGGTACCACCCCCAGCCACTCGCCACAGTGCCCTACCGCAAGCTGAGACCCCCAGGAGCCAGCGGCCCATCCCACGAGAGCAGGTGTCCCGCGGCAGAAAGCTGACACACTCCACTCCAGGGCCCGGTCCTGCAAAACATAAATCAGAACAAGGGGCAGAGATGTTGCCCTGATGCTGCCACTTGCCGTCTTTCTGCTTCATATATACGGGCAACGCTCCCCCCTCTAACCGGCACCCCAGTGTTTGCCACTTCGGCCCCCCTTCCGAGACCTCTGTACCCTACGTGTTGAGACATCGGACGGGACTGCAGCGCCCCCGTCACCTCAGCCAGCTGTGGGGTTTCCCTCTGTCTCCGCATAGGGTGGACCTTCTCTGGACATGAGTGGCCTGCCTCACGTCCTCCTTTATTGGAGGAACCAGCTCTTTTCCTTTGATTCCTCCTCTTTCTCTGGGACGCTGTGACAGTTTGGGTCTCCCTATGGGAAAGGTATAGACCCTGTCCCATCTGCAACCCTGTGGAGCGGCGTGAAAGCGTCGCTGACTAGGGGCGTAGGGCGCTAGGGCCCGCTGCACACATCAGCTGGCGTCCTGCCTACCCTCTTGCTCTCTCCCCCCTTACCACACAATCAGTCCCCCTTACCTGCCCTCTCGCTCTCTCCCCCCTTACCACCGCCACGTCCACTATTGGAGCCCCCCCACTTGAATCCGATCACCTTCGTCATGGTTCTTTTCAGTGAGGTTTCCTTTATTCTTTACTGGGCTGGTTCCACTTACCTGCCCCGCCATGTCCTTCCAGCTGAAGACTCCAGCGTCACGCCGATACTCCCACTGTCGCAACGTCATCACGGACGCGACTGCCATCACCTCCAGCTCCTTCAGTCCTCTACGGAGCATGTGTATCACCTGCAAAAGCAACTCTGCGGGCTGAAGTCACTCCTCCAGCTTGCAGAGAGCCACCGGCAAGCACAGAAAATCCTGTGGGGCCCCTCCTCCGGCCCAATCGGGTCCTTCCCCGGCTCAGGGTGGATATTCCTTGGCCTCCATCCAATCATCGACGGGCACGCAAGACACACCATCCAGTCCCTAGCCTTCTGGGTGTGATGGAAGTGCTGAGGGCCAGGGCTCCTCAGGCATTGGGGCACCCCATGGCGGTGATCACAGGCCCCTATAGGGTTGAGCTTCTAAGCTCTGTTCCCGTGGTACCCAAAGCCACCAGGGCGGTTGCTCCCTCGTAGTCTGGAGGAGGGGTAAGCCCTCCTCCGGTACTCCTGGGCGTCCCGGCTGGGTACCACCCTCAGCCACTCACCACAAGTGATAACATGCTCATAGATAATAATTGTTTAAATTTATTTGAGTAAGTAATTTTAGTCAAATTGAACAGTCAAGAATAGCTTATTTACTTACTCTTTGCATTTTGCTTAACAAATATAAGAACAGAATAATGTTAACATATTTCAGCTGTTTCCTTTAAGTAATTCAACAACCTGTCAGTACAAAGCAGCTTTAATATATTTAAAATAAGCCTTAACTTAGCTCTAAAAATACAAACCGGTTTCCAAAAAAGTTGGGACACTATACAAATCGTGAATAAAAACTGAATGCAATGATGTGGAGGTGCCAACTTCTAATATTTTATTCAGAATAGAACATAAATCACGGAACAAAAGTTTAAACTGAGAAAATGTATCATTTTAAGGGAAAAATATGTTGATTCAGAATTTCATGGTGTCAACAAATCCCAAAAAAGTTGGGACAAGGCCATTTTCACCACTGTGTGGCATCTCCCCTTCTTCTTACAACACTCAACAGACGTCTGGGGACCGAGGAGACCAGTTTCTCAAGTTTAGAAATAGGAATGCTCTCCCATTCTTATCTAATACAGGCCTCTAACTGTTCAATCGTCTTGGGCTTTCTTTGTCGCACCTTCCTCTTTATGATGCGCCAAATGTTCTCTATAGGTGAAAGATCTGGACTGCAGACTGGCCATTTCAGTACCCGGATCCTTCTCCTACGCAGCCATGATGTTGTGATTGATGCAGAATGTGGTCTGTTCTTGTTGAAAAATGCAAGGTCTTCCCTGAAAGAGATGACGTCTGGATGGGAGCATATGTTGTTCTAGAACCTGAATATATTTTTCTGCATTGATGGTGCCTTTCCAGACATGCAAGCTGCCCATGCCACACGCACTCATGCAACCCCATACCATCAGAGATGCAGGCTTCTGAACTGAGCGTTGATAACAATTTGGGTTGTCCTTGTCCTCTTTGGTCCGGATGACATGGCGTCCCAGATTTCCAAAAAGAACTTTGAATCGTGACTCGTCTGACCACAGAACAGTCTTCCATTTTGCCACACTCCATTTTAAATGATCCCTGGTCCAGTGACAACGCCTGAGCTTGTAGATCTTGCTTAGAAATGGCTTCTTCTTTGCACTGTAGAGTTTCAGCTGGCAACGGCGGATGGCACGGTGGATTGTGTTCACTGACAATGGTTTCTGGAAGTATTCCTGAGCCCATTCTGTGATTTCCTATACAGTAGCATTCCTGTTTGTGGTGCAGTGTCGTTTAAGGGCCCGGAGATCACGGGCATCCAGTATGGTTTTACGGCCTTGACCCTTATGCACAGAGATTGTTCCAGATTCTCTGAATCTTCGGATGATGTTATGCACAGTTGATGATGATAGATGCAAAGTCTTTGCAATTTTTCGCTGGGTAACACCTTTCTGATATTGCTCCACTATCTTTCTGCGCAACATTGTGGGAATTGGTGATCCTCTACCCATCTTGGCTTCTGAGAGACACTGCCACTCTGAGAAGCTCTTTTTATACCCAATCATGTTGCCAATTGACCTAATTAGTGTTTATTGGTCTTCCAGCTCTTCGTTATGCTCAAATTTACTTTTTCCAGCCTCTTATTGCTACTTGTCCCAACTTTTTTGGGATTTGTTGACACCGTGAAATTTTGAATCAACATATTTTTCCTTTAAAATGATACATTTACTCGGATTAAACGTTTGATCTGTCATCTACGTTCTATTACAAATAAAATATTGACATTTGCCATCTCCACATCATTGCATTCAGTTTTTATTCACAATTTGTTTAGTGTCCCAACTTTTTTGTAATCCGGTTTGTAATTTTTAGATAGATAGATAGATAGATAGATAGATAGATAGATAGATAGATAGATAGATAGATAGATAGATAGATAGAACTGTATTTGTTCTTGGAGGGGAAATTGGCGTTTTACAGAAGCTCAGGAATGCTTTTAACAATACAGGGGTCATTAAGAACAGAAACAAACTCAAAAGCATCAGGCAGAACACGGTATACTAATATACTGCTCAAAATAATTAAGGGAACACTTAATCACCACAGTCTAACACCAAGTGGGATTCAAGGCTTCAGGGATATCCAATCTGTCCAGTTAGGAAGCATAAGCAATTGTGAATCCACTTCACCTGCTTTGGTGCAAATGAAAGTGACAGCAGGTGCACTGGAGACGCAACAGCAAGACAACCCCCAAAAAGGGAATGGTTTTGCACGTGGCAGCCACAGACAATTTCTCTCCTTATCCTTCCTGGCTGATTCTTCTGAAGTTTTGCATTTTGCTACTGTTCTTGTCACTACTGGTAACATGAGGCAGCACCTGCACCAAGTTCAGTTTGCACAGGTAGTCCAGGTCCTCCAAGATGGCACATCTGTAAATGCCAAACCAGAAGGTTTGCTGTGTCTCCTAGCACAGTCTCTACTAGTAGCCCAACTCTTCCTAGAGAGGGTGCTAGTTCATTGCAATCAGACCACCATAAAATTTAAAAATAGTAACTTTGCTTTTTAATCTCCATAGCACTAATATTTTTTATTTGTTTAATTTTTTGAGTGATAGAGATTAGGTAACCTGTCCCCAAATTGATATCCTGTAAATAAAATTTAGACAAAAATCAATAAAACCAAATCCATCAAGGAAAACCCAAGCGTATAATTCCTAAATAGTTACGCTCAAACTAAGTTCCCACTTGATATCTTATGACCCCTGATTAGTTCCATGAATGACAAGCGAGTACTACTAAAATTTCTAAGCTCAAATATTCTTTTCTCTGCATTTTTGAGAACAAACTGAGAATGTCTCCCTAGTGTTCACAAATATCTGACAAACAAGCTCAGCTTGATAAATGATTTAATACAAATGAATAAGCCCATGCATAGCTGCAAATATTAAAACACAGTTCACATGATCAATTTCAAATACATAGTGCTATGTCCAGGTAGAAAATAGCAAATGTAATAGACAATAAATTACTTTAAAGACCAGGAAAGGTAATCTTTACAAAAATACAAAATCAGGGGCTCTATTATCAAAGAGACACAAAAATGAGAGCATCATAACTTAAATTTATAGTCAAAGTGCAGGGCCAAAAAAGTTTTAATTGTTAAGAGACACAAGATTACTATGAGAATCAATAAGACCAGAAGATGGTTAATTAGACAAAGTCATGGTCAGGAATAGCAAAAATTGGAAGATCAAAACTAAACAAGCAACCAAGAAGCAAAGGGCAAGACGTTATTCAGGAGTCAAAAGTAAAACAAAGTCAGAAACTAGAAAAGAAACCTAGCTTTAAGACCTCCTTGAAATAAAAGGTAAGTATGATAAAGAGAATTAATAAGTAGAGTATCCACTGAGGGATAGTATATAGTATAGTCATAGTAAATTTACAAAGTAATTTCCATTACTTCAAAAGCATAACTAATATGTTCCCATGACACATCTTGGCAACTTCATGTCACCAAGAAAATTAAGGCAAGAATAAAATTAAACTCTTTCATACAAAATGTATATGTAAAATATACTTTATAAACTGAATCTACCTGTCAGAAAAACCCCAAAATACACTCATCAAAGGTGCTTAATACTAAATTAACCATCTGTTATCCTGTCCCTAAAGAATCTCTCATGAAAGCAAGTTTTATTTAATCAAATCAAAACATTATATACAAGCCGCAGTTTGTAGCTATATTTTATAGGATCAGTGCAATGACTTCAGGGGTCACTAACCAAGAGCCTAGCAAAGGTTTGTTACAATACACAATATGGCAGCATGCATGAAAAATACAGAGCCCATTCTAAACACAATATGAAAAATAGGGAACACCTATATTCATGACAAATACCCTAATTTATTTTGTGTCCAGTTGAATGTCCAAAAACATACGCACACCGCAATAGAAGATGAATGAAAGAACCACTAAAAAATATAACTTACCTTCAAATATTCTTTGATTTTTTTTTTTATTTTCATATACTTTGTCAATCCCCAAAGGGAAATAGTCATTTGACATGACCATTGGCAGTCAGGGTGCAGGGTCAGCCATTGTACAGCACCCCGGAGCAATTTTCAAGTTAAGGTCCATGCTCAATGCCCCAACAGAGTAGGATCCTTTCCGGCAGTAATGGGATTTGAACCTTCCAGATGCCAATACAGATCCTTAGCAACAGAGCCACCACTCTGACTTAAAGAACAGTAGACCTCCTCTTCGGGGAATTGAACCCTGTTCTCCTGCATCACAGGCGGGAATACTAAACACTATACTAATGTGAACCCAAAACAAACTGTATAGACACAAAGAGTACATCATCATTATTATTATTATCATCTTCTTAATATGAAAAGAGTCTGGTACAACCAGAACATGAATGAATTTCTTGTCTGTTGTTGAGTTCTTCAATATTAAACTGTGCCGAGATGGCTTGTTTCAGAGAAAAGTTGGCCAAAACTCACTTGAATTTTCTTAATTGCACAGGCGATCCTAAATTGGCCCTAGGGTGTGCTTTGTGTGTGGGTGTGTGTGTGCTTGCCCTGCAAATGACACTTTTTAGGACTAACCCAGGTTGGAAAATGACTTACTGACACCTGCTAAAATATGGAAAAGACAAACAACAAGCAGCAGGGTGTGATGGCTGCTTTTTATATAATCCTGTTTAAATATTGCTTTCTGAGTGATGTCTGGATGTCTGCATGTGTACTTATGTGGGAGCAATTGTGAGTCTGGGGATATAATAACTGGCACACTTATTGTCTCTTGGAAATATTTTTGATTTTAAGCAAAATTTTGCTATTATATCCTGGAGATGACTCATGTCAGAGATATGTAGGTAGAGAATGTATTGCGACAATATAACATTTTGAAGTCAAGGCTTCATTTAGTTTCTCTCTGGATTTTTATATTTGAAAAGGCCCCTGTTCATTGAACAAGCTAATTTCGTTTTATATGTTTAAATTGAGGCTAAATCTACATTTAAATATGTTAATATAGCAATATAATAGACATACAGCATTGTTTGGTCTGTCATAGCTCTCACCCTGAGGTTTTGTTTTTTGTTCTTGTCCTTGTTGAATTGCATTTTCCTTATTTTTGTTAGGTTGTTCTATTTACATTGTAATTCAGTTTACATCTTAATTACCTGTTTTGATTACTTGTTTCTTTCAACAGTTTATTCATTGGCCTGTGTTCTGTGTTTTTGTTAATTGCACTATGGTGCTGCTGTTAACTTTTTTCAGCAATGCTTTTTTCTGAATTATTTTTGGATTTTGACCTTTAACCTTTAGACAGTTAATTTTCCTTATTTTTTCACTTTTTGGGATTTGTTTACATTTTTGATTCCTTCCTTATACTTTTGAAATGCATTATTCTTAATATTTTTAACTTCTTTGTTTAATTTATTAAGTTAAATAATTAATGTAGCCAGGGTGGCAAAATCACAATGTGTAATCAGTTCTTATTTTGATGTTTTTTTTCACTACCATAGTTATATTTAAGCAGCACACCTGGTTTATATTTTGATGTGTATTTTGAAGCGTGCTTTATATGTGTAAATGTTGTAAGGTTTCATACTTTGTACTGCTCTTGCACCATAACTGTAGTTCTCCAAGCCTGAACTAAATGAAGAGTGCTATACTGTATAACATATCACAGTTTGCTCTTTCTCCTCCAAGTCTTTGTGAAGTCTGAACTGTGAGTATTGATAAAAGCATGTAGAAATAAATGAAGGACTTTAGATTACTCAAAGCATGCTCAATTCTCTTTTCAGCAGAAGGACAAACATCATCTTAAAAGAATATGCCCATTAAGTATCTGGGAGGTGACACTACTGTTTTAATTTGAATCTGAACACTAAAAATCCGCCCTTTCTAGTTACATGTTGCTCAATCTCAAAATAAAATGGTGAGTCAGATGGTGAGCTAGCAGTTCACCTCTAGATGCACAAGAAGGAATACAAGGTGTAATTATTATAAAAAATACCTCAGCTCTGATAATTATGGAAGCTTAAAATAGACCAATGAGTCAATGTAAATATTGTCATTAAACATGTTTGAAAGAATACTGGACTTAAATAGACCTAGGCTGAATTTTATTGTTAGAATTGTTTTCTTCAAAATAGAATTATGTGGTTCAGATGAAAAATATATGGCGTGAGTTTGAGCTTACATTTATTAAGTGCCATCCCCTGCCCCACAGCTCCAGTGGTCAAAGAAAACAAATTGAATTAAAATAAATTAATTTCTCTCTTTACTTTTTGTTTTCTTCCCTCCTCTCTTTTTAATGGGTCTAAGAAGTAAAAGGCTGAACAGGAGAGGAAGGTTTGATTACTTTTGAATAAGATGCATGATCTGTCATCTGTCACCTATCATGGCGAGCCGCAGTGCGTTCAGGTTCTGTGGCATTCTGAGTATTGCGGAGAACTTGCTTAAACCTTTGATTCCAAATGCTATTTCAGTGCTACATGGATTTCATGTGAGGCAATCAATGTAGTGGAAAAATGAGTGTTGTTATGGTTTTGGGGTGTTGGATAGATACTGTAACTTACATCATCCTTATTTATACTCTTTTGTGTCAAATTAGAAATTAGCAATAGGAATGAGCCACTCTGTTACCAACACACTAATGATTATTAATTCTGAATATGTGCTGACTTCAACCAAGGGATTTTACAAGGAACAATAACAAACTTCCATAATGTTCCATTCATGAACATACCAAGTTGGATTTTCTTTATTTAAATGCCTTTAAAAGCAAGCTTGTTGCACAACTGAGCAAACCTGACCACAATCTGGTCAATTGTACTTCCACCTACATGTCTGTTATCTGATAGCAACAAATTTCTTATCATTAGCCCAGCTATTTTTTTTTATACAATATTTCTATTTACTTAAACCCATATCACATTAGACAACTTTTTCAGCTATGTTTAGCCATATCCTTCATTTACATTTAGAAATACATACAATTACATAGCATGTCAGAAACAACAGCTAGTCTGAGAGCTGATAACCAATGAATGCTCATCTGAAAGTTCAATGCACACAGTGCCAGCTCTGAAAGGCAGTATGGGGTCTGAACCTTATAATCTGTCTGATTGAACCTGCAGTTGGCATTGAACCGGGGTCATGATTGGTATGAGCTGAGAAATGAGGACACAGAACAACAAGACTGATGAGTGCCTTTATTCCAAATAAATAAAGCAGTAGTCAAAACACAAAGTGCAGTACAGGTCTCCATCCATTAATATAAAATAAGTAATCTCAATTAAAATAGGTGTTCAAGTGGAGATTAAAATTGATTAAATAAACAATACATTATCATAAAATGAGGTTACAAACACAATAGTATATGTCTTTTAAAACCTCCATGAACCATGGAGATTCCAACTTAAACCAAAGCCTCCTCTGCTTATCCTTTCTAGGACTCTTCTAGGTCACATCCGCTGACAGGTGCAATTGTCTATTAAAACTCGCTTAGTTATTCATGGTTATCAATTAAAACTACCCATCCATTCAGTAGGGCACTATACCGACCCATGCTCCCTTTTTTCCTGCCACTGTTTTCTAGCCTCAGGTGGGAGCCCAATTGAAATAATAGGTCACTCCAGCTCCTGGTGCTCTCAACTGGACCAACCTCTTATCCTTGGGCACAAGCCCGACCACCTGCCTCCTCTCCTTAACTACACTTGCTCCAGTATGATCCTGTCATTTCTTTTCATTTCTCTCTTTTTCTTTAACCTCCATCTTTCTCTGTCTCCATTGTTTTCTGTTTCCCCCTGTTTCTGCTCAGCCTCCCTTATATGATTCACTTGGTGCAGGGGTTGTGATCAGAGACCCCAGAGCGCTAACGAGAAAATTGGCTGAACCATGTATGTGTGCACATGAATGCATGTCCTGCCAATTCCCTCATCCACACCCCAGGGCCTCTTGTGCACCCAAGGCAACTATGCCCAACTGGAACCCGAGGGAAGAGTTTTTATTTATATTACACTGCATTAAACCATGTGTCCCAAATGTGTCTTATCACACATATGTCTCATGCTTTACAAACCATGACAGTATAGAAAAAAAGAAAAACAAAGGCAAAGACTACAACTGAACTCACAGTTCACTAGTACATTATCAGCTCCATCTGTCTGCATGCAATGGGCTTTCAGAAAAAGAGGCACACTCAGCTGTGCTGGAAAGTTGTAACCCATTTGGTAAAGTAGACCTGTCCAGCGATTTTTAGTTGTACAAACTGGCAGCAACAAAATCAGTGACTGCAACAGGTAAATTGCAGTTGTATGACATCAGTTTTAAGAATCTAAACTCTTAATTTCTCCTTGGGTGCAAATAAAGTATTATCTATCATACTAAACTGGGTGGCATGGCCAAGAGTGAGAAATACAAATCAAAAGTACGAGAATCCAAATACAACCTCAGGACACAAGTCATTGTTGTTCTCAGTTCTCGTACTTGTATGTGATCCCAGATACATACAAGGGATCTAGTTTGATTTAAAACTATATATAGCCCAAAGATTAATTTTATTCATTTTGGTTTTATTTATCTCCATTCTTAAAATGTCATTTCATACAGCAGCATGGAATTTATTAGCAATCACAAAAATAATAAAATACAATGCTAATCTAAAATTATACAGTATTTGTGAAATGATTAATATGGTCATCTGCAGCTAATGATTAAGCCAAGCCACTTTTATGAAAGTGATGTGATTCCCTACAGTGTTAAGGATGAAAAGAAGAGAATGAAATGATAACGTGAATAGCCTTTTAAATTGTAGGTTGTATGCAACATCAGCTAAAGACATTTCTCCTCTGTGTGCTCAGCAGAATTCTTCTGTTTTTTCAAGAATTACTTAAAAAGAGCAAGCACTTAAAAAGCAGGTCAGAGAGACAAAATGCCTTCCCTGTGAAGAATAATGATTAAATGCAGGTCAAGATAACTAGATTAGATTTTTCCAAAAATAGAGTCAATAATGCAGAATTAGGCCAGTTAGTATTATAATCTTACAATT
The DNA here is from genome assembly GCA_026402145.1 of Polypterus bichir lapradei. Classification (NCBI taxonomy): domain Eukaryota; kingdom Metazoa; phylum Chordata; class Cladistia; order Polypteriformes; family Polypteridae; genus Polypterus; species Polypterus bichir. The sequence goes on from JANRMT010062791.1 coordinate 254,469,266, forward strand.
AAAACTTCATGGCAAAAAAAAGAAAGTATCCACCTTGTCTCATTAGATTTAGGGTTGACTAAAATATCCGAAGTAATAAGAAAAGACACCAGCAGATTTAACAGGGACAGGCAAAGAATAACTGTATATCCCTAATAATGTTTTGTAGATTATGACAAATTTTACTTATAATGCTTATTGAAACAATGGTACATGATTGTATGTGAATTTTGTGTTATTTTGGGTTTTTAGTATGGAGCATCTATTTATGAAGGTTTCAAACTATTCAAAATTTTTTGCGGAAACTTTAATTTTGATTTTCTTTGTCCTTTTCTTTGTCTACGTGACATGGGGGAAGAGTCAGTCACATGATCACAATCATCACATGTGCTGTACATAGTGACAGTACTAATACATGCTAATAATACTAACTGCATTCAATACTTCAGTATCTCATGGTTGCTTAAACAAACAGGTATCTATAAGGTTTTTGAACACCTTAATGTCCTGGACTTTCAGTTCTCCAGTTTGCTGTTGTATCTCATTTGCTTGGTCTCTGATTATTCCAGCTTTGTCCCCTTTCTGTCTCTCACTATGTTTGCATGTCCTAGTTATCTATTTTCTTCTCACAATAATACCTATACTTACAGTAGCTTTACTCCCGACGCTCATGGCCTATTTAGGGGTAGTTACAGGGTTGCATGATTTTAAAGAACACAACATTTAAGTATCAGTTACATATTTAGCAAAACTGAAAAAATCCTTCAAATTTTCTATATGCCTTATTTTATTGAGTGTGTACATTACACATGTTCAATGGTACATAAATCACCATGGAGAACAACTGTGAATCAGGCATGAATACATCTACCACAATACATTATTGTTGTATGTCACATTATCTCACAAACTCTGTTATTGCTGCCTTCTTAACCTCGTTGGAATAGCTGGACAAATCTCTGACAGGGTTCATGTTATACGCCTCAAAACGAGAACTGTTTCAAGTCAGCAGGTGTATAAGAGTTTGAATTATTTTTTGTTTGCCAATTCATGATGTGAGCATTAAGGCAAGTCTTAATAATGATGTTTCTACCTTGTACTTCCTAAATGGAAAAATGGAAAACATTTGTTTTGGTGACCAGAACAAATTGTTATTGATTTCATTCAACTAAAACTGAAAACAGACCTTTTGTATTTTTTTTTAAAATGAACAACCCTGGCAATATATGCTATAAATCAGGGAGCCTGAAAAAAAAAAAGATAATTCTCTTGCAGAAGTAGTAGAGGGATATTATAAATAGTTTTTGCAGGTTTACGGGGAGATTGTTAAACTAATGATTAACATAAAGGAAAGATAAAGGAAAATTATTTTCAGGTCTCAAACAAATGAGATAATACAGTATGTCACCAGGCAGTAAAGTCACAACTATACCACCCAATGGATTGTGGGACCCCCAAACCAAGAGACTACCTTATTTATAATTAGTAATAGTTTGTTTTATTACCACTATCGCCCGCTTTCTTTTTCATCCTCTGGAAACCAGAAACATTTTCATGCAATGACTCAAACAGCAGACTTACAGAGCCCTTTTTTCAATCAAATTTATTTAAAACATTAAAATCATTAAAACATTCTCCAAACAATATTTACAGTTCATAAATAACAGTCCACAGTTTTTAAATCACTCAGTTAATTAGAAAATTAATTTAAGCCCTTTGTCTTCCACTCGATAAGAGTGTCTGCACAGGAGAGGAGACTATGAAAACAGACAAGAATACAAAGGAGGAGAAAGCATCCAAATAACAATTACATGATCCAATTTGAGGTACTGCTATGCCACTTTCAGCAGCCCATGCCCCAGCTTCAAAGGTTCTTAACTTATTAGTGGTGATTACATGCTTCTAAAACAACCTCAATGCCCCAATGAATTTTAAGATCCTTGTATTTGTTTTAAAATCCTTTAATGGTGGTGCCCCATTTTATTTGTCGGAACTGCTGCGCCCTTATGTACCATCTTGCTCTCTCAAGTGAGCAGACCAGATGCTTTTACATGTTCCTAAGGCACGATGCAAACTCCGAGGTGATCGGGCTTTTTCAGTTGCAGCCCCAAAACTCTGGAACGATTTGCTGTTGCACGTTAGGCAGGCTCCTTCACTAGCTGTCCTTAAATCTGATTTAAAAACACACTTTTACTCTCTGGCTTTTAACCCAGTATGATATGTTGGCTACCTGTATACTTTTTATTGTGAATCTCTTCAGCTCTTATGTGTTTATGTGTTTCTGTTTCATTTACCCTTGGTTATTATGTGTCTGATATGTTGGGTTTTTATTGTACAGCACTTTGGTCAGCCTTGATGTTGTTTTTAAAATGCTTTATAAATAAATAAATAAAGTAAAAGTCTGTATTTTTTATCAAACTCCCTCCCCAATTATTTAACTCTAGAATCAACCAAAACACGTGAAATCAATCTATTAACTTTGTGCTTAACAAAGCTCATAACACCACAAAGTGCAAATCTGTATCAATCGACTGAATAATAAATACACTTCAAACAACAAGAAAAAACCTTCTATATAACATGAACACTGACATATATTAAGTATGAAACAAAGAAATAGCTGTATCTCTTATTGACTGTGTCTTTATTGTCAGCATTTATTTTAAAAATGCTCTGAGTAATACTAATCATTCAACTGTGTAAGTAGTCTTAATATCTGCAATTTAAAATACTTTAATTGTGCCTGCTACAATACATAAAATTATTGAATCAACAGCTTTGTTAGAATCTGTGTCAGTGGAGAAGTTTTGGATTACTATAGCAAATTACCTGTTGAAGGTTTGCATTTAAAGTTAAACCAAGACTTTCTCTTTTAATGGTGGAGCCATTGGGAGGAGTGTTGTTGAAATTATCACTTTATAAATTAACCTTATGTACCTTTTGCTTACATAAGGAAAAAAATAAGATTTTTTATTGTTGACAGCCCCGTGCCATGTACTGTATTTATACCTATATCTACTGTATACAGGTATAACATAAGCTGATTAATGTCCATCCAGTAGCTAGAATTACAAGAAGCTTGCTTCTAGGTAAAAGACTTTTCCTAAATTTAAAGGAAAGTTACTTACAATGAAAGCAATATTGTGGAAATTCAAGAAAAAGAGCTTTCAAGTTGTCTTTCTGAATTATTCAGCATATTTAAGCAATCAATGACGATTGAGAGAGTGCTTCAAGCTCCAGAAAATCAATCTCTGAACAGTGAAATACAAGATTAGAAAGAGAAGCTTCAGCAAAGCATACAATTAGAAGAAATGTAAACAAGCATACAGTGAAAGTGAAACAGCAGCACGTAAATTACAATGTGCAAATGATGATGACATTTTGATATCCAGAATTGATTTGTCTCCTTCTGGTAAAGATCTCTTATGCGGATAGTTACCTGTGCAACCTTCATCAATTAACAAGTCTCAAGGACAAACACTATATAAGGTGGTCATTTTTTACAACTATATGTAGGTTTGTCATGAGCAGAAGGCCATCTGACATGAAAATTAAGACTATAATAATAATACATTTTATTTTTTTGTATGCTCCTTTCTAAACACTCAAGGACACCAAACAATAGACAAAACACCCATTATAAACAAAACTAAAAATACAAAAATGAAAATCAGACAGAGCAATTGTGATCAAAGAGAAAAAGCAGTCTTAAACAGATGAGTTTTAAGTTTAAATCTGAAAAGTGAGAATGAATCAATATATTCCAGAGCTGGAGAGCAGAGCATTCAGTTGGTGGTAAGACAGATGAATGGGACAGTGAAGTGGTTAGAAGAACAGGATCTAAGTATGCGGGAGGGAATGGCAACATGGAGGTGGTCTGTCAGATATGGAGGGGCAAGGTTGTGGATAGCCTTAAAAGTTAACAGAAGAATTTTGAAGTCAATGCGGAATTTAACTGGAAGCCAGTGAAGCTGCTCTAAGATGGGAGTGACATGGTGAATAGAGGTGTTCTAGTAATGATGTGGGCAGATGAACTCTGACAAGCTGAAGCTTATAAAGAGATTTTCGAGAAAGATCAAAGAAAAGGGAATTGCAATAATCCAGACGAAAAGTGACAAGGCTTTGAACAAGGATAGCATTTGTATGTGGAGTGAGGGAGGGGTGAATACGATTAATGTTACGCAGGTGGAAATATGCAGACTGGGAGATGTTATTGATGTGGGACTGAAAAGATAGAGTACTGTCAAGGATTACACCCAGACTCTTAACCTGTGGGAAAGGGGATACAGAAGAATTATCAATAACAAATGAAAAATTATCAATTTAGGATAATGTTGATTTTGTACCAAAGAGGAGAACATCAATTTTGTTATCTAAGTTAAGAAAATTTGAAGAAAAGCAGGATTTAATTTCTTCTATGCAGTCAATAAGTGAAGCGGGTGGAAAGGAAATAGTAGGTTTTCTAGTGAGGTAAAGCTGGGTGTCATCAGCGTAACAGTGGAAGTTAATGTTATATTTATGAAAGATATTGCCAAGGGGAAGGAGGTAAATAATGAAAAAGAGGGGCCCCAGAACAGAGCCCTGTGGCACACTTGAAGTAACAGTGGTAGGATGGAATGTGAAAGATTTAAGCTGAATGAACAGAGTACGGCATAAAAGATGTGTGGGTAATGCCAATCGAAGATAATGTATTAAGATGAGTAGTGTGACAAATAGTGTCAAATGCCACACTCAGATCAAAATGGATGAGAATAGTGATTAAACCAGAATCAGCTGCCATAAGGAGTTCATTAGTAACTTTGATAAGTGTCGTTTCTGTACTGTGGAGGGGGCGAAAACCAGACTGGAACTATTCATACAGATTATTTTGAGATAAATGAGAATAAAGTTGAATTGCCACTATTTTTTCAAGAATTTTGGAAATAAAGGGTAGATTAGAAATAGGACAAAAATTACTGAAATTAGTCAGATCGGGGTTATTGGGGCTATTGCAGCAGTTTCAAAAGATGAAGAAACAGTTCCACTGGTGAGATAGGAGTAAATTATTGCAGAAATAAGAGGATCCAAAGAAGAGAGGCAGGGTTTAACCAGAATTGTGGGAAGGAGATCCAGTTGATAGGTGGATATCTTAGACTAACAGATGAGATCTGAGATTACTGAGAAAGAAGGAAGCTGAAAAGTGGAAAATGAGTGAGTAGGTGGATGAAATTCAAATGAAGTAGTGGAGGAATCTGTATCGAGAGACTGGTGTATCCTCTGGACTTTTTCATTAAAAAAGGACATAAGCGAATTGCAAAAATCAGTTGAATAAAGGTGAGAAGGTAGAGAATCTGGGGGTTATGTGATATTATTAAGCAGTGAAAACAATGACTTGGTGTTACCTTTATTGGAAGAAATTATGTGAGTATAATAGATTTGGTTTGAGTAATTAATACTCGAAGAATAAGTCTGCCAAATTAAAACAGTTGCTTAGTCCATTAGATCGTAAACTAATCATAAAAAAAAGTTAAAAAGTTACCGGCGAGCAGCAACAACCAGTCCCACCAGCGTTCACTCAACCGTGTATTATGGATACAATTCAACAATGAAGATTAGTTCCAAACTGTGAGAAGTATTTAGTTGAAAAATTATTTATATTGAAGTATCTGAAATCTGACAGTAGCAAAATTCAAGCATACAGGCTATCATTATTGTTTTTTTTTTTTTCAAAAAAGCTCATACAGTAATCTATCTATATACTGTAAAAGCCAAATACCACTGACTCACTCATCATGAAATCTCCCAAATCACGAGGACCTGGGACTTGAAATTTGGCATATAGGTTACCCTTGGCCCATAGGTGTTCACTAAGAAACAGTTTTAAAAATTTCGTGATCCAAGCGCAAAATTTCTTTTAGACCTGTTTGTATGTCTATCCACTTTTCACGAGAGAACTACTTAACGGATTTAGATCAGGTCTATAATTAGCTTGAACATTCCGTTGATTTTGCGAATTTCTCATTGAGCTAAGTATCATAGTTCGCTTGCGGTAGCAATTTATTAGTGCGAATCCGAGAGACACTCATTGGGCTGTGGGGCAAGGGCCCTCCTCACTCACGCGTCTGTCTTGGGCCGTAACCTTAACTCCGCTTAGTTATCGAACGAGAGAACTACTTAACGGATTTAGATCTTTTTTTTCTATAATTTACTTGAACATTCTGGTTGATTTTGCAACTTCTCTCATTGCGCTAAGGATCATAGTTCGCTTGCAGGAGCGATATATTCGTGGTAATCCAAAACAGAGGCTGCGGGCCAGGGGGACGTGAAGAGTGACATCAGGAGTACAGAGCTTGGCAGGGCCCTCCTCCCTGTCCTGTTTCACTAAGTTACTTTCTTTAATGAAATACAAAAAAATGTCTTTAACATTATTTTTTTTGAAAGATGACTGCTGTAAAATCTGAAATTTGCTCTTTACTATTGACACACTAATATAGAAGACAAAAATACACCTCTAAAACAAATGTATAAAAAAAATCTGAAAAATATATATGTATATAAGAAATAACGTTAAAGGTTATTTCTGCTCTGAAAAGGAAAGTAGGTAAGAAACACAGAACCAGGATATACATCTGAAAGGCTGTGTCTTTTTCCTTCTTTTCTTTTCAGCATGGAGGTGACCTTTAACGTTTTCCCTTTGTAGATGCATGCTAACGCAGCTGTACACTCACTATATGCTTACAATGGAAAAATCTCAATACATATTCTTAGCAATGATACAAGTGATTAGTGTGGTAATTACTGTATAATATGCAATTAATGAAAAGGATAAGACTATTGTATACTTTTAAGGATGAGTATGACAGCCCAAAATTACTGTGAGATGATTTCAGATGATAGTTAGAGGACAAATCAAAAAAATTGTCAGAGAGTATGAAAATGGTCAAAACCAGCAAAGACAAAGAAGAAGGAAGCATTAAATCCTTAAAGTCAAAAATAAAAGAGGTCAAAACCAATCTCGCCCAAAGCTAAACTTTTGGAGTACTTTGAAGTGCTAACTGACACTAAGATCTTTTCAAACCTAGATTAACCCAGGAAGGGACTGCAAACATGTTGATCCCCATCATATTTATATCAGGAGGTATACTAACATCACTAACCTCATTATTCACACTCACATGTTAGTCTCCCGGAATTAGCAAAAGACAATTAAAAATTGCATTGCACTGAGATGTAACAAACCAATGAAATCCAACTAGTTAAAGGCAATTTGAAAATGTTAAATGAAAGTAAACTGTAATATACCTTTTTCAAAACCATATAAAACCACCAAACTAAACTTGCTATGTTTAAAAATATGAAATACAGATGCAGATTAAGTTGATATATCTGCATTAGGCAGCCAAACAGATAAAAGGGAGATCAACTAATGATGATGGCAAATATTATGTAAGTTTGTCAGCACCATATTTAAAACCACTATGGTTATTTAACAGTTTTTTTAACGTTTTCATTTCTGGAGGGGTGGAAGCAAACCCCTGTTCTCTGCTAAACTTTAGATTACCACTCTGAAGTGAAGAGAATCAATTTAACAAGCAATTACATTTTTTTTAGAAAAATGTGATTATAACTGTTACATGTAAACTTGCACTCAAACTGATCCTTTTACTACCGAAATGTCAATATGGATGAAGCTCTTTTGCTTGAGGATATTATGATCTGGAGTGTAAACCTTACAAATGCAAAATATCTTGTGACTCTGGGTATAAATTACAATTTGCCCTTGTTCCAAGGCTTTATTACTCACAGTTTTACACTGTATCATCAGTAAGAAAAAGAAAGAGAGTCATGCATCCCCAAGGCACGCTTACGTCACAAGTCTACTGACAGAAGCAAGTGGTTTTACTGGAATTACCTATGTACACATCTTTTTACTTAAGGCATTACTGGCAATTGCCTAATGAGCTTTCCAATTAATCTTTCCAATTAATAACATTTGATTTCTGCTTGTGGTCCATTTAAAAGCTGTAGTCAGTCTGAAAACTTTTTTCTTAATTCAATTGATAATGACTGCTCTTCAACAGACCAACAGAAAATATAAGAAAAAAAAGACTCCGTGTAGATAAAATGAGTTAATCATTCCTACTTCAAGCAGATTGAAAAAATACATTAAATGAGTTAAATTGAGTTTATCCCAGGGAATGCTGAAGAGCTCAGTAATAGTTTACAATAGCTGTATTGTGGAATAAATGTTTTGTTTTTGAAAGTACCCAAGGCCAATGCTATCTCACTATTTTTTGATTTAGGATTTGTCCTTCAAAAATAGCATAATCTACTGGAGATATGGTAGCATACCTATGATTTCTTTGGTGCTTATGGTCTGCAAGATTATTTAACAATTACAACAATTCTTACAGACTGTGCATCATATTATTAAATGGCTACAAATGCTGCATGGGACATAACAAAAACCTAACAGGCAACACACACAATAATATGAAAAAACAACAGATATCCAGTTCTTGACAAATGCAAGTGATTTGTCATAATTGTGAGAGAATAAGTTTAATAGTAAAGGAACTCAGAGATGAAACCTACTCAAAATAATCATGCAAAGTGTCACTAAAACCAAAAACAAAATTCTAAATCAAAATCGAATGTAGCACGTAAAGTTCTTTTAAAAGGAAACACAGAACAAATTAAATTCACCTGCAGATTCTCAAGGAACAAATTGACAGTCTCAGATATCTACAAGTGCACTGCACTGAAATTTTAAACTCCTGAACTAGTAACATCACAACCTCCCAGGCCAAGTCCCACGCCACATCTTAGTAACTCCTCCACAAAATGGCACCACTCATATAATGCAAAATGGCAGGAAATGATGCCAAAATAATTTAACTATTCTATGAGGAAGCAACAAAAGGATATGAATAAAGTGGAGCATCTGATATTATTTACCTTGACTTTCAGAATGCATTTGATAAGGTGCCACATGAAAGGTTTGACATCAAACTAATAGACAAGGGAGTTCAGGGTGTTGTTTGCAGAACTGGCTCAGACACAGGAAGCAGAGGGTGATGTTACAAGGAACCCCAACAGAATGTTTGGAGTGGTGTTCCACAGGGGTCAGTGCTAGGATCACTGCTGTTTTTAATATATATAAATGATTTGGTAGGCATATAAGTTCCAAGTTGGTAAAGTTTGCATATGATAACAAGCTATGTGGATCTGGAGATAATCTAGAATCTGTTGAATCATTACAGAGGGACTTAGACAGCATCGATTCTTGGGCAGACTTGTGGCAGATGGAATTTATTGTAAGAAATTTTAAAGTATTACATGTAGGAAGTAAAATATCAGGTTTGAATACACAATGGGAGGTCTGAAATACAATAATACACCTTATGAGAAGGATTTAGGAGTCGTAGTGGACTCAACACTGCCAAGTGCCATATAGCGTTCAGAAGCCATTAAGAAGGCAAACAGAATGTTAGGTTATATAACACAATGTGTGCAGTAAAAGTCCAAGAAGGTGATGCTCAAACTTTATAACGTACTGGTGGGGCCTCGCCTGGAGTATTATTTACAGTTTGGGGCTCCAGACTACAAAAAGGACATAGCAGCTCTGGAAAAAGTCCTGAGAAGAGCGACTAGGCTCATACCAGGGCTACAGGGGATGAATTATGAAGAAAGATTAAAACAGTTGAGCCTTTTCAGTTTAAAGAAGATTAAGACGAGACATGACTTCTTCTTCTTCTTCTTTCAGCTGCTGTGTTTAAAGTTATGAAGGGAACTAGTACAGTGAATTGAGACTATTATTTTGCACAGATATTAGAAAGTTTTTCTTCACCCAAAGACACTTGGAATAAGCTACCAAGTAGAGTGGGAGACAGTATAACTTTTGGGACTTTCGAAACTAGACTTGATGTTATTTTAGAAGTATTAAGCAGTTACGACTGACGAGTTTTGTTGGGCTGAATGACCTGTTCTCATGTAGATTGTCCTAATGTTCTAAGGAATTTTTGAAATCATTATCAGAACTGAAATCTGCATATTTCAAAATCCAAAACATGTTTTGAAAAAGATCAGATATAAGTAACAACAAAATCAGAACAATTTTAAATATAATTTACTTTATAACACAAAGATTTAGTGGAAATGGTTGAGGAAGACAAATTTCCAGCATGACGCCTGTTGTAATTCACATTTATATTTAATTTTTGGAGGCTTTCCAGAAGCTTTAAATTACATAATACATCTTTGCTTGAGTTTTCTGACCCAAAGAATCTGTTTGTTACGTCTGTTTTTCATTTAGAGACCTTATTTAAATGTTTATCATTTTTTAATGTTATTTCAGTGCAATTTTGTATTTACAATTGGCACTGCCATTCTGAGAGTTTTTTTTTTATCTCATTACCATGGTCACACATCCCACAATGCATTGGGATGGTGCAATGATGTGATAATCAGTGCAGCTATATAAAGGTCACATCTTACAGGTCTAGTCCATGCAAGACTGAATTTATGTGCAAACTACATGCTTTCATTTGTGAAAGTTCCAGATTAGACTTTTATTCTGTACTTTGGCTTTGACTATGATTTTGGATTAGCTTTTCAGGTTTTGTTGTTTCTCACTCTGTAGTTTTGAATTTTGCCATTTTTTTTTTATCCTGTCTCTTCTGTTGGGGCCTCTATCATAAGGCTTGCGTTAACACATAAAAAGGCTTGAAATACAACTGTATGTATATGCAACTTCCCACACAAATTTTGGGACTTATAAAAGAAACCTTGATGGGGGAACTTGTGCATATTTATAGCAACTGTGACTCATGCATATGCATCATTTCGGACAACTGGGAGATGACAACATCCTTGATCAAGCAGGGAAATGCTGCCAAACCAACTAAATGACATCTTGCACACATAATAATTCATATTTCTCTGCTGTTGTTATGATATGCATTGATGTGACAAATATACTACACCTTAAAAATGATGAATTTGATGTACACACTATATTGTATTTCAAGACGTCCAATGCTACACATTTGCACTGAAGAGTTTTTTTTTTTTTTACATCTGCTACCTGTTGTCACTTCTCAAGTAAGTAGCCAACATGTCAGGAATATCTCAGCTGAGCTTCACTCCATCATGCCTGCTGTGCTGGCAGCCATTAACTGTCTGGCGAGGCACTACATCATTTTCATATGGTACAGGTGTATGTGCATAAAACAAATCATGTTTGCCATCATAAAATAGCAATTTATGGTACAGCCCAGTTCTCCTAACATAATAGGAGCAATTTACTGGACTTGTATTGTAAAAAGGGCACCTTCCGAGAGCAAAGTTGCTTTTGTTAACCATAAGCAGTTACATTCCATCAATGTACAAGCCATCTAAGAAATGTCTGGCAAATGTCATGTCTCTGTGGCCTGGGTCAACCCGTGATTAATTTATTCTGAGGCACAGTAGCTCTAACAGACATGACAGTACTTTACATGGTGGATGGCTTGTTGATGAGGTAACTGGCTAAATCCTCAGTTTTTCATATGGCTTTTATTATTCATTGTAACAGCAATCATGTTAGTACATGTGCCAGGTGATAGTGACTACCCACTCAGACGCTGGCTCCTCACACCTTTCTGGAACCTTCAGAATACAGAGGAGAGGTGCTATAATGCTGTGCATATTCTTGCACTCACAGTTGAGTAGCACAGCCAGATACTCTTGAATGGAGGTGATGTGCCGACATCCATGACGTCACTTCCATGGCCTTCATAGCAAAATGACGCAAACCCAAAACGTTGCAGAGATGTTCCATCAGATGACGGACCAAATTCAGCAACTCTATTACAGGTGGGACAACAACAAACCTGTATCACCGAAGCTGAGGGACATCACCAGGCTTGAGTGGCTCTCCAGAGAGATCTACAAATGGGCCGTCACAGGTATTGCTACCGTTACATCCTGATGATAACACTGAAACCTATTTCTTAATTTCTGAGAGAACAGCTACCCATCATCACTGGTGGGCACACATATTGGCACCGTTTTTGAGGGGGCCGGCTCAACCTGTCCAAGAACCATGCTGGAGAATATGAGAAACTAAAAGCCGAGGGACTCCTGCAACATGACATCACTCCGGACCAGCTGGTAAGAGCCTGCCATGAGTGGACCTTCATCCTCGAAAAACCGACCAGGTCCTAGGGTAATGAAATGTGGTGTCATGTGGGCCTTTGGTTAAAACCAGAAACCAATACTGGTAAAGAAATAACGGAGTTGGTCACCTTCAATTTTCTCATACAGGCCCTACCCAAACATCTAGCCCTACTAGTCTGGAGACAGGAGTATAAATATATGGATAGCCTCATACCAGCCACTGAATGTCACCGGGCTGCCTACCAGGTTGAGAAAACAACTCAACAGGCTGAGAGTTATAGGCCTCCCCAGGGAGGAGTTGCCCACACCAAGCCCACGTGGCACAAATTAGAGCCTCTGGTACGGCCCAAGGAGAAACCCTCACACCCGCCTCACTGTTACAAGTGAGGGAGGCCTGAACACACCATTCCCAACTGTCCTCGCTATGGTGAACCCATAGTTTGCAGCTGGGCAAAGTGAGATAGGTACTGTTTATTTACTAAAGCATTATCTTTACCACAGGAGGAGGTGGTGATAGTGAATGATTACAGTTGTTGCTTGCCAGTATGTGCTATTGTGACAGTGGGAAAGAGGAATGATTAGTCTAACTTGTATCCATGGGGAGACCCGCTGATATAAGACTGGCCAATGTATTATCAACTATCAGAGCGTAAACAAGAAAATCCGGGTAGCTGTAATGCTGGGTCCACCCTACCCCATGATTCTTGGGTGGGATTGGACAAAAAGTATAAGTGAAGCTACGATCACTACCTCTAAAAAACACTTGCCCTAGCGATTAATGGAGAAGACCCATCACAAGTTGTTCCCACACCACCTATACAACCAGAGGTAAGCCATGTTAATACAGCCACCCAGTTAGATGAGAGTGACATAACGACATTGCAGTATTATGATGTAAAAGAGGCTGAGGATGTGACGACCCGGTCACACCAGATCATCTTTCAGAATTACATTTTCAATTTAGGCAAACTTCGGCTCCTTTAAACTGGAGGAATGGATTGATGATTCCTTAAAATTTGCTTTGAATGCTGTCACTCTGAATGATGGGCAGCATACTATGTTATCCTATGCCACAAGACCCACACTTTATTTTAAAAAATTATTTACTTTATCGGCTAGCTTGCATGAGGGTGAGGTGGGGTCGTTATTGTTAGTACCGCGGACTTTCTGTTGACAAGTCTGCGAGCTGGTCCATGCTCACCATTCAGGTGCCCACTTAGGTACCGAGAAAACACTGGAAAGGATGGTCAGTATCACTAATGAAATCCTCACGGATCAAAGGACACACTTTATCTTGTGTATTTCCAGGGAAATGGCCCAATTACTCCACATCAAGCATTTAAAGACCTCCCTGTACCACCCACAAATGGACAGCTTAGTAGAGCACATTAATCAAACACTCAAACAAATGCTACGTAAGGTGGTCAGCGAGGATGGAAGAAACTGGGATCAGTTGCTTCCCCTCATTTTGTTCGCCTACTGGAATGTTCCACAAGCCTCCATGGGCTTTTCTCCTTTTGAATGACTATATGAGTGACAACCCTGAGGCCAACTTTACATATTAAAAGAAGGGTGGGAAGAGGAGGTTAATCCTTCACTAAACATTTTGGAATATATCTCCCAGTTACACAATAGATTTGGGAAAATTCAGCTCATTCTAAAAGAAAACCTAGAACGTGTACATACAATGCAGGCTATTTATTATGATTGGGGAACAACCCTTTGGGAGTTCCAGCCAGGGGACGGGGTCATGGTTCTTGTTGACACATCCCATTCTAAATTATTAGCTCATTGGCAGGGTCCATATGAAGTTAAAGAGTGGAAGGGCTTGGTCGACTGTTAGAGTAAACAACTGAATAGGCAACCAACCGAGCGGAAATATCATGTTAATCTCCTGAAGCCATTGAAAGACAGGAATCCCAATACTCACTCTGCTTCAGCCCACTCCTTCTGCACATCCAGTCAGTTTAAAATCAGTTTTGATCTAACTCCTGACCAAAGATGAGAGCTCAAAGAAGTAATCTCATCTGTCCAAGATGTGGTGAGTGAGAAACCCGGAAGAACTTCCCTGGTTGAGCATGACATTGTTACTGACCTTTGAGTAGTCATTCAAGAATGCCCATCCAGCCTCCCAGAGGCCAAACGAGGTGAAGTCAAATCAGACGGATGTTGGACTTGGGGTGTAATCGAAAAAAGTTATAGTCCTTGGTCCAGTCCCATCATTCTGGTTTCTAATCAGGATAGAAGTTGCAATGACTTCCGATGGCTTAACCAGGTGTCTGTTTGATGCCTACTGATGCCCTATGTGGATGAACTCCTTGAGCAGTTACGAAGGGCTCAGTACTTGACCACCCTAGACATGACTAAAGAATACTGGGAAATTCTCTTAGTAGCATCCACAATGGAAAAGACAGCATTTAGTACCCCAAGCGTACACTGACAGTATACGGTCCTCCCATTTGGTTTACATGGAACACCAGCGACCTTCCAACATCTGATGGACAGGAGGCTACGACCCCACTAAGCCTATAGTACCACCTATCTCAATGACATAAACAACTATTCCAGCACCTAGCAGAATCACATACAACAGGTACATGCTGTGCTACTGACACTAAGTGAAGTCGGCTTCACAACTGATGTAAAGAAATGTTTCTTCGGACTACTTAAGGCCAAATATTTAGGGTACTTGGTGGACAGAGGTACCATACGTCCACAATGTTCTAAAGTTGCTGCCATTGTAAATTTGCCTTGTCCAAAAACTAAGCGGTGAGTACAAGCTTTCCTAGGATTAGCAGGTTACTATCGCTGGTTCATACTCTAGTTCTCTGAAAGGGCTGCCCCATTAACAGATCTGACTTAGAAGCGAGCTTCTAATACTGTGGTTTGAAATGAAAAAACAAAGGAAGCATTTCGTGACTTAAAAGAGGCCCTAACCAGTACCTGTTTTAATAACTCTAAATTTTTCCTTGCCTTTTATTTTACAGACCAATGCCTGTTGCACCATGCTGAACCGAAGCATCGACAGTGTTGAACACCTTGTGATGTTCCTAATTTGGAAACTACTGGACCACGAGATGTGGTGTGGCGGTGGAGAGAGAGAGCCCCTGACCATGAAATGGGCTATTAACCAACTGTGAGACAACCTCCTGGGAAACCCGTATGAAGTTAAAGAGAGGAAGGGCTTGGTTGACTATTTGATTAAATAACTGAATAGGTGACCAGCCAAGCAGATATATAATGTTAATCTCCTGAAGCCACTGAAGGACAGAGATCCTTAGTGACAGACCACGCTCTCTTACAATGGATGGCCCTGCATAGGGAGACCATGATGCTGTGTCTCGTGTTCACGACCTCACAGCTTGGGTCACCTGATCCAGTAGATATGGGCCTTGGGCTACTGTCACACGTGCGTGCCTGTGGAAAAACATACAGGCTTAGATAATAATAATATTACTCCAGGTCACCCACTGGCACTATGCATGATTGTATCTCGTCTTCTTTCCCCTCTGCAGAAAGGAAGATTGACATGCTGACATCCATGAGATCATTTCCTGTGTCAACCCACCTGTGTCTGCCTCTTCCTCCAAGAACCCATCATAACCGGAAACACCTCCATCTTAGGACAGACTAGTCTGCGTTAACACACTTTTCATTACAATATATTGCGTTTGCTAATGGGTGCACCAGAACCTGTATCAGTGTCTTTGTGCTTTCTTACAATACATATAATTCATATATACACTGAATTATCTTGGTACTCACATATTTATGTGACACTGTTGTTATAATATTTTAATTTTTATTCTTTACCATTGTTTGGAACAAGCTTTTTTTCATCATAAAAAATTGTGCACATTTTCCTACTGACACTGGCTTGCACCCTTAATTTTAACTTGGCCCTATTTAAGTGTGAGTGTGGTTTTTTCACATGAGTTAGCCCCGTCATTCACTGGCATCCTATCCAGTGTTGGTGCCAGACTACTGAGACAGATTCCAAACTGGTCAATTAAATTAAGAGGTTCTGAGAATCATCTCTTATTACCATATTATAACAGTCTACTGTATGTCGATCTTTAAATCAGCATTGAGTTGGGTTGACTACCAGCATGACATGGTATTTAAATGGCTACATTCCAGTGTGCCTTACTGAAAAATAAAGTTTATAAATCCATTGTGGGGTCGGCACGGTGGTGCAGTGGTAGTGCTGCTGCCTCGCAGTTAGGAGACCCGGGTTCGCTTCCCGGGTCCTCCCTGCGTGGAGTTTGCATGTTCTCTGCGTGGGTTTCCTCCGGGCTCTCCGGTTTCCTCCCACAGTCCGAAGACATGCAGGTTAGGTGGATTGGTGATTCTAAATTGGCCGTAGGGTGTGTGGGTGTGTTTGTGTGTGTCCTGCGGTGGGTTGGCACCCTGCCCAGGATTGGTTCATGCCTTGTGCCCTGTGTTGGCTGGGATTGGCTCCAGCAGACCCCCGTGACCCTGTGTTCGGATTCAGCGGGTTGGATAATGGATGGATAAATCCATTGTTTCAATAATAGCAGATGGGATCCTTCTTAATAAAAATTATTAATTTAACATGAGATATGCTTTATACAGAACGCCATGTATTTTTTAACACAGAATGTGAGCAGCAAAAAAGTCTAATTATTTGAATAAGACATCATGAGCAAAAGTAGGGACTGGCCTCTAATTAAGAAATGGAATTGAATGAAACTCAAATAAAGATAGGCAATTAACCATGATTTAGTTATTTTCTGAAGCTGGTAGGTATGTTGTTTTCCCCCTTATTTTGTATCTTGATTTCTAAGACAATCTGTCCTCCTGTATTATTATATTTTTTATAATAAATTCCTTAAGTTTATTTGGGTTTGGGATTTGTACAATAGCATGAAATAATGCCTAAACCTACACACGTTGGTAAATATAAATGTACAGTATACATATAAATAATTAAATGGGATTGCCACCAATGCCAAAAGAATTAAAGCTGTGGTCACTTCAGGTTGTCCATTTTAGTGACTGTAACTTATCGACAGCATCTTGTGTGATACAGACGTACATTATAATTTTCACCTGATTTTAATTTATATTTCTTTGACTGTAACTATTTATTTGACATCAAGTAAATCATTTTCACCTATATTGTTTGAATGAAAATGTGCTATAGAAAAGAAATACACTCACACACAATAGTCTGAACACACACCAAAATAACTAAAAGGAAGAAAACCTCTGCCTTGAGAGTCACAGTCATAGTGAGACATTATATAAGCATATTTCCAATGGTTTAAAGGAGCCCCAGTAACATTTCCTGGCACACATCTGCTGAATAATTTGTTGGTTAAAAGTCCTCAGTGATAGTATGTCAGATAGAGGATATGCAGAATTGTTGGCACTTTGGTTTTGTTGTAATTCTCTCCTTTGCTAGTACCTCCAAAGGGTCCAGAGTGTGTCCCATAATTGAGCTTGCCCCTTTAATTAGCTTTTTTATTTAGTGGGCTTCACTTGAAGTGATGTTACCAGCCCAGTACACCATAGCGTAGAAAATCACAAGCCATCACAGAGTTATAGAAGATATGAATGATGTCACTACCCACATTAAAGGAATGCAGTCTCCTAAGGCAAAATAGCCTGCTCTGCTATTTCTTATATACAGAAGTTCTTCTGTGCTATGAAACCAGTCCAATTTGCCATTGACGTGGAACCCCCAAGTATTTGGAGGAATGCAACACCTCTACATCCACTCCTGAATAGTGACCAGATATAGAGGCTCTTTGATGTGGTGAAAGTCGTTATTGCTAACATTAAGTTGCAGACAGTTTTCTTCCTGACTCCAGTACTCGGTCTCATTGCCCTTATCAATGCACCCCATAAGTGCAGAATCATCAGAGAATTTCTGCAAGTGACATGAGCTGATGTTATATTTATAGTCTGAGGTGTAGAGTAAAGAGAAAAGGAGACAGAACTGCTCCTTGTGGTGCTTCAGTGTTTCGCACATTCATATCAGAGACACCGCCCTTGAGTCTCACAAACTGTGGTCTGCCTGACAGATATTCCATTATCCAGGAGACCACAGACTCATGCACCTGCATATTTCTGACAATGGATACAGTATGTGGTGCTAAAATGACCTAACAGACCCTACGTCTAGCTTGATAAAAGCTGTTGAAGTCCAAAGGCATATGTGAGATCCTGTCTAAAGCAACAAGCTCCTAATAGGCACAAAATCAAATCACTAAAGGAAACTAATCAAATCACGAGAAAAGCTTGCTTGGGGTACCAAAGCACAAAAAAGAAGTGTTTGCTAAAAAATGAGTGAGCAAAGGCAAACACTTTATCAATGTTAAATCAGCAATGAACAACTGACAATCTATAAACTCCAGGCTTCCTTTTATAGAGGAAAATAGAGCCAGTCAGCAGCCAAACAAAACAAAGTAAATAAAAAAGGCAAAATTATACAACTACAACATGGATATGTGTTGACTGGGAATTAGCCAACCCAAAAGACATTAAGTTTACACCAGATCAAAGTCTGTGTGTGTTTTGTTTTTTTTTGGATACTCTGAATTCCCATGCACATCTTAAAACATGTAAGTCAGATTAAATGGAAATTCCAAAATTAATCTTTGCGAGTGAGTCATGAATGAACCCTATGGTGGACTTGTGCCTCATTCAGGGTTGGTTTATGATGTTGGGTACATTATCATGGAATTCTACCACAATTCTTCTCAGGTCACACATTTTGCTCTGTGGTAATTGCAGTTGGTCATCCTTGAACCTGTGACATCTGGATTACAATGGCCTTTAGAAGCAGAGCAATTCCTGGTGACAGCAGTATAATTCTGTCACTCAGCTCCCACCATACTGTGCAGCACTGACTCCACACTGAGACAGGTTTTAGCCCCTGAAATCCTGAGTAAGGATTAAATGAATTAGAAAACAGGTGACATTTTATCAACTTTCACTCTGCTGTCACAATACTGTTGTCTACTTGAATTTTGATGTTCACAGCTCAAAGTAGTGCTATTATAAACAAAATGCAAACAGCTCTTTTTTGTTGTTGTTTTTGTTATTGATAATTATTATTTGTTTTTCATTTCAGTATTATGATAATGTAGATTTTTTCATTTAAGAGAACTAAGAATTCTAATTAAGATCAAACAGTGAATGGAAGACTTGTATTGATGAATAACAGCCTTGTTTATATGTAGTATGTACTGCAAACCTTTCAGTGTAACGACAGGTGTTATAAAAAAGACAGTTACAACAAATAATGCCTTGTAGTCAAGTTAAAATAATAGCATGCATGGCAAATAATAAGAATAATTCATTAAAATAAAGTTAAATGTGCTTTGGAGCACATGAGTAGAAAACAGAGTGAACTAAACATAAAAATAAGTAGAACAATAATCTTCACTCTACAACGTCAGAGGTGTTCTAATAGTATTAGTTCCTGTTAAGTATGTGACATGCAGCTCAGACAGATCCAATTACCTCAGTTAAGTATGTCACATGAAATATTTACAAGTTGGCACCGAACAGTTGAGCACATGTGGCCGCATCTTAAATTTCAGCACACAATGCAGGGAAAAACACTTTGACAAAACATTTAGAACCACCTACTTTCATAAAATACACTTAACCATTCGCTAATTGTAGCTAAATTCAGTGACCTCTGTACGTTCAATAAATCAGGGAAGCTCAATTCAGCATTTTTACTAGGTAGTATACGTATAAAATTTCAAGGGATGGAAATGCAAACTTAAACTCTTCATCCTTTGGTTTTAAAAACTTCATCACAGTGAGTGTCATTGCAATGTATTCAGAAAAGAATACAAATTAAGTGAAGGAGATGCTAAAGCCTATCAGGACTGAAAAAGTGAAGAACAAAAAAGACTAACCCAACTGTAGATGTTAATATCACACATTAACAAAAATGTATAAGTGCTGGTATTGATTTTTGATCAAGTGATGAAACTTCAGTGGTTCTCACAAAAGAATAAAATAATATGATAGCATATTCAAAATTATAGACAGTGGTCTAGTGACAAAGACCCTGGACCATTAATATATTTCAGATGTTTGATGAGAGCAGATTATTCAGGGCAACATAGTTTGGCAGATAATATTAAACTAATACTTTATTCCTTAAAGATCTAAAGAAGCTATAGTTTATCTAGTAATTTGGTTCATGATTTCACAATCCTCTATATAAAGAAAAAGTGTTCATTATTTATGTAAATATTAATGCTAACAAGCTTCAATTTCTTTTCATATTTAGGATTTATTTTGAATTATTAATTAACCTGTGATACTAATTCTGCAATGTGGCCAATAATTACCATCTTTGGCACAAATACCATTTTATATAACAGAACAAGGTTGGCTTGCTTCCAGTCTTAATGAATTTAGTAGATTTACAGTGGTCTACTAAAACTCACTGTGAGAAGTGTGATCTTTATAGCAAAGACGTTCAAGAGAACAAAGGAAGTAGCAGGTGGTGAGTCAACTACGATACCCAACTTGTCTATCACAACAGCAGTGACCCACAAGAAGTCTGACTATTGTTCTGTCTCCTCCCACTAGGATGTCTTTATTAGGATGAAGTGGGGATTGACTCACTTTACAAGAAAATGGCTACTGTACACGCTTTTGACTGACAGGGAGTTTAACACTTTGGTTGCCAGTAGTGTTGCCTTTTCTGAGAAGAAATGATTTTGCTCACCTAGATAGTAGTCTACATCTTTATAGTATCCTGGAAGTGTTTTATTCACAACGCAATCTGGTTTTACAGTATGCATTGTGGTAAATCAGCCCCGACACAGACAGGCACCGTGACACAAGTGCAAAAACACATGCCTTTATTTCTTGTTCTTTTTCCTTTTTATAGCACACAATGCCCACAGTTCTCCCACAAGTAATTCTCAGTTCTTTTCTTTTCCTTTTCTGATTCTCTCTCTCTGTCTTTTCTTTTGCTGCCTCTACTCCTCTCATTGCAAGCTCTGTCCTCCTCCTTCCGACTCCAGCTCTCTGACTGGAGTGAGGCAGCCTCTTTTATAGTGCCCCCCCGACGTGCTCCATGTGTGCTCCCATTAGCTTCTGGCAGCTCTCCCGGGTGTGGTGGAAGTGCTGCATGGGCACCCAGAAGTAATACAGGTGTCCCCGGATCTTCTTCTGGCAGCACTTCCAAGTTTGGCAGAAGTGCTGCCGTCCAGGGCTCCACAATTGTCCAGGCGGCCGATGGCCACTGCCAGGGTTGAGCTTCCAAGCTACAATCCCATGGCCCCAATGCAAACTGGGGGGGCTGCCCTTTCAAGTGACTGGGGAGGTATTGTCTCTCTCCTGGTCCTTCCATCCTCAAGGCATCCCGGCTGAGCAACAGCCCTAGCCATCCGCCACAGCATGTAATTTTAGATTATTTGATTGGTTTTGAATAAAATTTGACAGCTTTACAAGTTTTTTTTTTTTTTAACTGAGTTGCATAAGCTCTGAGGCTTCATCTTTTGTCTGTCTTTTTATGTTAAATTTGTTGCCACTCTACAATGTGATATAATGACTGTACAGGAAGAGCCTTATGGTATGGATTGCACTGTGCCACCTGATGTGACTGTGTATCATAACTACATCCATGGATCCATGGATCTTATGGCAGAAGACCAAAAACAAAAGCACTGATATCTTGGTTTGATGAAAGAAGCAGACTATGACAAACCCTGCCCGGAATATATTTATCTCATGTGTGCTTGATGGCAAACAGAATCGACATATGAAAATGAACTTTTTTTTATTACCTGCACTGTGCTTCACTGAGAAATGGATGAACAACTCTATCCTTGACTGTGCAATGGACTTACCCGATTTCACGCTATACTGGGCGGACTGAATTCCAAAAGTCTGCAATTAAACAAAGCAGCAGAGTGTGTTTCTTCATTAGTCTAGGTGTAGTGCTGTGATGGTTGCTTTAAATCATGATCCTTAACCTAGAGTTGCTTATCATGGACTGTAAGCCATTTTATTTACCACACAAGTTCTCCTCAGTGGTTCTAAATGGTGTTTACATTCATTTAATGCAAATCATTATTTTGTACAATTGTAAGTATGCAGATTTAAGTCAAGTCCTTCTTAAATATCTACAGCAAATCAAATTTCCTACCACATATTGAAATATTCTAAATTACTACTATGCACCTCTAAAGGATGTTTATTGTACCTTATTGTGCTTATTGTGCCCCACCTTGGCAATTCTGACTATTCTATGATACACCTTACTTCTGCTTACAAACAAAAGCTGAAAACTGCAATGTCTGTCAAAAAACAGCTAAATGGCAGACCAGCAAGGCAATAGAGGTGGTGCAGGATTGCTTTACCTGTACAAACTGGAGTGTGTTCAAAACTGACACCTCCACCATATATGAGTACACTGATGCGATAACTTCATATATGAGTTTTTGGTGAAGATGTCAGGACAAAGAATATGCGTTCAGATGTGGCAATCATGGGGAACACAAAAAAGCCAAGTATATTTTGGAGAAAGGGATTAAAGGTGGCAAAAGAGAGTAGTCTGATAACCTGCAGGAATAGTTATCTACACATGAAAGTGCATTAGTCTGGAGAGGCCTTAAACAGGAAAAAAAATTAAACATGTCTATTGATCCAAGTCTGGAACTGTAGCATTTACCTTTATGTGCATTGTAAAGCTGCCTTTTATTCAGTAATGTCTTGTCAGTTTACTTATCCTCTGAAGAGATCTTTTAGGCTTTCTATAGCTTCTAATTTTCATTATGGAATTATTCTGCATTTTATAAAGTAAATTTTTATCACTAACTCAATGCTCAACTCTCTCAGAAACAGTACTTTCATTCTAGTTTATTACTCTAAGTTTTTGGTGCCTTAGTTAAATGCATCAATAACAAGGAAAGATTGAAAAGATCACGGTACAAGAAAAAATAGGGCCAACAAAATTTGACTCAAAGGAATAACTATGGTATACAAGTATTTGAAAGATTAAAAAGGAAATTGAAAGAAGAATTGCTATTGAAGTCAAAGCAAGCACCAAACAAATTTCATCGCTACACTAGTAAAAAACAGTAAAGAAATTTTGAGAAATCACATAGATGCTCTGGGAGATATCATTGAAAATGAAGACAAACAGTAAATGTACTAAACAAATAATTCAACAAAGTTTTTGCTAAAGTATAAATAAAATGTAATGCCCCAGGCAGAAGTAAAGATGGGTTTCTAGTATACAGACATTAAAATAAAAGAACTAGATGTGCATCAGGCCCTTGGTGTGTTGAAAACAAATGAAATGCTCAGGTCTGATTGGATTTTACCACTTGTACTAAAGAAATGAAAGATGCTATATCATATCACTTGATTTGTATGAAGAAATATTTTGTAACATTAGTAGGCACGTCAGCCTTTATTAAGCAAATTGTAACAGTCACGTTGGATGGGAGAAGAACCCGATGTTTGCAAAGTTGCACAAGGATAAAAGAATAAAAGATCCTGGTACTTACAGAATAATAAACATTATATGTACAGCATGCTAAATTATGGATATTATTATAAGAAAAAAATTAGAAGACTACTTTTATGAAAATTATAAATAATACCCAGCATGCATTTATGAGATAAAGATCCTGTCAAATCACTCTATTAGAAGTTTTTATAGAGATTTTTTTACAACCATCCTCCTAAACTTGACAGCCTAGGAGAATGATGGAAATACAAAAAGAGAAGAAAAATATAAAGAGAGTTAAAAGTGTTCTGTCTAAAATAACATCTTTCATTACAATCAGAACCCTCAGTAGAGTACTACAATAAGTAGAGACCTGGTTGTCTTTCCCACTGTTTATCCTACTTCCTTTTTGACATTTTTAAATGCAGTTTCAAAAAGTAATTGAATTATGTTCAAGAAATTAACTTCTTACTATTTTTAATACCAGCAAAATGTTAAAATTGGTTTGTGGTTCTCTATTCAACTATCTCTTTGATTAAATTTTGCAAGCTCCACTACACTGTTTAGTGACTTATTCTACTTATTTATTGCCCACTGTATGAAACATTTCTGACATTTGTACAAAATTTACTTTCAACCAACCTTCATCTATACCTTAGTTTTTATTTACCTTAAAGTAGCAATTTTATTAGAAAAGCAAAATTTCTGAAACAATTATAAAGTGTTCTTTTTTAATAATCTTAGCATGCACGTGTTAAATGATTATTTAAATTTTAGGTTTGTAAAAAAAGTTAGATTTGACACACAGGACTCCTTTCTAAAATTCTTACTATAAAATAGAGGACTGCACATCCAAAGAAATCCCATGTGAATGAGGGACCCAACTCAGAGTTTATGGCAGTCATAGGTGGTTACCTGGGGGTGGGCAGTCGGAGTCTAGATGAGTTTATTGAAAAATATTTTGATGAATTATATATAACTATGTAATGTTTTTAAAAGCTTAAAGATTTAAGAGTCATAAACAGGTTTACTGACACCTGTATATTTTTTTCTCCTTGTAGTTTCTGCTCTTTTATGAATTCACTAAGGCTATGCGTCCAATTCATATGTGATTGGCAGCATAATTGAACATTTTTGGGAGCAGGTAAAAGCAGAAAAAAACTTTTTCTAGGAGTGGATTGAAATGGGGCAGACCTTTTTCAGAAACCAGCAGGTGCATGCTGGAACTTTGTCAGGCATTGATAGGATCAGGATGGAAAATCAGTACTGTGAAGATCTCTACTGTACATTTCACTTGATTGCCTTTTTATATAGCATCAAATTCATATAATAAACAAAGAATCAAATGAAAACTTTGTTCATCCTAAACAAGACAGCAGAAAAGTGTTCAGAGAGACAGAACATCCAGTGTAGTGTACAGTAGATTAGCTATTAGTCATTGTAGATATCTGAAGCTGCAGATTAAACACTCTTTACTCTTTATGTGTATGATTAAGAGCAAATAATTTGTAAGGGTTCAAAAAGTGTGATTAACATGCTTGAAATATGTATTTATTAAAAAATGTATGTTGTGATGATGTTTATGAATGTCGTGTATGAAATAAAAAGGATAATGTAGGAGCCATTCTTCTAAATTTCTTCTGTGACAAGTAATAGGTTTACTCTTAGGTGCCAGGGAATTTGTAGTCTAGATTATTTTGTCAAATTCACACACGCACACATATGCTATGCATTTGTGTATTTGTATGTATAT
This sequence comes from Polypterus bichir lapradei, assembly GCA_026402145.1. NCBI lineage: Eukaryota > Metazoa > Chordata > Cladistia > Polypteriformes > Polypteridae > Polypterus > Polypterus bichir. The sequence continues at coordinate 254,494,597 of JANRMT010062791.1, forward strand.
TGTCACCGGTAGGGAGCATAATAGCACCCCAGACCCCAATCACAATCTCACAAATACAGTTCCAGGTTCAAACACAAACATTTATATTATAAACTACCTTTGACAGGTGTCTCCTTATGCAAAACTCAACAAAGCACCACAATGTACCTTCTCTTTTCTGTTTCTTCTCTTCTCCTCTTTTCCATGGCGAGTGTCATCCAGCTCCTCTCCTGACTCTGACTCTTTTGGCTGAAGCAGAGCTACTTCCTATTTCTTTCCTAGCAGAAATAGAATTAGGGACTATTAATCCCTGCAGTGTCTGTTGGGGGCACCGATGGAACCCAACACGGTAGCTTTATTGGACTACAGTTCCCAACATGCCCTATGTATCTGTAGAGGTACTGTAACCTAGGGACACTGTCATGTAGCATTTTTGGGGGAGTAAATAACCAAAGTAAGTTGCCTCCCCTTGTCCCTTCATTGTACTAGCATCCTGGTTAAGGATCCTTCATCAAGTTCTTCCACAATGCCAGCATATCCATTTATGTGCATCTCCTGGCTGTCGCAGGGACCACGCATCCTATTTGGTGTCCAGCCTCCCATCCAGGTAAAAAAATTTGAACCAGCCCAGTTCGACTCTCTGTTTTTCAAATGAGGAAGGATATCAGAATTACTTGTATTTTCATTAAAGCTTGGAGAGAGAGTCCAGTCACATGGCTTACAGTGCATATTGCCATTACATCACTGTGTTTGGACCTTAGTGTGAATCCTAATGAATGGAATTTGATTCTCCTCCCCTTTTCTTTTCATGGAAATTTATGATTTTTCTTTCACAGTGAAATTTGACTTGTATTGTATGTGTGATCTCTGATCCAGGGATATTTTCTGCCTTGCACCCGTTACTGAGAGGTCAGATTTTGTTTCCCCTAAACCCTGTCCTGTGTGACAGATAGGGGGCGCTGTCGTCCCCTTGAACCTTCAGACCAGATGCCAAACACCAGATAAAAGTCCAAATAATGACTTTATTAATACAAATAAGTGCACAAAGCATCTTCACCTCCACTATACTTAATAATAAACACAATAATACACAATCAATAACTCCTCCACACCTCCCAGCAGCTCAGTCACCCTTCCTCCCAACTCGGCTCACTGCTGGGATCTCCCACAGTCCTTTTAAACTCTTTGACCCGGAAGTGTTTCTGTCCCTCAGTCCAAGTGACTTTGTAACACTTCCGGGTCGGGTGAAAATTCCTTTTCTTCAGCACGGAAGTACGTCACTTCCTCTGTCCCCTCGACTGGGAAGTACTTACGGGCTATAAAGAAAATAGAAGTCCCTGGTCCTCTCTACAGCGTCCCCTGGTGGTCCCCACGTTATCCAGCAGGGCTGTGAAAAAAGACTCCAATGTCCATGATGCCCTGCAGGAATTTGGGGCACCTCCATGTTGGAGGGAGGGCTCCATGTGGTGGCTTGGGGGTATTGGCTGAGAAAAGCTGCTGGCCATATTCCACACCTGCAAAACAATTTCAGATAAGGAAATGTGGGTGCTTATTGTCTAAAATAATATATTACTGAATGCTTATTTGTCAAAAAAAATTATTTATTTTTACATCTTTATCTTGATTTTCATTCAGTATTTCTGCAACTACATACTTAAAACAGAGATGAACAAACCACCCCTATAGTGGCTGTTTGCATTCCTTCAGTCTAACATTTACCTGTTTTTCTGAACTTTTAATGCAATCTGTGTATAATTCTGCTTTTTTTTCTTTAAGAATGCCTGGCATGGTGCATTTTGGTTTTCTCCAAAACAGGAATACAGAATTGTATTGTGCCAGCATGGTAAGACAGCTTTTAGAAATTTTGCCTCATGGATCCAGCATACTGTGTTTGAATCCTGTACCTAGTTGTTTGGGTGGGAGTACACATTTTCCAAAGGTTTGCATGGGTCTTCCTCCTGGCCCAGCGTGAGTGTGGTATGTTAATGAATGAGCTCCCTGTTCAAGGTTGGTGCCTGTCTTAAACCATGTGCTGCTGGAATCTGGACTTCCACAACCCTAAATTGGCTGAAGTGTGTTTGAGCAACTTTTTTTTGTTAATATTTTGTACATTTTAAAAAAGTGTTCATTCTGTTTGATTTCAGTAATGTTACATTTACCTTAATAAACAGGTTACTTCTAACAAGTGGCCATAGATGTGAATGATAGAAAATTATTATTCATTTATTCTGAAATTTGCTCATCCTGGTTCCATTACCTTGTGGGAGCCTTTTAGAGAGAAGTGATCTGACTCATGCCACTGAGACTAAAAGCCGATAAGTGATATTAAGAGCAAGACAAATCTGTACTAACATTTGTTTGAAGATCAAAATAAAAATGACAGAAAATAACTTGTTCTATCAATTAAGGGGTTCTTTTGTACATAATTTACTTTTGACAGCCACTCCAAGAATGAGTTTGTTTTCAGCATCCATTTATATGTACTGCTGTCTACTGTGCAGACATATTTTATGCTCTCGGCCCAACTAGTGATCTGAATGCATCAGTATTTCTTATTTATTGTCTTGTGGTAATGAAGATGTTGGGAGGGAGGTACAGATATTTTGGTGGACATGCTCAAGTAACATAATTGCTAGTCTTTATTTTCCAGTAGGAAGTGAAATACTGTATCGTGCCCCTGATCTAGTAGTATGTGCCAATTCTTATCCTATCAAAGATTTACCATGAAGTACATGGGGAGAATTCAATAGGGAATGGTTTTGCTTTAGATCAACAAGTTGTGTATGGACTTATTATACACTTCAGCAACTTGCCTTTCCAGCATTTTGGCTTCAACTAAACCAATGTTGAACTATTGGCTTGCAATTGATTGATTTTTTTGTTCTTTGCAAGACCTGTGTAGATGATGGTGGAATAAGAGAGCTTACAGGTTTTATTATATTCCTATTGTTGTTAATTCCCAATTATTATTTTTTAGCCATATTTCACTTAACTTCACATTATTAGCAGATGAGAGAGGCACTACCATAGGGTTTCTTTCTTACTATACTAGAACCAACTAATACTGTATATCGTACCTTGTCACAAACTCCACAAAGAGCGATAGCAAGGTTTGGGGCAGCCACCCGTATATTATTTTCCTGGCTGCAAATTGCAAATAAATGACACCACTGATGTGCACAAACTGGAGTCCAAAACGGAATTGAGGGAACAGAGAAAAGGTTGAGGCTTTTAAGGGGTCAGGGTAGAAAGTGACGTCAAAGGGGCCGGGATTGGAAAGGTCTTCAGACATAGGTTCGAGCCTGGATGTGACATCAAGGGGGCTGGAGCTGGCAAGGCCTTCCTCTATAGGTCCGAACCCGGAAGTGACATCAACAGGGCCAGATGGAACTGCCCGAGAATGGTCTGCAGAAAAGTGAGATAAAGAGTCAGTGCACTCTGCCACATCCCGGTCAGATTTGGAATTGCCCCTACTCAAGCCCTTTAGCTTCCTCCCATGCGCACATGTGTGACAACCTTCAGAAAGGATTCAGACCATTTCACTAATTTTTTTACATTCTGTTATGTTGCAGCTATATGCTAAATTTTTTTACATTCATTCATAATCTTTCTCTGATCAAACAACACTCAATACCCCAGAACAGCAAAAGCATTTATTTCTATAGCAAATATTCATACAGATTATGTAGTTCAAAGTATTTTACAAGATTTCCAAGAAATAGTTACAAGAAAAGAAAAACAAGTTAAATTAGTCAAAATAATAATGAATAAGTTACAAAAATAAATCAATAACATAAATGTATAATTAGTAGAAAAGTAGAGTCTAATATATAATAACTAAAGGATGAGTATGATAATAAGGTCAGAAGGCCAGAAAGACTGAAAAAAACTCCAGTTAAACAAAACAAAATCTGCATTGGTTCAATAATCATTCTAACTAACATAGATGTCCTCAAGACATTCCTCATTGTTTCCAGGCTTGGTCTCAGAAGATTCAACACAGTAGAGAAAAAAAGGCTGGGGAATGACAAAGCAAAAACAGGATTTTAGAATTCTTTGCAAATTTATTAAAAATAAAAAACTGAAATATCACATAAACTCTTTGCTATGACACTTGAAATTTGGCTCAGGTGCATCCCATTCTGTTGATCACTATTGAGATGTTTCCACACCTGGTTTCGAGTCCACATATGGTAAATTCAGTTGGTTGCACATGATTAAAAGATGCACACACCTGTCTATAGAAGGTCTCACAATTGTCAATGAGTATTTGAGTAAAAACCAAGCCTTGAGGTCAAAGAAATTTCCTTAAGAGCCTAGAGACAGGGTTGTGGTGCGGCACGGATCTGGGAAAGGCTACAAAACAGTTTCTGCAGCATTACATTTTCCCAAAAGCATCGTGGCTTCCTAATAACTGTTAAGTGGAATAAGTTTGGAACAACTACAATTCCTCCTAGAGATGGCTACTCAGCCAAACTGAGCAATTTGGGAAGAAACACCTTTGTAAGAGAGGTGATCAAGAACCCATTGGTCACTCCAATTGAGTTGTAGACAATCTACAGTATGTGGAGGTGAGACAAACTTCCTGAAGGACAATCAGATGGCAGAGTGAACTGACGACACATGAAAGCTAGCTTGGAGTTAGCAAGAGGACACATAAAGGGGTCTCAGACTATAAGAAACAAGATTTTCTGGTCTGATAAAACTAAGATTGAACAATGTGGCCTCAATTCTAAATGCCATATCTGAAGGAAATCAGACACCGCTTAGCATTTGCGCAGTAACATTCCAATGGTGATGTATGGTGGAGCCCAGTCTTGAACTCAACTGAACATATCTGGAGAGACCTGAAAACCGCTGTTTACCAATGGTCTCCATCCATCCAACCTGAGAGAGCATAAAATCTCCAACTCCAGATGTGTAAAGCTTGTCATGTAGAAGACTACAGGCTGTATTTGCTGAGCATGGTGCTTCAATGATGTATTGAGCGAAGGGTCTGAATACTTGAGTCAATGTGATATTACTTTTTTTATTTTTTAATATATGTATAAAATCTTCTAATATGTATGTTTTGCATTGCTATTCTGGGGTATTGAGCGTTGCTTGGGGAGGGAAAAATGCATATACATGACTTAAGCATAATGCTGCAAGGTAAAAAAAAAATGAAAAATGAGGGGTCTGAATACTTTCTGAAAGTACAATAAATGTTAAAAGACAATACAAATATTTGATTTTTGATTTTTGTTAAATTGTTTACATAATGAATTTAGACGTTTGGAGAAAGTGTTTAATAGAGAATCCTGTCTGACAAATTGTGGGAATTGAGAAAGCTAATTACAGACGAATGGATAGTGTCTGCAGTTATGTCAATGTATGAAGAAGCATGAATTGTGCTCACTATAGCATATGGGAACAGTAAAGGTTTTCAGTTGAAGATGGAGTTGCACCAAGGATCTGTTTTGAGTTCATTACTTTATATGATTATGATGGAGATGGCGACCACAGAAGTGTATGACAGTTCACCATGAGAGCTCTTCTGTGATGATGGTCTTGTTTTGATGACAAAAAGTTAATTGGATTTGAGGGAGAAGATAATGAAATGGAAAGCTATTAGGAATTAAAAGACCTCAAGGTAAATGTAAGCAAGACCAAGTTAATGGTTGCCGTGAAGGGCCAGAAAGTATGGAAGAGATGGGTGTATGGGTGTATGGCTGTGGACTGTGTATGATAAAAGTGTTGGTAGAAATTGAACAGGATGCACAGGCTGTAGGAAATGGGTGCATAAAAGATGTAGTAGTGTGATGGGTAGTCTGCTGGCGGCGACCTAAGGTTATAGAAAATGTGTGAGAGTGACAGTGCAGAATGTTGATGTAGCAAGTGTTAAATTAGATGTCAACGATAGAGTTGTTTTGAAGAAAGTGGGGAAGATATCATTCCTACTATAAAAAGTATTCACCCCTTAGATATTTTCACATTTTATTGTTATATAATATTGAAAAAAATATAATATCAAAATGAAAAAATCTCTTCAAAGTGATCTAAATTAAATAGAAATATAAAACACAAAAGTATTGAATACCTAAGTATTCACCCTCTTTAAGTCAGTATTTAGTAGATGTACCTTTGGCAGTCATGACAGCCTTGAATCTGTATGCACAGGTCTCTATCAGCTTTGAAAATCTGGACTATCTAATTTCTCCTCATTCATTTTTGCAAAACTACTCAAGGTTTCTCACGTTGACTGCGGATTATGGATAAAAGCCTTTTTCAAGGACATCAGGGGATGTTCCTGGTCTGCAATGATGTTTAGATAGGTAGTACACATCAAAGCAATACCCCCATTAATGCTCAGAACCAGGGTTTCCCAGTAGAACTTTGCCCAGAACATCAGGCACTCTGTAGTCTTCTCACCACACTACATCCTGGTGCCATCTCTTCTTTCAGAAACAATGTATACATATCTCACCATTCACACCATGCAACACAAAAAAGGATTCATTAGACCAAGAAACCTTCCTCCTTTGAACTGAGGTCCAATTCCGATGGCTGTATGTCCATTATAGATGCTTTTGACAGTGCAGCATAACTGGCATTGAACTCTGACCGGACTGCACAACAAGGTATGATGCCCTGTAGGCTGTGACACATTACTCTTGTAACTATCAATAAAATTATCTTCTATTTATGACACAGTAACCCTTCTGTTGGTTCATACTAGACATAATAGGCTTTGTTGACCCCTCACATCAATGAGTCTTGGCCATCCCACACCCTGTCAGCAGTTCATGTTCTTTTCCCTCCTCGGTAGGTAGTCCTACTCACCACACCTGAGCTGGAGATGCTCTGACTCAGTCATCTGGCCATAACAATTTGGCACTTCAGTCAGTCAGGTCTTTACATCTACCCATATCTTTAGCATTCGAAACATCAACTAGGAGTACTCAATGTCAATGTACTGCCTAATATATCCCTAACCATAATATGGTTGTTTTTATGAGATAATAGATGTCATTCACGTCATATAACACTGATCATAGTGTTTTTGTCTCATCATTGTGCATTCAAAAAGTGAACGCAATTGTTTTAAGACACAGCACAAGCTGCCTTTAAAGTTGTCAAATATCAAGCATAGGATAATGAGAAAATGGGTTCACCAAATTGATGGAGAGGAAGAATATAGAGTACGCATTTTAAAATAAACATGCATAATATACACCCTTTTACTCAGTCATTTTTTTAAAGTAACAGAATTTATTACAGAAAAAGTGGTATGCATGTTTACAACATTCCATTTTCTACAGATGTGGTTTAGCCTGCAAACCCTCCTTCAGTGGGGTCTTTATAGAAAACTAATAAGATGTAAATGCTGTACATGCCACTCGCTAATTTGGCGTTAGGGCGTTGTTTATTTGTGATTTATTATTCAAATGCATTCATCTCACATACTTAGTACTTTTAAAAGTGTGTGTAAGAATGTCTCACCAATAATAAATGCTAAAATTAGTGTTTAAAATTAAACAAGAGACATGCCATTACAGAATGAAAGCAGGTGCACACAGTTGTGTAGCTTTCTTATTACTTTCAACTATTTTTATGTGTCTGGTCTAATTAAAACATTTCAATACTTGTTTGCAGAATCAAAACATTCTTGCTTCAACTTGCTACCTCAGGTCGATCTCAAACCAATGAAAAAATAAATTAGTTATTGTCATTGCAAACCTCTAGAAGAATGGGTTCAAATCCAGACTCAATTGTTCTCCCCAAGTGTATGTGAGATTCTCTTAATTTAGTCCATTTCTACCAAAAATAAGTAGGTTAGACTAATCAGTGAAACTGAATGAGTGAGTAAGTTAGGGAATGAATGTGAATGGTCCCTGCCTTGTTCCAGATACTGCTAAGAGAGGGTTCAGCTCCCTTCTTATTTAGCTGTATTTCAGAGAAAGACATTTTGTAATATGACTAAATTTGCCATATCTGTGTAATTATTGTCAATTTCTGGGCTTTTACTATTCTAATTTAATGTATTTTGCATTAAAATGAGTAGGAGCTAAAAAGTTAATTATCAGTCTGTCATTTATAATAGTATGGTGGGTAGCATGGTGACTCACAGATTCAGTATCTCAGATTCAAATCCCAGTAACGTTCTGTATGGATTTATCTTGTTCTACCCAAATCTGTGTGTGATTTTCTTTCAACATCCATTGACACCCACAAAGGAATGAGCTTGTGAAGAGATTCAACCATACATTTGTCTAAAGCAGAACATTAGCTGGACTAGCATCACTCTGCTGTGTCAAGATCCTTTTGATCCACTACCCAGGAGTCAACCAGAGTCACACCCACAGTACTGGTGTTTGTTTGCTTGCTTCCCACACCCATTACCTTGACATTTGGGACACCTCTTAAATCCATTATCAGCACAACACCAGAGTCCCAGTATGTATAAGATCACCACAGAGACTTCTATGACCTATGCTGTCACTCAGGAACATCCAAGGAACAGCAGTGATCAACATAAGCTTGCAAATGATAGTCACTACTAGGTGAAACCACTACAGACTGGCAACCAGGTGTGGTTCTAGCCTGCAGCTCAAGAATGGAATGTGCCCTAAATTTACCAATAGCTGTTGTGGGCATTGCACCATCATACCTTGAATATCCAAGTTAGCACACAGGGTAAAGCTAAGGCACAGGAGAGGAAGTGGTGCACAGCAATTGACTCGTCTGTTACCACTCTAAGGGTGAAACACAGTAACCACCACTGCATCATAAGACAACATAGAGCATTGAACATTTCACCAGCTGCCACACCTCTTCAGCATTTTGGTCCAATGGGCTAGAAGCTTCAAAAAGTTTTGAAAAGAAGCTTTGCTGCTTCAAGAAGTTTTAAGTGCCATTGCAAGGAGCTAGACATGGGTGTCATGGCTGACCTTTTGGATAAAGTCAGTGATAACAGTTTTAGGAGCAGTGGCAGTAGGGAGTGAATCCCAGCAGGAGAAAATACATAAGTTACTGAGGAAGTGGTCCTTTTTAAAAATTAGCTTTCTTTCATCAGATCGCCCTACATTGGCTCAGCGCATTGCTACAATAACATTGTCAAAAAAGCTTAATTCAATTCAGGGTTTTGGGAGACACAGCTTATCATGGCAGTCCCAACCTTGGACATCACAGGATCTTCTCATGCACACTGCTAGTTTGGAATTGCTTACCTAAAATGCATGTGTTTGGGGATGTTGGAGGAAGTCCTACACAGCATTGGGGAGAATGTGAAAATGTCATACAGACAGCAAGTGGGCACAGGCTTCATATCCAGGACACTGTATCCACTGTGTCCCTTTTTCTGGATTGCACTGACAGCCTGTAAATTACTTGTATCTGCAAGTAAATATTTCACTCAAATCTGTACATGTGTCAGTCCTACTACTATGCTGTTCCCACTTGAAATAAGCAAATGATAGACCTCACAAAATGTTTCCTTTTGTAAGCTGTGAAATATGTAATGTTATTGAATTTGATCAATCAAAGAAAGAAATTTTATGATTCTCCATATTGCATCCAGGAAGCACTTCTGGGTTAGGCGGAATCTCACTAAACTAAGGACAGCTTCTTCAGCAGGGCTGCCCATTGGAACTACAAGTCATGTGCAGCCCTGCGAGTGTGCATACAGAAGACATGCCAGAGAGTTTTGCCACCTATTGTGCTGGGGGAGCATGTGGCTCCAGGAGTCAAATTCCTTCCCCCCTTCCATTATCAAGGCCTCCCAGTCAGGTAAGGAGCTATTCATTCCGACTAGGATGTCAGCCAACCATGTCTTCTATGACAGTATCTAAACTGAATATGTGGGCAGTGCTTATTATTGGCTGCATCTCCCATCCAGAAACCTGGTTCAGGTTCCAGGTGAGTTAGTGTCTGTATAAAGTTTGCATGTTCTCTCCATATCCATTCTAAAGATGTGCAAGTTACGATAACCGTGTGTGTGGAACTGCATCGGACTGGCAGGTCAGGTTACCACAATACAATGAGCTTCCCATGGCACTGCTATGAAAATGTATACAATATGAACGGCTTGATTATGTATTAGAAATCCCAGTATCCTCTACATAAATACCTCTTTCAATCTGCTATTTCTGGCTAATATATATTCCACTGATAAAATACTGCAGCACCATGTGTTATGCAATTTCTGCCAAATAGTTTTTTTTTGTTGTTGCCAGGAAGAGAAGTCCAGCACATCTCGTTGTCTGATCCAACCTCTCCAAGCTTGTTCCCAGGCATAACTGTTGCTTGTCACGTGTCGTATCTTTACACAAGTGAAAGGCACTCTGTCCTTGAGCCCCTCTAATCTCATATTATGATCACATGATGCACCACACAGACTTCTTTTTACAACAGAACATGTACAGACACAAGGTCGAAAACTTCACAAAAAGCTGTAATATTCCTCAGAACAAGTTTCTATTGTATTGCAAAGCATCCTGGCAGACAACTGTGTATTTTTGAAACAGATGAGGAAGACAGTAACATACCGTATGCTTTGTCTGATGTTTAGAAATATTTCCAAATAAGCAGAAGCATGTTGAATAAACAATACATTTGATTAGATTTCATTTAAACCAAAAATAGTCTCACACCACAACCACTTTGTACAGTGAGCACCATCCCAAAGTGCATTTCAAGTGTAGAGATTTAGTCCAATCCATTTGTTTTATAAATAGGAGCCCTGAAAGGATAAGGGGCTTGCCTAGGATGGAACACTAAGCTTCAGTGTTGTGGTTTATAGTGCAGTGCCTTAGTTAAAAGGGCCACACTGATACTCAATAACTATTGGTATCCATTTGTAGAGTCACAAATCAACATAACATGAATGCCTTTAGGATTTGACAAGATACAGTACCAACACAGGCATGAAGAGACTGTTGTCCACCCTGACAAGATATGAACTTGATTCTAGCCAAAGCAGTATCGCTTACCCCTGTCCAGTCATAGCATTCTATTCATTTGTTTTAAAATGCCACGTTGTTGCACTGAGGCAGAGCATCAAAAGGGAGCAAACAATCTTGGATGTAACATAAATCTACTGCAGAACACACTCATACTCTGCCATCTTTATAGTTAGACGTCAACCAAATCTGCACGTCTTTAGAAAGTGAAAGGAAACCAAAGTACCTGGAGAAAACTCTGATAAAGTGGGAACATGTAAGTTCTACACAGACTAGACAAGGCTAAGTACTGAACCCTGCCTTATAAAGCTATGAAACAGCAGCCCTATTCACTGCACCACCCATCTACCCATAAGCAACATAGCTTTAAAATATTACTAAAGGTGCATTTTACTGCACAGTATTTATTTATTTATTTATTTATTTTTTTTTTGTTTCACTAGAACTTCAGCCAGCTACACATAATTTGGCACACACTACAAAGCTGATTAATTTCAAACATTCTTTAGCATAAATTCTTGTGAGGATAAACCGGGAAAAATTAAGCACAACCGAATATCTAAGCAACTGAACTGCACTCTCATCATGGGAGGACTTTTAGTTTTAATTTAGTACTTCTACGAAATGGACTTCAAAGGTTTCTGGCATTGGTTCCAAGAAAGTTCACTGTGGATGGAGACCCCCATCACCATTAATATAAAACATGGAAACAGAATCTCACATTCTGTCTTCATGTGCCAATATTCAGCAATAGACCAGAGAGGAACAGCTCAGCTTTCATTTGCTTTAATTTGCTTAACATTTAGGGAATTTGAATAAATGGGTATAAGGCATAATGTCATATACAAAGAACAACAGAGGTTGGAACCATTTTGACATCTAAAAATTTTACCTTACCTCATTTGATGAAAACACAACGGATGACAGGTACTGTATAGAATGGCAGTGTGTATAACATTAAGAATAAGAAAGCTGCATTTTTTTTCGTCTTGTTTACTGGTAATTTGTAACATTATGGATACTACAAAGCTTTAGTGTCCTGAGTTCCAACCCCAGACTAGTTACTGTCTTTGTGGAGTATCAGTCCATATTTACATTGACCGGATACAAGTGAAGGCGTGCATGGGAGTGAGCGTTCTCTGAAATCTCTGCCAATCCATTCATGCTTGGTCCTTGCCTTGTTCTTAATGCTGCTTCCAAGGTCTCTGGTCTTGCGCAAACCCATGTTAAAACTAACAGCTTCTGAACATGATTGATAATACTTCTGATATGTAAAATACATATACTGTAGACATTGTTTATAATCTTGCGACAAATCAAGAAGTTTATGATTTATGTTTTATTTTTTCTGTTAATGAATAAAAAATATTAAGTTGATTAATTTTAACCTTTGAATAAACTTATTTGTCCTTTAAAAGAATTCTCTCTGTGTAAATGTTGAAATAAGTTTCCTTTTACCTGTTTTTGTGTGTGTACAATTACATTCTTAATATAGTCAAATGCTGTCATATGTTTATATTAATTTATTTTTCTGCAGTGTCAGTCAGTCAGTCAGTCATTTTCTAAGCTATTTAGTCCTGAACAGGCTTTTGGAGAGTGCCAGCGCCTATCCCAGCTAGCATATGGCGCAAGGCAGGAACAAACCCTGGACAGATCGCCAGGCCATTGTAAGGTAAACACACACACCCACAGAGACAGGCCAATGTTAGCATTAGTAGTCCACATAATGTGCATGTCTTTGGTAAGAAAATGGATCACCCAGGGAAACCTATGCAGACACAAGGAGAACATGCAAACTCCACACGTAAATGACCCAGGATGCGAACCCTGGTGTCCTTACTATGAGGCAGCAGCACTACCACTGCATCACTGGGCTGCTCTGGTATAATAGTATATATACTTTAAATACAAATATTGCAAGGTAGGAAGGGAGCACTAATTTATTACATGATACACTCATACTGGGCCATTGTAGCATCACTAAATAACGTAAAGTGCTCATCTTAGACATGTGAAAGTAAAACCAGAGAACCTGGTGAAAAACCTTAAATGGATATTGGGTAATCTCCATATAGAGAGGGACTCCACTTTGGACCCAGCAACAATGAAAGGGTAACCACAATGCCACTAGCACCACCTGTGGAAAATATTTTAATTGCATTATTTTTCATAGAACAGCACAATGGAGCAGTGGTTAGCATTGCTGCCTCACAACTCCTAGGAAATTCTGTAAAGTTCATTTTTTTTCCTATGTGCATGTGGGCTTTCACTAGGTGTTCCAGTTTGCTTGACTCTCAGATTCCATTGTACGTATGCATGATTGTAGTTGATTGCATGTGTTTTCCCAAAGATGGACTGGCATGAGTTTGCTTCTGTCAAAGACTATGTTGATACAGACTATGCTCGGGCGTCATGAGATCCAGTTATGAAAAGAATTGATAGAAGGGTGAACTTTAACTTACTTTTTTTAATTACTCTTTCTTCAGGAGGTAATCTCTTCCTACCTTCTAAACTAACACATTTAAATATTAAGAGTATTTTTCACATATAGTTCTCAGGTTTTGTGACTGTATGTAATGAAACTCATATCCAATGATACCATTAAGATCATTTTGATGCTTTTCCTAGCATACATGACAATTACAGTGTTTCTAAAAAGTATTCACCCACTTTTCACTCATTCATCCATCAGTTTCATAACACTTGTTCAAGTCCAGGTCATGGGGGTAACAGTTTGAGCAAAATTGCTTGGAAATCCCTTTTCCCTGCCACTTCTTCCAACTTCTCCAAGGGATACCAATGCGTTCCCAGGTGCGCTACCTGAGCTGTCTCAGTCTGCCCTGAGGTCTCCTGCTGGGGAGGTGTCATGGAGGCATCCTAGTCAGGTGGCTGAACCTACTCAACTGGTTGCTTTCAATATGGAGAGGTAGCGGCTGGCTCTACTTTGGTCTCCTCCGCCCAGACACCTGGTGAAGGAAGCTCACTTCTGCTCCTTGTATCTGTGAAATCGTTTTTTGGTCACTACCTAAAGCTAGTGACAAAAGGTGAGAGCAGGAACTTAAATCAATTGCAAATTGAGAGTTTTGCCTTTAGACACAGCACTCTTTTCAACACAACTAACCAGTACAGCCACTTTTATCTGCCTGCTGCTGTCCTGCTCCCTTCTTCCCTCACTTGGGACCGCAGGATACTACTCCGCTTGAAGCAGCATCTCATACACATCCTGGAGAGGGAAGTTCACCCTTTTCCAGCTGAGAATCATGACCTCAACTTGGAGGTGCTGACCCTCATCCAGGCCACCTCACAGTCGGCTGCAAACTCCTCCAGTGCATGTTTAAGGTCAGAGCCTTAATGAAGCCTGCATAACCACATTATCTGTAAAAATGTGATCCTAAGGTCATTAAGCAGGGTACCCGCCACTCTTTGGCTATGCCTAGAAATTCTGTCCATAAAAATTATGAATAGAGTAGGTCGCAGAGTGCAACTCTTGTGGTGTCCCACACCTACTAGGAATGAGTCTGACTTACTGCCAGCAGTGCAATCCAAGCTTTCACTTTGGTTGTACAGGGACTGAATAACCCACAACAGTAGGACCAGTATCCCATACTCTTGAAGCATCATCCAGAGGACACCCCAAGGAACATGGTATGCCTTTTCCATGTCCATAAAACACATGTATACCGGTTGGGCATATTACCAAGAAGTTGCAGCAGAGCACTGGTTCTGTATAAGGACATCATTAAACTAAAGCACACTTCTGTACTGCCAGGAAATGAAGACTATGGCAGGACATAAGGGCAACAAATTTAGGTTCCAAAAAATTAAATGTTCCCTGGGAGGATCACATACAGGAGTCATACAAGAGGAAGTGTGCCAAGTACAAGGATCTTCAGGAGCAGTGCCGGAGACATTGATGGCAAGTTTGTTGCCTATCAGTGGAAATGGGTTGTAGGGGGTTTGCCAGCTGCTCACTCTGGAGAACTTTCACATTGCTAGGCACGACAGGGGTTGAAAAGAGAAGAGCGATCAGAGCCATCACAGAAACTGCTGGATCAGAGTAGTGATCTGTAGACTATAGCTACTGGAACACAAGTCAAGGACTGAACATCCCCGGCTGGGTCACCTGGGTGAGGATGTCTGATGTTGCAAGACCCAAAACACCCAATGACCCCAGCATACATTACTGAAGATGCGTACTGGTGCATCCATAGGATGTATTTCAACATGAGTCAAAAGCAAGCACAAAGATTATAACCAAAAAATAAAAAAATTCTGAACTCTAGAAACTAAAATTTGTATGCAGAAGTATAAATAAATTAAATAACCAGAGGAGCAAATAGTCATGTTTCAAGTAATAAGTAAGCTAACATAATATAAGAGTCTTTCCTCCAGCTCTTTTTATGTTTAGAAGAGAATTGCTGATGCCACTGAGAAGGCTGCATCACTTCATCCAACTGCATGAAAGAAAAGGTTATAATTGAAGAACTAAGGGGACAGGTCTTATCTACCTCCTAACATTTCAATTAATCATGCAGCCTCTGTTTATTTGTATGCTGTATATTTGTGAAAAAATTGTTATTCCATATAGCACCCTTCTATAGCATATATTTGCTTTCATTTTTAACTCTAAATAATTAACCTAAAAACAGTAAAGGGTAAAAAAACATTTCTCAGATAATGCTTGATGGAGTAATTTAATTTACAGCTTCCTGGAGTAAAGTCTGATAAGCCTGTTTGAACTTTGTGGGAATTCATCTATTCCATCATCCATTATTGAACCCACTAGTTCAAGTCAACTTAGTTTTATTTATATAGCACATTTAAAACCGTAGCAGTTGACCAAAGTGTTGTACAATTTCCATGAAGACACCAATAAATTACATAATATAAATTAAAAAAGATAAAACAAAATAATACTCTCATACTAGTGTAAAACATGAAGAAGAAATGATGGGTTTTCAGCCTGGATTTAAGGGTAGACCTTAAGTGTTTAAGCGTAGACCTTGGCACAAAAAGTAACATTTGGTCAGAAAACCTAAGTTATTGTGAAGAAGAGTAAGAGTGTAAGAGGCCAGTAAGATAAGAGGGGGCTAAACCATTCAGGGTCTTAAATAAGAATTTAAAATCATTCCTGTAGTGAACAAGATGCCAATGAAAAGAAGCGAAAATTGGCGTTATGTGATTATATTATTGTGTGCCTGTTAGGACAAATTGTAGATGAGTAAAGGATGGCTGCTATCATTAACAGTCAGTAACTATGAATATGATGTTTTTTTTGCTTTTTTTTTCTTATAATCAAGAATATTTAGATTTTAAACATTTACATTGCAACACACATTTTAATACATATTGCAAGAATTCTTGTCTATTATGTAATTCTACTTCATGAAATAAATTATTACATTTTTTATGAGCACCCTGAATTAGGACAGCTTATGCTAATGCAGATTGTTTTACAGTTTACTTTTAATAAATCTTTGGTTACAAAGTGAACACAGTGATTAGTCCAGCCGCATCAGAAATATAATATAATATTCTGGGATTGAATCTTGCACCCGGTCACTGTATAATTTGTACATCCTCCTTATGTCTGTGTGGCGATTTCTTCCACCTGCCAAAGTCCACGATAGGTGGATTAGTGGCTCTTAATTGGCCCCAGTGTGAGTCTCTGCATAGTGCATGCTTTGTGATTGGCATGGTGGAATATCCAGTGCTATTTCTTCCTTTCTGCCTTGGGATGCCGGAATAGACTAAAGGTAAATTATTGCAGTCCTGAATTAAAATAAGGATGTGTGAAAATGAATGTATGCATGTACATTGATCAGCCACAACATTAAAACCACCTGCCTAATAATATTGTGTAGGTTCCTCTTGAGCCACCACCAAGGCATTAACTCAACACAACCTCTGAAAATGTCCTGTGGTATCTGCAATCAAGGCATTACCAGAAGAACTTTTTTTATTGTCCAGGAAGTTGTGAGGTGGGGCCTGCATGGATCAGACTTGTTTATTCAACCCATCCCCCAGATGCTCAATTAGACTAAGTTCTAGAGAATTAGGAGGCCAAGTTAACACCTGGAACTCTTTTTCATGTTCTTCAAACCATTTCTGAACACTTTTTATAAGGTTGCAGGATGCCATGGCCACCTGTTGCAGGGTCCTGCCATGGCCATCAGGAAACTCATTTGCCATGAAGGGGTGTATGTGGTCCACAACAATCTTTATGCAGGTGGTAGGTGTCAACGTAACATCCACATGAAAGCCAGGACCCAAGACTTTCAAGCAGAATATTGTCCAGAGCATCAGACTCCCTCCACCAGCTTGCCTTTTTCCCATAGTGCATTCTGCTGCTATGTCTTCCCCAGGTAAATGATGCACACACACCTGACTGTCCACACGATATCAAAGAAAATTTGATTCAACTGACCAGGTCATCTTCTTCCATTGCTCCATGGTCCAGTTTTGATGTTCATGTGCCCATCGTAGTGGACAGGGGTCAGCATGGGCACACTGACCTGTCTGCGGCCATGCAGTCCCATTCACAACAAGTTGCGATGCACTGAGTGTTCTGATAACTTTCTCTCATGGTCAGCATAAAGTTTTCAGTAATTTGTGCTACAGACTAGCCTTTGCTCTTGACATGCATTGATGAGTCTTGGGCACCTATGATCCTGTCACCGACTCACCAGTTGTCCTTCCATGGACCATATTTGGTAGGTATCAACCACTGCATACAGGGAGTACACCACAAGACCTGGCATTTTGAAGATCCAGTTGTCTAGCAAATTGGCCCTTATCAAAATCGTTCAGGTTTTTATGCTTGTCTATTTTTCCTGCTTACAATACATCACATTAAAGAACTGACTGATCACTTGCTGCAAAATATATCCCAACCTTGACAGTTATCAATGCAATAAGATGATCAATAAAGTGGTTTTAACAGAGTGGTTGATTAAAATATGCATGCATGTATCATAATCTCTGATTGGCCAACTATCTCTCACCCCTTCACCAACTAAGAGTTAATGTGTGGTGAGCATACTGGCACAAAATACCATTGTTTCATCCAGATGGATGCTGCACATTCTTGGTGGTTGAAGTGGCTTCCCACTCACTGTGTAAAGCTCTTTGAGTAACTTGAAAAGCACTATATAAACATAATGAATTATTGTTATTATCATTAGGTACTGTACTTTTATTTGCTTCAACTTGGACCTTAAAAAGAACGTACAAAAAGTAGTCCCATTATTTAAAGTTTATTTAAATGGGAATTGTGCAGGACTGCAAATCACTTGTGAACAAAGAGGAGATTAAGCCTTCATTTTACAATACTAATTGTATGTGAGCCCAGTGATGATAACATGCGTGAATAGTTTGCAACTATTGACATCTATTACACTCAATTTCCAAATATATAGGGGATTGTATATTAAGATTTTAGCTAGAGTCATGAATAACGCACGTGAAAATATCCGTCATGCAATCTGATATTTGGAGAAGAGACATGTAATATCCAGGCTCTGGCAGGAGAAAGAACATACATAAATAATTTATTACAGTAGAGACAAGCAAAGTAGTCTAAACATCAAATGAGTGTTTTGCCCATGGGTGATTATGGTCTTAACTTTTCATATACAGGCCTAGAACATTATTACATTTAAATACAGGATAATGAATAATATTATTAAAAGAGCTGACCTTATGAATAATTTACCTGTTACTGTTCAGCATGCCTAATTGGTGAAAATATTTAAATCCAGTGAGAATGAACATCTTTTTAATAAAAAAATTTGAACTGCTGAAAATACTGTCTGTTTATTTGTCTAAATTAAAACTGTAGAAATTATCATGACAAACTGTTACTCGCCCTACTTCTTTTAATATGTCTTCTTGGTATATCTTGCTATGATACTTGTTGCAACTGTTACTGTTACTGCTATTTGTCATACAACAAGTTAAAACTAAGCATGTTTATCATTTGTACTTTAGATTCTGAGGCCAACACACTTTGTAACATTGTAGCCAGGGTAAATTCAGTAATTGTAATTAGTTGAACTGTGCATTAGATAAATCTTTAGCTTTTATAAGATTCTCACTCCCAATATAATAAAAAGGCTAAGCTTTTGAGACCCTAAGCCCCTTGGTGGCAAACTTGTATGCTATACACTTATACACACACACATACACCCTAACAAACAACAATGTAAGCTCTGCCCAGATGCAGCGATACTGAGGAACTTGTAAATAATAGAAAGGTTTAACAAATTGATCTGGTTAATATACCAGAAATCTTACAAAGTTTAAAACAAGGGCATTTGAAGGATTCAATGGTATCGGGGTGTTAGCCCCATTTATGGGTGTCTAGGGACATCCTCCTCTGAGCTCTCATTTAACTTCAAAACATATCTTAATCAGTGATTGAATTGGAACGAAATGCTGGCACTTCATGTTTTGTTCTTTGTCTTGTTGCCCCTTGCAATGTGTTTTAAACATCTTTAAACTTCTTAACTTGGTATCTGTCCCCACTGAGTTAAACTTAAAAACTAAATTTTAATAGTCATTTCTGAATGAATAATGTTTACTTTGGCAATATTTTGAACAAGAATTAAATTGGGGGTAACAGAAATTATTAGTGTGCCCTCTTTATAAGCAAATGAGAGAAAGAAAACCAAACGAGTTTAGATTTATATTTTGTTGTGCTTGTTTATTATCCTTCATCTACATACACATGTATATATACAGTAGCTGCCTTTTGGAATGCTTGCATAATGAATAAATTGTGCTGTTATAATATATTATTTCTTGAATAATAGTCTACTACCTGGCCAGCCCCATAATCAAATAAAGTGATGTACTTAATATGTCTCTTTGCCAGGTTATGAGAGTTGTTCGTAAACTGAAATCCATCTATTTCTGGTATAAACAACATGCAATGTTTTCTTGGAAGCACAACAAATTTTAATTTATTTACTGCATTATATGTACTTTTAGAGTAAAATAAGAAATGTATTAACTATAATAAAGCTACACAAAATTGTTATATTGTGAGGATACTCATTTTCTCTAGGCTATGCCCCCTCCTTCACTAGCTGCATCTCTAGTCACTTTCTTTTTGAATTTAGAATTACAACCTGACACTAATTTTATTCTTAGTTTTACATAATATTTCTCGAGCGTTTCCTCCTCCTATTTCCGTCATCTTAACCTCCTATTGTCCAGGCTTCATGTTTGTTTACTCAGAGTATGATTTTGTCTTATGTTAATCTTGTTTGTTCAGGCAATTCTCTAAGATGTCCTTGCCCTGTCTGGCTACATCTCTGCAGTCTCCAGCTGCTTCTCTACTATTTTATATCTACTATAAACAATATCACAGATGGCCATTGTTGTCCACATGTCCCTAGAAATCCTGCTTCTCACAACAAAAAATCATTTGACAGTAAGATGTGAGGCACATAGTTGAAGATCTTCAAAGACTTGGGCCTATTTATTATTTATCTTGGTTGTGACATTAAAGGCCTTCCCCAGTATTGTGTTTTTACCAAAATGAATGTGCATGCATGCATGCTTTAACGAATCTTAGAGCTAAGATGTAGGAATTAATGTGGTCTTGACCAGTTTACCATTGGTAAAGCTCCTGTTTCTTCAAATTTAAAAGAAGCAGTTGAAATGGTTTGGGCATCAAGTACTAGACCTGCTCAAATTAGTGTGAGGGGAATTAGGGAACGGGCAGTGATTTCCCATGGAGTTAGTATAAGACTTCATCAGCATGCACATTCAAAGAAGAATTAAGCTAAAGCTTGTGTCCACACTGAAAAGGAAAGAAGGTTAAAGACACAATGTTTCTGTTGTATTGCCTTCATCATGTGTGCAACTGAAAACATACGAGTAGGTAACTTATATAGGAGGGGAAGGATTGAATGGAGTCATGCAAATGAAAAAAGAAAAGATGAGATTAATTGTGAAAAAGCTACAATTACAGAAGATAAAAGGAAAGATGAAAAAGTTAGTAGGTCATTAAAACCTGGAGAAACGTGAGAATGAGCTTAGCTTTTCCTGTCGTTCATTGAAAAGTGTCTTTGAAGCACTATGAAAGGACAAACAGAGAGATCAGTTTGGCTATAATCAGGGGCTGTGAAGTGTTCTACCATTGGCTTTGTAAGGTTTTTGATTTTGACAACTTGAACAGGCTCCCTGAAATGGTCTGCTAGCCATCTCTGGACACAGTATAAACAATAAAATCATAAAACCAACAATAAGCAAACATGCATGTAAACATACACATACACATATATCTATGAAATTGAAAATAAACAAACCAAATAAAAATACAGCCTGAGGTCATATAGTGTAAGCCAATCTAAATAAGTGTGTCTTAAGAAGGGATTTGAAAGTGAGTTGGCAATCGATGTTCTGAATGTTTAGTGGTAGTGAGTTCCAGAGACGAGGAGACAGTACGACTAAAAGCCCTGGAATCCATGGTGATCAGGCGTGAAGGGGGCAAGATGAGAAGACCAGATGTGGGGGACCTAAAAGTACTGCTGGAGGTATAGACATGTATGAGGTCAGAGAGGTATAAAGGAGCAAGGCTATGGAGTGTTTTAAAGGTAAGTAAAAGAATTTTAAAATCAATGTGGAATTTTACAGGAAGATAATGAAACTGTTTAAGAGATGGAGATGGAGGGGGTCTGAGTTATAATATGGGAAGCTGAGTTCTGAACAAGCTGGAGTTTATGGAGACGAGTATGCAGGAGACCTAATTCATTATACTTATGTTCAGTTGTACTTTGACCTTTCATGCATGCATATGTAAAAAGAGAAACAAGGAAAAGGAAATACAACAAATATATCAATATAGCTACCTGGTCCAATTGTTTGCTTTCCAAGCTTCCTTTCATAGTAAAGCTGCTATTGCAGTTATTACACTACGTCAGCTTTGTTAATTTCTCAAAAAAAGATTGATTGCAATTGAAACTTCATGCTGCTGTGACTTCAAGATGGCCTGTGACACATCTGACTTAATATAATCTGTGCTGTAGCATGTTTGTTTCTGTAACATATTATCTACTTTATATACTGTATGAACCATGAAACAAACTATATCTAGAATGACTCATCTTTACATAAATTACACCTAGCTGCCTGATCATTCTACCAGAATGCTTGATTATATGGTACAGAGCTGTATAATAGATTTAATTGCACTGCTAAACCAGCACATCTATGAAATGAGCAAACTGTGACAGAGTTCTAAATTATTTTATTTAAAGTGACTGAACAAAATATAAAAGTCTAGTTTATCCTGTATACAAGGTCAAATTTGGGCTGTTCAGAGGAACAGTTTTGGAGGGAATCTTCAGGTGGTTTGCATGTCGAAGTTCATTCAATATTGCTGCCAAGCTCTGATATATTAATCCTGAGATTTTGAACTTTTGTGTACAATATAATCACTGAACCTGGTATACCTGAAATGTGTGATCTCATGTAATTTGTAACTGCAAATTACAAATAACCCACAACCTCATTTTCAGAAACTATAGCCTCTTTCATAAGAAGTAGACCACACTGACTCAAATATTGTGTTCCAATGTTAGTGTATTGATTTTAAAATAGTAAGATAATACATCCACTTCCGGTAAGTACAATGCATATAGTAAGTATTCAATCCTTGGAATTTTTCACATTTTATTATTATATAACATTGAATCACAATCAGTGGATTTGTCATTTTTTGGAATTTTGGATGAACAGATAAACACTCTTTAATGTCAAGGTGAAAACAGATCTCTGCAAATTCTGTATATGTACTTTTACTGGTAGGTTTATTCATCGTTTATTCAAAGTGTGCATAATGGAGTGAAGCTGAAATCTAAATTGCATACAATATGTAATTCTATTTGAATTTAGTTTACAAAATTGGGGACATAGTAACATAGTGGTAAGCATGGCAGGCTTACACCTACAGCACACCAAAACTGATTGCTATCCAATAATTTACTGTGTGAACTTTGGAAGTTCTTCACTGTCGGTATATGTGTACTCCAGGTTTCCGGGTTTCTTCCCACATTTAGGCCTCTAAATATGCCTAGTATGAGTGAGTGTGGATGAATGCACAATATGCCCTGAAATGGGTTGGCACCTTGTCTAATGCAGGTTTAGGTTTTACACCTAAAGCTTTCAGGTTAAGCTCTGATTGTTAACTATTAGGTAAAAAAATAAAAGGGTTTAGAAAATTTATGAATATATCTTATAGTTACAAATGCTATAAAAAATGTGTGCAACAGGTCAGGTGTTAAGACTTTAAATACTACTAGCCAATGCCCGTCGTAGCATACGGCAGTGTAAGAATAGGAACGGAAAACAGTGAGAAAGGAATTCAGAAATCAAGAAGAAGTACTTTTTGAAAGACACAGTTGTGAACAGGTGTTTTGCTATAGACGACAGGTAATGAGTCGAAAGATCTAACCCTAGAAAAAGCCATGTACGACTGACCGTGGCTGAAGACTGGTTGTTGTAGATTAACGCAAATCTTTGCAAACGTAATGCAAGGTGGGATGTTTGGGTCGTGTTTGAAGTAAATGACAATGGTCGCATGGATAATCTCGGAAAGAGCTTGAATTTCAGCTTCACCACCATAAACTCCAGATATTGCCATGTATTGATAGTACTCCTGACCTGTTGTAATAGCTTGACTTGCGCTGGAAAGAACAACAGGAAGAACGACTCTAAATCTGTCCCAATGTGATACAACAAAATCTACTGCCCTATGTCGTAGTGAGAGTGCATTGCCTTCGTCAACCATTTGTGTCAAGAAATAACTCACTGATAGAAACAGGCAGTTGCCGGATCCCGGAATAGAGATGACGTTTTACAAAAACCTGTCGACAGAGAAGATACTGTCGTTCATTTTATAACAAAGGCAAAAGCGGCGTGGGGGTGTATGGGAGGTGGCAGGCAGTGTTGGGAAGGGTTTGGAAGAGGACGAATAGGAACTGAGAAATGCCGTGTGGAATGCTCGAGAAATGCCGTGTGTGCTGCCTGTGGGTGGGACCGGTTTTGAAGAGGAAGCAGGCAAAAACAGCGTGGGGGTGTATGGGAGGCCACAGGCAGCGTGGGGAAGGGTTTGGAAGAGGACGAATAGGAATCAAGAAATGCCGTGTGGGCTGCGTGTGGGCGAGACCGGTTTTGAAGAGAAAGCAGGCAAAAGTGGCGTGGGGGTGTATGGGAGGCCGCAGGCAGCTTAGGGAAGGGTTTGGAAGAGGACGAATAGGAATTAAGAAATGCCGTGTGGGCTGCTCAAGAAATGCCATGTGGGCTGCATGTGGGCGGGACCGGTTTTGAAGAGGAAGCAGGCAAAAATGGCGTGGGGGTGTATGGGAGGCCACAGCCTGTGTGGGTAAGGGTTTGGAAGAGGACGAATAGGAATCGAGAAATGCCGTGTGGGCTGCGTGTGGGCGGGAAGGGCTTTGAAGAGCAAGCAGGCAAAAGCGGCGTGGGGGTGTATGGGAGGCTGCAGGCAGTATGGGGAAGGGTTTGGAAGAGGACGAATAGGAATCGAGAAATGCCCTGTGGGCTGCATGTGGGCGGGACTGGTTTTGAAGAGGAAGCAGAGCGAACCACGAGAGATATATATATAAGAGATGTTTATTGCAAGAACAGCACTGAAACAGGCCAGTTTAAATATGCTAATTCATCCAACGTTAAACCATCACAAAAGTTCAGACAAGAACACTAACATCAACTAAAATGCATTCAAAGTCTCTGAAATATTGTTGTGTTATCTGCAAATCTGACTAACAGTTTAGTTGCATTGTTATCAAAATGATTAATACACAAAAAAGGAGCAGCATTTCAGAGAGGGACCAAATTTTTGAGGAGTTCCTTGAGATGAAACTTTTTGTGTTTTGTTCCTAAGCAAACTGTACATCCATTTCTGCATTACTTTCTGAATCCATGCCTTTTGAAAGTCAAGGTAAATAATCTTGCATTCTTCATCACTTCTTTGCAAATCATACTTTTCCCTGTCTAAACCTGCAACAGTTGCTCTGTAGCTAATGTATACTGGCCATCTTTTTTGTCTATCTAGTAGTAGTCCAGTAATTTGCCCAAGATGCACATTTGCTAATTAGCATATACTTACAGAGGTTAGCTTTTTATATTATGTAATGCATTCTTTAAAAAATTCCCTGAGATGTAGTGCTTTCTGAAAAATGTATGTTGTGTTCATAAGAATTACTTATGAACGCTTTGAAATAATTTCAGTATTATTTTGCCTCCTGAATTACCAGTATGAGAATACCCACACATATGATATACCATTCAACTTGCTTGATGTCTAGTTATATAAGATGTCAAGCTTTTTGGGGATCCTCCTATTTTTGGCTCAGAAAAACACTACATTTTAGGCCATTTGTGCACAATATTGTTTGCAGAAAGTTACACCCTTATGATAAAGATTAAACTAATAGGTGTCTTCAGCAAAAATGAACAGTAAGACTTGAAGTTGTGCATGCCACATTGGCCAGCCCCAGTTATTCACACCCTAATGGGATACAAAGGTTCAATATTACTCCTTTTCACAAAAGTTTGAAAAAAGTTCAAAAGTTCATTGCTTTTTATCAGCACTATGCACAGAAATCATTTCTAGGGTATATTGCCATTACCAAATTACCTTTGACTTTACACAAAATGCTAAACTTTAAAACATTAGTTTTGGGAAAATCTGTTATTACAAAAGTACTTTATGTTGATACAACCAAAAGTTTATAGGCTTTACATATCTGTTTCTAATACAACTGACATAATTTATTTGGATATCATAACAAATAGGGTATTTATGTTTGTAAAATGCAAATGAATTTCAATGTGAATGTTAAGTTAACTGGCAACTCCAGTACAGGTGTGTGTGCATTAGTACTGGAGCCCAGTCCAGTACTGGTTTATGTCTTAGTTCAATTCTTCCAGGATAGGCACTGGCATGCCAAAACTCTGAATCAGATAACTGGATTAGCAAACAGATGAAGGCACCAATAATAATAATAATAATAATAATAATAATAATACTGTAATAATTCATTTGGTTTATAAAGAATTTTCCTCTGTTCAAAGTGACTTAAAGTTAAATACCAAAAAGGACTGTAAAGAAACCCATGAGATTTTTACTTTTATTATGCTTTTCCATATAAAATATAAATGTTAGCTCAGTGCAAATCTGAGGATAGGTACACAACAATATATTGTAAATACTAATTTTAATTCTAAGACATGGAATAGGCTTATTTATTTTTTGGAATATGTACACACCATGAATGTGTTGTGTTTGACTGACATTGATATTCTTGCACATGCACTGAAGAGCCTCTGTTGCTAATGCTTGACATAGAAAGATTTGCAATTCACCACTTAAAATGTAGATTTCCATGAATATTTAACATTCAAAGAAGAACTTGTTTTTTATGCTTAACCTTTGTGTATATTTAAGGTAAATTTAGTTTAACAAAAAGGAAACAGAATCCAGAAACTGTAATAGTATTATTTTTGTATACCTGGTCTACTGTATATTGCAAAGCATGAACAAGAAGCACAGCCTAATACCTTTCATAAAAAGTACATTTATATATAATTTCTACCATATTCATATTAGACTTTAATAGGATTACGATCTTTAACATATGACCATCTCCAGTAAGCAATTATCACTTTAGAATTTACAGTAGTTAGGAACAAAACATGTTACTTTATAATTTCTGCTTTACATATTAGAACTATTTATATATACTGTATATATATATATATATATATATATATATATATATATATATATATATTGTGGCATCCGGCCGGGGCTGGAGCCCAGCCGGGACGCCCAGGAGGACCGGAGGAGGGCTTGTGCCTCCTCCAGACCGCGAGGGGGCGTCCGCCCTGGTTATGTTGGGGGCCACGGGTAAAGGGCTTAGAAGCCCAGCCCTGTAGGGACCCATGGCCACCGCCAGGCGGCGCCCCGGTGCCTGAATATCCCTGGAGCCCAGCACTTCCGCCACACCAGGAAGTGCTGGGGGGAAGACGACAGGGGACACCCGGATGGCTTCCGGGTGCGCAGCCGGCACTTCCGCCACACTGGGGCGTGTCTGTGGAGGAGTGCCGGGAAGCAGCTGGAGCCCATCCGGGTTCCTATTTAAGGGGCCGCCTCCCTTCAGTCGATGGTGGATGTCGGGTGGAAGTGGACAGAGCTGGAGAGAGGACTGGAGGCGGCCAGGAGAAAGGCATTGGAACTGTGAGGCCTGGACTTTGGGGAATCGGTGCAAGAGGCACTGGGGTTTGTGTGCACTGTATATAACTGCAAATAAACGTGTGTTGGGTGAAATACGATGTCCGCCTGTCTGTGTCCGATTTCAAATTCAGGGAGTTCCTACAGCTGTAAGGCAGAAACAGTACCACACACAAAGCAAATGAACTGTACAAATTCATATATAAAATACTTTATTTCAAAATTATTCAAAACATTCTTTTGGTAGCTTTTTGCTATTACATTTTACACAGTTTATGACTGCATGGTTGTTGATAGACAGAAAGCAAATGTTTTGTTGTAATATGTATGGAATTTGCTATTCAAAATGACATGGTGACATATATACAGAAGACATTTACTGTATACATTCTGTATATTCTTAAATTATCTATTTGATTAGTATCCTTACTGTAATACATATAAATAATTGTTAGACGTAAGTAGCATACTTAGTTGCTAAGATACCATACATCAATTATATAACATAGTTTTCTCAAACCTGCTTAAATTCTATACCAGGCTGGAGGGAATTGAACCTAACATGAAATGCTGATGATGATAAGCAGCCCTGAATGATACATTAATTCATCCAGACATTGATAGTTACCCTGGGTCAATTTTGAATCATCACTATATAACTTAACATACACATCTTTGGGAAGATGAAGGAAAACCAGGGTTCATGAAGAAAAACCACACACAGAAATGACGAGAACATTCATATCTCACAAACAATAGCCAGCTGCAAGATTCACACATAGAAAGCTAGATCTGTGAGGCAGTAGTGCTGACCGTTGTGAAGTCATATCATTCGTACAGCAAATAACTACAGGTAATTACTGTACTGCTGATATAGGTTTGATTGCTAGGACTTTAGTGCATTTTGGTTGGACCCTGCATATTCCTAACAATCCTGTGTTTCTACTCACAGTACAAAAACATGTTGTTGGGGTGACTGGCCATATTAAAGTAACCCAGTGTAACTGATTGTGTATAAATATGTCTTGATGGACTGGCACCTTGACCATATTTTCTTTTTAATTAACTATTAAATATACTTCTATTAATTACACGATAAGATAATGCAATGCTGGACTACCCAGCCATAAAACAGGATGTACAGATAAGTAGACATAAACAATCTAAAATAAGAAAGTATGACAACTGTCAGGAGAGGAGAAGATGGAGGAAATAATTAGGAGGATTCATTTAAGTTGGAGATAATGAAGGGCTGTGTCAGCATGCACCTTCAAAAGGAAGATAAGTTAGCTTATTTACATGCTGAATAAATAGAAAAGGGTGTCATAGACAAAATGTGTCAATTGTGCAGCTTTCATCAGGTGAGTGCCGATGAAGGCTACAGAGACAAAACATTGTGTCTCTCACCTTCTTTTCCATTTTTTCAGTGTAAGAATAAACTTTATCCTTTTTTATACCTTGCAGTAAGTTGGTTTACTATAGTTCAAATGCTGTATCTTGTATTGAGTGTATGTAATACCATGAGGTTCTGCATCATTAAACCATAATGATAAGAATATAATCAACAAGCTGGTTCAGTTTGCAGATGATACTAAATTAAGTGAAATGATGGCTAATAGAATCAGCCAAATCATTACATAGGGACATGGACAGAATAAAGTTTGGGCATATTGGTGGCTGGTTTACTTAAAATAAGAAATGTAAAGCGTTATCCATAGAAAATTCAATATGAATAGTTAGTCAGGAGAGAAGGAGAAATGGCTTATAGTGGACTTTTCACTTTGTACTTCCACACAGTGTAAAGAAGTGATGAAAAAGGCTAATGGAATGTTAGGTTTTATAGTACAATGTGTGAAGTACAAGTCAAGAGTACAGATCATATAATGCTCTTGAGACCTGCGTTCATTTTTGGTTTCCATATTATAAAAAAGAAATAACAGTACTAGAGAAAGTTAGACTAAGCTGCTACCAGGACTGAGAGGTATGAGCTATGAGGAGATACTAAAGGATTTTCAACTTTTTAGTTCAAGCAAAAAGAGAATAAGACACGACATGACTGAAGTGTGTAAAGGTGTGGAAGGAATTAGTAAATTGCAAGAGGTAGAGAAACCAAAATGAAATTGGTTAAGGGTAAATTTTACATTAATATTAAAAATTTTTCTTCATATACATGATTAGAAATGTGGAATAAATCATCAAGTAGTGTGGCACACCATAGTTTAGAGACCTTCAAAACTAGACCATGTTATTTTGGAGAAATCAGTGGAATGATCTATAGTATAAAAAAAAACTGAAGTCATAACAATATTCTGCATGCCTTCATGCTACTTTTTATGGATAATATAAATGCATTACTATCTTCATATCTTTATAGCATCTAAATCTATACACTTCAAGGCAGTCCAAGGACTTCCAGAAATACTGAAAAAATAAAGAATAGAAAATGACTTAGTAATACCGAAACATCAACAATTGCTATAATCTGAAAAAGCAATATAACACAGCAGTAGAAAAAAACCTCAGAAGCAGCACTATCATAACATTCATAAACCAAGTTAAATTCTCAGGGGGCTGGAGCCTATCATAGCAAAAGAAAAGCAACTTCCCTAGGTATGATGGAAGTACACATAAACCTCTTACACATAAATCCACACTGGGACAACATCATTAAATCTAACCAGCATATCTTTGTAGATGTGGGAGCAAATCTAGAGTAATTGGAAGAAAATCCCCATAGACATGGGGAAAATCTGAACACAACCCAGGATGCTAGAAGAATAAAGTACTGTAGCATCATTATCCACCCTTCCACCATGCCTCCCAAGTTAAGAGTATGCTATGTTAAAATAACGAATCTTCAACTTTTATTTAAAGGCTCAGACCTTTCCTGATAATCAGAAACAGTGAATAGAACTGGACTATGAAATCAATGGCTTACGCAATGAATTAACATCAGTCCTTAACAGAACATGACAAGGTGTACATGTGCTTGTGACATACATCTTCATTGACAGACTCTCAAAAATATGTCCTAGACTACATCCTCCTTGTTGGAGATGCTTTTAAGCATATTTCCCCCTCAGCCGTCTTTTGATAATGCTAAACCTTACAGGACTATAGTTTTCATCACATATCAGACAGCCTCAGTACTAACCCGTTTAGGTGGAACACCACATCTTAAGGGTACTTTTACCTGTTATTCTCTTCAGCTGTACAGCAGACCCCCACTACCCTGTTCAGGACTAAGTGGGTTACAACATGACTGACTGACTGTAAAAACACACTTCCACTAACAAAGGAAAAATGATTCCCAGTGCTACATAAAATAAGAGAAAACTACGCCTCCACCAAATAAAACCATTTAAAAAGGTTTTTGGTAGTCTCTCATTGATAATGCCTTCAACAAGCTCAATTGATAGCAATCAATGAAAAACGACATGCACTGTGAGCTCTTTACACACCTGTACTAGCCACACCAACAGCTCTCACTTTCTAATATTATACAGAGAATCTGAATATGATTGTGTAGGGGCAGAAAATGCACCAGAGTCTCTCACCTCAAAAGAAGGCTCTAAGAGTCAGAGGACAGGCAAACAGAGTAATTAGCTTTATTGCAATAATCAATAACGCAGACTCAACCCAATTTAGCCAAACCGAGTTGAGCCCCGAACAAGCCAAAAGTTAAAGTTAATATAATAATTTCTTATCATCCTGACCCCACTCAAGGCAGCTTATTCACTGCTTCTTTTGACTTTCTCCAGCTGGCCCCTTTCAAGTTCTTATGGAAACCACCAATATTTCTCTTGTTTTACTATTCATCTTCACCTTTTGCTCTGCTTATTTTCTAGCCAGCCTTCAACTTGTAGGTGTTTCCCCGTCTCCGATCTCCGGCTGTGTCTATCTATCATTCTCCCCCTTCTCTGTCCTTCAGGTTGATAAGATACTGGTGGTTTCACGCTAAGCTTTAATTAAAAAAGAAACATGGCATGTGCCTTTATTTAACTATTTGCTTGCCATACCTAACGCTTACACTAAGTTTAATGCTTATAATTTTTCATATCTACTTATGCTACTACAAGAATAAAATGACTTTTTAATTTCCGTAATTGTTGGACTAACACATATCTATTATGTGACATGCTGAAGCGTAATATACTGTACGCATTGTCTTGACATGTTTTAAAATCAATATACCGCGCGTGGGACTTTAAAATGGCAGTCTGACTGTCCACTCTCTCCCAACCACGATGCTTAAACTGTAATATAAACACATAATTACAGTAGATAACTCCATTTGTCAATCACCTTGCATGTGTCAATCGAAAATACAGCATCGACAAAAGTAAACAAAGTGCCAAAGTTTTGGTCAATCATAAAATATACGACTTTAACGATTTATACACAAGTTTAAGTTAGTAAACAAAATAATAATTATTACTGGCATTAAAATGACGCTCCTGTATCACACATATGTTAATTAAGCCCTGAAATTACACAAATGTTCACTACCGTATTAAACAGAAGCAGCGATACTCGGTATACTCGACTGCCTAGTCCAAATCATACAGTATGTATAGAAGAATATACACACGCCTCTAAATACTTGGGTAAAAGCGTTTCCCACTAAAATCCTTCTCTCTCACAAAGGTCTTTCACTCAATGAAAATGCACGCTGTTATTAGGACTTGTCACGTGCTGCCTCGCCTCTGGGTGAGTTTGCGCTTTACCAACGTCTGAACGCTCCCCCCTCCACCGCCACAGCAGCGAGTCTACCCCTGTTTCTTTTAATCCAACGTATGTCCGCTGCTGCATGCTGACAGAACCGAACAGACGACATCTGGACTAAAGCGTGCTTCTTGGACACCGGATTTCTGTGTGGAAACAGTACAGGTAATTTCCTTTTGTTTATTTGGTGAAATATTTTTGCGTATGATTGTATGTATGTATGTATATGTATGTGTATCCTCTAATACTATACAGTCGGCGCTTGTATTTATATGCGGGACAAGGTGTACTCTGTTAATTAAATGTGGTGAATGTGTTCACAAATCAAATAAGGATTGTTAATTTTGCAGGCAGAAATGTCTAACGATAACCAGAAGCCTACCGTATTTGAAAGAAACAGCTTCAAACGCATGAATGATGCAATGTATCCTAAGGTGCACATCTTTATCGTGTTTCTCTATGGGTATTCATTAGTACAAGCATTTATTCTTTTCATCCGCTTCTGCCGTAAAATTTGTTCCGATAAAAAAATAGGCTTTTCATATTTTTTTAGATCCTTTATTGTGGGGTGTGTTGATGCTATTTTAATTGTGAATGGTCTTGTGAGCGCGCGCGCGACAGAGAGAGAGAGAGAGAGCGATGGTTTCAGGGCAGGGTATTATAAACGAGGCTAATCTGGTGGCATAAAGCAAACCTACTATAATCATTTAAGCTGAAGAGATGTGCTGAACAGGGTCCACAAACAAGCCTGTGCGTTTAAGTGATAACGCATAAATGGTTCTTTTCGATTAGTATTTAATCTCTCTTGACGTTTTTGAGGTTACGGCGGCTGAATTTAGATAGGACAAAAGCTGTGGGTGGGCACATTTGTCTGCATGTCTCTTTTTTTTTATTCACCGAATCAGAATAAAATCTGTACCAGGGATGTGGGATTCTGTATCTGTTTAAAGCTAAAGGCTGCGCGCGCATACGCATGCTGCCTAACTCAACGCGCAGAAATATAAAAGAGCATTTGCTCATTTGAACGCCCATGCAATGTTATCGATATTAGTGGTAATCATATAGCCAGGCAACAAAAATGAAGAGCGGAGTCAGCAGCACTGAGCTTTTTAGGTACCATGACGCTGTGACGAAGACGGGCATCGTTAGGCGACAGGTGTTAATTAGAAATTGGTAAGAAGTGTCTAAGCGCGCTTTGAATGGAGGAGGGCTGACCGTTATTTCTGGGCTGTTTCATTTGACGAGCTCAATGCAGGACTTGAAAGCATTTTTGGCACGTGATTCGACGAGCGCCCCTACTCAGTCCTTGCTTTGGAGATACAGTATATCACCAGTCATTGGATCACGTCGAGGTAAAATGCAGAAGAAAACAGTTTTGATAAATTCGCATTTTGTCGTGCAGTTGAACAGAAGTCAGATTTAACATCAGCTCAAGGTCATTCAGTGAGGCAATTTGGCGGGGATCGAACCTGCAAGGCTGCGGTTAGTAGTTAGTACTAAGCCTTGCGGTTACTAGTTAATATATATATATATATATATATATATATATATAGTTTTGATCAGTAAAACTGCATAATTGTTTATTTAGATTTGTGGACAATTATTCAATTCAGGACAGAGCCTGGGTGAACGCGATTCTTCAACTAACGGAGGCATTAGAATTTTTCACTACACCGACATTAGTGTTAAAGTGGATGGAATGTACCGTGCTACAGTGCTGAGTAAACCATTCATTAGGTTGACTCGATGGGTCGGCAACTATTCAAAATTATTTAAAAAAAAAATCTTGTAATGTTTTTTGTTTGTAAATTCCCGGCTAAGATGTTATATTATATTGCATTTAGAGAAACTTTTTGTTGGAAGGTCTAAACTTTATCTTTTAATACTGAATCGTGTTATTTCGTTACTTATAGTTATAACATTTCCGTTATTAGGCAAAATTAAGCATGCTATTCTCAGTTGATCCTCTTTGTATTGTGGTGCTACTGTACTTAAGATAAGAGTACTGTATAGTTATTCTTTATTCAAGTTATAGATAAAAAGATAATAACAAGTTGCCATGTGGGACGGCTTTAAAAATGCCGACTTGTCTCAGTCCTTGCTAAAATGATAAAAAAAAGCCTGATAAGAGACGAGCGCCTGGGTAAGATCATTAAAACATCTCTAGTCCGAAATTCCGAAATGTCCCTCTCAAGTACTGACTGGCCGCCAGCGCAAGGTCGACTGTTTATGAAAATATTTGGCTAGCTGCTTTACCTAGGCATTGACAATTTGGGTCAATACTGTCATGTAATTGACCTTTACTGGAGAATCAAAACATCAAAAACGACAGCTTTAAACATAGCGTTGTATATAGTACGTGGGAAGCGCTTTACA
Organism: Polypterus bichir lapradei; assembly: GCA_026402145.1. Taxonomy (NCBI): domain Eukaryota; kingdom Metazoa; phylum Chordata; class Cladistia; order Polypteriformes; family Polypteridae; genus Polypterus; species Polypterus bichir. The sequence continues at coordinate 254,528,881 of JANRMT010062791.1, forward strand.
AAAAATGAACTGTATGGAATTGAACAAGTATCATAGTGGTGATTTTTATTTCAAATCAGTGCTTCCCCCTAGAGGAATAAAGTGTCTCTTTTGGAGGTGCAGTAAATTGTTAGTACTGTCTTTAATGGTGGCATAGTGGCTGCTGATATTTTTGTGGAGGTCTAAAATGATGTCTTCATTAAAAATCAGCAGGATATAAAGTGATAAAACATTACTCCAGCAAAATAGTACAAATTACTGAAAGGTAAATGCTTATATTTTAAAACAAATTTTGTAATAGTACAGTCGTCCCACATTAGCAACCACAGTATTTTGAATGGAATTGTAATGCTGTATATTGAAATTTGTAGCATTAGGTTGAAACGTTTCAGTTTTTTATATTAACATGTTTAATGAGGACTGTAGTAGTAGAAGTAAAACCACAGTGTCAAAGATAGTAAAATATACAGGCAATGATACTGAAAGTTTATCTTTTTTTTTTTTTTTACCGCAGAAGCTGCCATAGAGTCTTTCAGGGCTTGATTTCCGAGAAATATGAACTGTAGAACATGAACATGCTTTTACACACCCACTCTAAAATTAGTATTTCTGTGTTAAATGGAAAGTGATTTGAATGTTGTTACATTGGTGAATGAGTCAAACAGAAAGCAGCACTGTATGATGAATCTATGGAAGTTTTAATAATTCTAGACATGAGTCGTTTTAGTTGGTGATATGAAAAAGGCTATCACCTGCTCATGTGTAATGATTCCACAGTCACTTTTGGGTAAAAGCAGAAGGGAGAAGAAATGACAACTGTATCATAGGAAAAAATGGTATGTGCAAATGAGAAGGGAGAGCTTTTTATTGGTTAATGAACACCTGACACACTGGCTGTTAATGGTGTAATCTAAACCTGTGCCTATATTAAGTTTTCATGTAAATATTGGCAGTGCCTCAATTGCCCTATGTAGATCCAGACTGGGATGACTTAAGCACCCATGTGCATTGGATACAGTATCTTGATGGAAAGAAGTATTTTCTCAATATTTGTCTGAGGTAAGAAGCTCCGAAACTGACATCAGATGAAAAGTCTAGTTGAACTTCCTCCAGATGTTATTTCCATTGACTGCTTGACCTTTGTGGACCTGAATTTATTTTAAGGTAGAATTTTTTTAGTGAGTCTTTGGAATATAAGGGAGTATGGTTCAACATTTCAAAATACAGTTTTTTTTCTTGATTTTTTATATCTTATGTAATGAAAATCAGATAATATTAGTTATAAAGTCTCATAATCAGAAATGTTCAGTGAGATCATCATTAATTTATAAAAATTGATTTGCTGTCACCATCATTAAGTAATAACTCAATAAATCGGGTTTACTGTATGCTGTTCCTGGTTAGCTGTAAATGAGGTGTAGGGTTTGATCACCCTTTTGTGGCAAAAAAGCAGAAAGACAACTGGAAATTCATAATTTGTCTTTTAAAAGAACTAAGATTATTGGATTTGTACTTTTGATTGAAGTGCACTTCTCCTTGTGTGGGTGAAGGCAAATAACAAGTGGTCAGCTTATATTCTGTCAATAGAAAGCTGTATATTAGTTTTTTTTGTATATTAGTTTTTTGGTCCACCTTGCTAATACTTTTTGAGCAGTCAAGAACAATATCACTTATGTGTGCTTCTTTTAAAGTGAATTTTTGTAGTGGTCATATGTGTAGCAACATGTGCTCCCCTTTGGCTGTTGTTTTAAAGATGTTATTATGTACATTTGTAGGTGAAGTTTACCTCTTTGTGTTAGCAACATGTTTTTTAAGAAAATGAGGTTTAGCCTGTTTCTTCAATATTATATTTATAGCATTTGAAATGGATTCCATTGCTTGATTATCAATTTATTGATAATTCAAATTAATGTGTAGTTTATACATCAAAGAACAGCAGAAATAAATCATTAGCATGGCCCAGTGGTATAGAGGCTTCCCAGCATTTCTAACCAAGTGCAGATGCTTGGAGCTTCAGCTTTTATTCTTTTCATGCTTTTGTCATCGACTTTGAAGTGTTTTAACTTGGTGGATGCGAGTAGTTTTCTGTGCTGACGCATATGCCCCATGTTCTGTACACTTAAGAAACCTTATGCTTTGGTTTGGACATTGCTGACAAGTGTGCAGCTGGAAAGGGCTTAAGTGGTGCTTATGCATTGCACATGTCTGGATTTAGTCCAAAGGAACTACAAGATTGGTAAAATCAGGTTCATTAAAGTAGTAGGGATTATTTTATTGTTTTGTGCTTTCCTACTTTTATTCTCTTGTGATGAGTTCAAGATTGCTTTTAGAAACTGATTAGCTTATGTTCACAACAAGCAGCAAATTGACAAGCTGTTCTTAAGTATGCATATCCATTTTGAAAAGCATTAGTAAGTTTAATGGAATGAATGCGTAGGTAGGTGTTTATGTTTCCTTTGTTTGTTTATTATTTCTGTCAGAGCAAATTTTTTGATAGAACGTTAAAATGTGAATTTAAGATTATTGATAAATTATGGTAAAGCAATCTTCACATGGTGGGACAGCATTGTGGAGGCAGTTTTAACATAAAAGTCAGATTTTTTTTTTCCATCATGATTTTATTTTTAATCTTTTACCAGATATATACATGACCAACTATTCAAAACATAATTTCACAGATTCATGGACATGGGTTCATTGTACAACAAAGGCCATTATTAATGTAAACTTTTTACATCTTTGTATTACATTTTTTTTATCTCTTTGACCAAGCAATTTTGGTATTCTCCGGTTTCTTGGTATCTCTGAAATGTTCCTTGTACCTAGCAACTAAGATGGATTGGTATGAGTAATTGAGTGAGTAGACTTGATGATGGACTTAATAATAATAATAATAATAATAATAATAATAATAATAATAATAATAATAATAA
>JANRMT010062791.1:254542850-254591403 GCA_026402145.1 Polypterus bichir lapradei
TATATATATATATATATGTATATATAGTGACAGATAGAGGGCGCTATCATCCTCTTGAACCCTCGGACAATACGCCAGACACCAGATAAAAGTCCAAAATAATGACTTTTTATTAATACAGAGTGCACAAAGCACCCTCCTCTCCACAATACTCATTAAATACTCCACAATACAATCAATAAACCAATCCTCCTCTTCCAGACGCGTTGCCACCCTTCCACCCAGCTCAGCTCGTGGTCTGAGGTTTTCCCAGAATTCTTTATAGTCCTTGACCCGGAAGTGTTTTGCTTTCTCTGTCCACGTGACTAGGAACACTTCCGGGTCAGATAAAAAAGTCCTTCTTCTTCAACCCGGAAGTACGTCATTCCTCTTGTCCATGTGACTCGGACGTACTTCCGGGGTGCAAGGCAAATACTCTTTGTTCCTCCCTGCAGCGTCCTCTAGCGGCCCCCATGGTATCCAGCAGGGCTGTGAATAAACACTCCAATGTCCATGATGCCCTGCTGGCATTCGGGGCACCTCCATGCTGCAGGGATGGCTCCACCTGGTGGCGTTGGGGTATATATATATATATATATATATATATTAGCAAAATACCTGCGCTTCGCAGCGGAGAAGTAGTGTGTTAAAGAAATTATGAAAAAGAAAAGGAAACATTTTAGAAATAGCGTAACATCATTGTCAATGTAATTGTTTTGTCACTGTTATGAGTGTTGCTGTCATCAAGGATTTGATTATCATTATTTCTTTCAATCAGGTTTGTATTTGGAGGACGTGTTGTGTTCAAGTTACATTCCGTGTTTGTCAACTGTTGTAAAGATAACAGGTTTCATTCATCGAAGTGTTCACTTACTTATGAATCTAAGATGTTTAACAGGTATTAAATTGTGGATTTGCCTGCGAATATTTAGTGGCAGCGTGTCTATGAACTTGTGGAATCGCCTGCGAGTATTTAGCAACAGTGTCTCTATGAAGTTGTGGATTTGCCTGCGAGTATTTAGCGTCAGCGTCTCTATTAAATTGTGGAATTGCCTCCGAATATTTAGCGACAGCATGTCAATTAACTTGTGGATTTTTCTGCGAGTATTTAGCGACAGCGTCTCTATGAACTTGTGGATTTGCCTGCGAGTATTTAGAGACAGCGTGTCCATTAACTTGTGGATTTTTCTGCTAGTATTTTGCGGCAGCATCACAAAGTTGTTTTCGTCGAGCTGCATTAGAAAATGTACCACGACGTCTGACACGCCTCTTTTTTACTGTTTTCTCACAGCTTGGATCGCTGCTGTCATAATCGGTTTAAGTTTCATGGTTTGTTTCAATTCAATTGGTATTTACCAGGACTTGTGTTGAAGTGACATTCGGCATTTGTCAAGTGTTGTAAGCATACAACCGGCTTCATCGATAACTTCACATCCAGCTTTTGAGAGTTTAAACATTCATAAACATCAAAGTGTCCATTACTGAAATCGTGAATCTAAGATGTTTAAGAGGCATTGGCGGTTGTCCAAAGGTGTAAAATATTTGGCCATTTCGGTACACTTGAAAGCAACAACCGAACAATTCAGCGGCAGCCATCAACTCACATGCAGAAGCATAGATGAAGGGCTTAAGCATTTCACTCTTATAGTGCCCCTGTGTAGTATAATTATGTCCTGTACCGTCATCAGTCCACACCTTGAACCTGTCCCAGTCATTCAGTAAATGAGACACAATGTTCCACCGGATATCAAGATTGATCCTGATATGGCCTTGCAATATGTAACACAGAGAATGGAATAGGTAGGCGGCATCTCCGGGCATGGAAACCACTCGGTAAGTGACAGTTCTTTGATCAATGGTGATCACCTCGACAGACATCTCACCACCCAAATCACTACTTGTGAATCTAAGATGTTTAACAGGCATTCCCGGTATTAACTTGTAGATTTGCCTGCGAATATTTAGCGGCAGCGTGTCTATGAACTTGTGGAATTGCCTGCATGTATTTAGCAACAGAGTCTCTATGAACTTGTGGATTAGCCCGTGAGTAATTAGCGGCAGCGTGTTTATGAACTTGTGGATTTGCCTACAAGTATTTAGCGACAGCGTGTCTATTAACTTGTCGATTTTTCTGCGAGTATTTGGCGGCAGCGTCACGAAGTTGTTTCCGTCTACCTGCATCAGAAAATGTACCACGACGTCTGACATGCCTCCTTTTTACTGTTTTCTCACAGCTTGGATTGCTGCTGACGAAAGGCCTTATATGGGCAGGCAGTCAATTACGTGGGAGGTGTGGGGATGGGGGACGCAATATAGGCAGGCAGCCAACTACATGGGAGGCGTGGTGATGGGGGACTCAACTCCGCCTTACACGGCGACCGAGCTGCAGGCTGTGGACGTATATATGTACGTAAGTAGGATTCAGTTATGACTGTTACGCGTAGAATTTTGAAATGAAACCTGCTTAACTTTTGTAAGTAAGCTGTAAGGAATGAGCCTGCCAAATTTCAGCCTTCTACCTACACAGGAAGTTGGAGAATTAGTAATGAGTAAGTGAGTGAGTCAGTCAGTCAGTCAGTCAGTCAGTGAGGGCTTTGCCTTTTATTAGTATAGATAATATATATAATATTTTATCATATTAGTCTATCTGAAAATGACTAGCAAATATTGCATATTGTTTCAAGTCTGTTAAAGTCTTTCTGTTCTGGTTATATATTGTTACCGAATTGCCCAAATTTGTAATTATTTAGGTTTTGCCTGTTTTTGTCTTTTTACAGACATTAATGAAGATGAAGGCGAATTAGAATACAAATTTTGAAGAATTTTTTCAGTTCTTATGATAAGGTTTTAAATTTGAAGCTGTTAAAGAAATTGTGTTTGATACATCTCAACGGCAACAAGTACTGTCGGGAGCAATTTACTCACTTAACAGACGGTTTGACATTTTGTAGCCCTTTGCAAATCAAATGCCCAAAAACAGCAAGGTCGTCAAGAGAGAGCTTGACGATGATGTTACTGAATCTGTTAAAGATCTTCTTTCCAATGAGGACTCTGTTGATGATTCATTCAAGAAAAGCTCACTAACTGTAGATGATGTCCAAGGGGACAAGGACAGAGATATCGAAGAGGGTTCTGATACTGAAGAGGAAAGGCCAGCTTGGAACAGTAAACTACAGTATATTTTAGCCCAAGTGGGATTTTCTGTTGGCCTTGGCAATGTCTGGAGGTTTCCCTATCTTTGCCAGAAAAATGGGGGAGGTAAGTACTTTTATAGACTTTTCTCTGCTAACTTTGTGTAGTACATAGAAAACTAATGGTATGTTGCTGAAGAATGTTTTCACATTAAGAGTTATATCAAAGTAAAGGGGTGAAACAAGACATAATTGATACTTTGAGTATGTATTATATCTTTTTTACATTGTTACATGGCCCGCTTGCATCTTAAGACTTGAACAAAGTTCATTTGCAGATTAAATTGACAAACTCATTTTCAAGTGTACATACATTATATGATGAAACACATGCACTACATTCTGTACTGAAACACATAAACTGTACTCGTATATTAACATTTTAATCCAAAAACATTAGTGTAAATATAAAATATAACAGTTTAAACATTGTTAAAGTGGCACAATGGCATCTTGCTTTGTGTTTCTTTGCTTTGTGTTGCTGCCTCATAGCTCCATGGATTAAGCTTTAGTTCCATAATAGTCATTGAGCAGAATTTACCCATTCTTCCTAAGTTCACTTGAGTTGTTTTCTCGGAGGGTCAACTGGTTTCCTCTCCATTTCCAAATATGCGAATTTCAGGTGAGAGAGCGATGTAATAGAATGCCACCCCATCCAGAATTTCTTCTTGCCTTGAACTTGACGAGGCCTGGGTAGGCTCCAGGTCCCAGTAGAATAAGGGAATCCAGTAGAATAAGTAGGCTTAGAAAATGACTGTATGAATAAGCCAATATCACAAGTCAGATGTCACATATTGCCAGCTGAACTGCTTATTGAAGCAACCTACAGGCATTTATTGTGAGGTTGATGTTTAATCTGCAAAATTATAGCAGAGAAATATGTGTTGTAATAATTCTTTTTCTGTATAAAAGCAATTTACAATTGGCAGCACATAATACTTTCTGAATTGGAAATAACTTGAATGTCTTAAGTTATTTTTCACTCGGTTTTATGTCTGAAGCTGGTGGCAAAGTATTCGCATCATTTAGAGCTTCTGGTCTTTTAAGGGTATTTCATGCTGTCTCCTTATACTTTGTTGATATGTATTACTTCACACAGTACAAAGATAAGCTACATGGACTGACTTACAAATATATAATTAATGTGTACAGCATGTCTTTAACTGTCCCTTGTGATGAGTTTGTCTCTCTTTAGGCTCTCCTTCAACTCTAAAATAATACAAGTTGATATAATAGATGGTGGCTGTACAAAGAATTAGTTGCTACATAGCATTGTTTTATATTTATAATTCTGTGCATGCATTCAGTGTCTGTCTTTTCATAAGGGCTGCTGTGTAAGAAAGCTTTTGCATTTTATAAAATAAACCTGCAGTGTGTAATTGTGAATTAGATATTATTGTACATGTAGAGTCTGGTGCTCTTATTGTGTGTTTTGTCTTGCTTTGTGGAAATGTAATATAATACAGGTCATCCGTCACATCCTTGGATTTCAGAAAGTAAACAACTAGGCTCTAATTAACAAAAAACTTTAGCATAACACAAAATTCTCAAAGCCTGTTAATCCATTTCATGATCATGGTAGGATAGAGCTTGGCAGCATTAGGGATATTAGGGAAGGCAGGAAACATCCTTGGAGGTCTTTGGTAATGTGGGAGTAAAATACACAATTCCACACTGATAACCCTCCAGAGCATGGGCTTTGAACTCAGGGTTCTGGATCCATGAGGCAGAAGCACTACTCACTTCTCTGCCCACAAAACTATAAGCCTAAACTACCAGTAAGCAGCGAAAATAACAGGTATTTCTGAAGATTTTTCTGAAAAGAAAAATGATTTCTTCATAATAAGAAAGAAAAGATCAGAAACAAAGGGAAAAAGAGAGAGAGGTGAAGAAATTCCTGTAATGTTTTGCATCTAACGTTTAGTATTTGGCTGACACCTTTATTCAAGCCATCTTACATTATTTGAAATACAATTTGTTACATTTTTTTTCCAATGAAGCACATACAGGTGAAGTGGCTTGCTCATGGTCGCACAGTGTTAGTAGTGGAATTTCAACCCACAGCCTCAGGTTTGAAGTCCAAAACCTTAATCACTACACCATTCTGCCTAATTTTAGTATGGCTATCACACATCTACTACACGATAAGATCCTATGTAAAATGTGTAATACTTTGTGTGGTGTGCCTGTAGAGAAGGAATCCTTTCAAACCCCCAGTCAAATTTACATACACCCCTACTGTAAAGTAATGCATACTATTTATTTTTGGCAGATTTGCTCCGAATATTGGTCATGTAATTCCAATCTGTTTCTTCCTATATTTCAGTAAAGAAACCATCCCCAATAAAATTCAGATGCTCCTGCATTTGCTTTTCACCTTGGTTTATAGGTGGCTCCTGATAGATCTACGTGTAGGTGCATGAGTGCTGGTCTTAGCAAAGGGACCGAAGGCTGCCTTTAGCATGTGCTATTCTCTTTTCTGTTGTTTTCCCTGTTTATTTCTGGACATACAGTTTATATATTTATCAAATCCCATGCTGATCCTAGTTTGCTATAATTACCGCCAGGGCAAAAATACTCAGGGCAATGAAACTGCCTAATATTAAAATGCATTTTTTTAAAGAGGCTATATTAACATACTGTATATTCATTTCTTATGATGAATAAATGTATGAAAAACTTTGTCAATAAATGTTTAAGACACTAATTGCATACTTGTTTCAGCAACAATGCATCCTTCAGCTAATTAAGCTCATAATTCTCTTTGTAGATTGTAATGTCACTTACTCTAATTGGATCTTTAACTGGCCATCACATTTTACCTTTCATGTAGCTGGCATGTTTCTATAAATGCAGAACATGAAATTGTATTATGTGGAGGTTTTAGTTTGGCTGAGGTAAGTGCAAGCTACATTGCCTTACTATGTTTCTTTCTGACCTAGACCTGGAAAACCGTGGATAGTAAAGAAATATGATAATAAAGATCTAATATAAGCCACTATGCATTCTTTTCTGTTGGAAATGGTTGTACATTTTGGTGTATTTTACCTTATTTGAAGGAAATCATTAGAATTTCAGTATTTTCAGTGTCTTCCTTAGATATTTACCTGTGTTTCCCACACCACTCCATCAAGTGACTCAACTACACTGGCTTTATTTTCCAATATAAAGTCATATGACAGCATAGTTTTAAGGCAGCTGACTCCAGCAGAGGGCACAAACTCCCCGGGAATATTTTTGTTAGAGATCTCAACTTTCATGAAAAGTCTATATATATATATCTGTCTATTAAACAACGAGACTGTGTTTCTGTCTCTTAAACAAAGTAGTGAGCATGCAGGCTTAAACCTGTCCAAACCTGCAGGACAAACAACAAGACTCTGCCGTTTAGTCGATTGTCAGTCACCGTTTAATGTAGTCGTGTTGAAAAAGTTTACAAGTTGAGCAATGTGTCAGCTTGAAATTTTTAGTAACATTGAACAAAACACCAACGGAATCTTTTCAAATGCTTACTGAGGTTTACGGGGAAGACTACATGTCTTACATGCTTATGATTTTCCTAAATTGAAATTGGTGTTTAAAGGAACACATTTTGAGTCAATGGATGCAGTAAAGAAGTAAAGAAGAAAACATCAGATGTCTTGAAACAACTGACAGAAACTGATCTGCGCCACACTATCGACCAGTGAAAACCAAGACTGCATCGGTACGTAATTGCAAATGGGGAGTAATTTGAAGGGGACAAGCATTCGAATTGTTAAATAAATAAAAGCAAATTATTAAGTCAATCTCGTTATTTAATAGACAGACCTCATATATAATATTATATCCTTCCCTAGTGGTACAGTGGTGACTCTAATATGAAGAATATGAAGAAAATACCACTAAAAAAGGATACACTTAGCTTCTTTTAATATTGGCTGGAGAATAATACAATTTTCAAAGGAGAACTATTGGGTTTCAGTAGTTGGCTGTAGCCATCTTCAAGAGTGCTGTAGGCATGCTTCCTAGATACAGGTAGGAACAATGTCTTTCATCTGTCCTTAGATGAGCTCTAATGTTCAGTGCGGTTGCCAGATACTCTTCTCATGGTCTTTGTTTCCAAAATAAAACATGCATTTGCCAAACATGGGCTAAAAATCTTTTGCTAGTATAAGGTAAATGGTAACAGCACACACTAACTGTCGACCACAAACTGGCCATCAGACCATGGGATACATCTACTCACTTTTATTAGCCTGCCAGGTTTGTTTCCACATGTCTGTTTCCATCTCCTTGTCAGGTTGTATATATGGCAGCAGTGTTTCCTTCTGTCAGCTGGTTTGCATTGTTTAGTTATTTTCAGCTGTGTCAACTCATGGCCTTAGTTTTGCGTTAAATCATATACTTTGGGATGAACCTCACAGATCACAGTGATACACTTTAAACTTTGGCTACAGCTTCTATTGGTATCTTGTTATTGAATGTTCTTGCAAAATACATTATCTTCAATTGCCTGTTCTGAGATGCTGTTTAAATTAATCTTGGTTAAACAGTGATTTGTTTATGATTTTCTGTCACATTGTCTGCAGACACATTTTTACAAGATCTTGTATTATGAAATCACAATACTGAGCAGTGTGTCTCTGTAGGTTATAAATTAGCTACTACGGGAAGAGTATTTTAACACACAGACAGTGAATTCATTAATTTTTGCTAGCTTAGTTATTGTAATACTATATATTTCTTTGACTGAAGAACATTAAAATGTTGATTAATAATATCAACGTATAATAATCAGAGGTAGCTCATTGTTTAGTAGCTCATTGTTTAGTGCTGCTGTCACACAGAATTCAAAATCCAGCTGGGTGAGTGTCTGTATGGAGTTTCTACTTATATGTATGTAGCACTAAGGTTTGTCTCTGACATCCCAAAGATGTGCCGGTTAGATTTATTTTTAACTCTAATGGCTTGTGGCAGTTGTCTTTAAGTTTGCCTTTTAATGCCCTGGCACTCTGTCCAGAGTCTGTAGATGTTGCCAGAGCAAGTTGTGGCCTTCATCAACCCTGGATTTGTTTAAGTGGCTTGAAGAAAATAAATGAATGGGTGACTGGGACAGATCAATAATATTTTAAAATTTATGTCCATCCCCATGAAATTTTGGGATGAAAGATTCATTAACACAGGTGCATGACATTTTTTTTACTTCATATACCAAAAGTTGAATGAATTTGAACAGGTATGCCCATTTCTTTATTGTAAAGCATTTTGTTACGTGCAAACCAAACCATGCGCAAAAATTATTGTATTTAGCTTTTTGCTTGTCTTCTTTCACTTAATGTAGTTCTTCCATCCATTCATCTGTAATCAAGTTCAGAATCACTGGGTGCTTTCGTTAGTATTCCATATTAACTATTTATTTAGGATTAAGAATATAAAATACTGTAACTTGTAAGTCCCATGTAATGTGAAGCACATTTAGGGGTTATTGGAAGATTTATAGGGTAAATGTCTTCATCCCTGAAAGGAATGCAGATACAGTAGTTGTCTTGAGATTAAACTAAGAATTTGTACTGCTCCACAGGGATATTTTTGCTGTTTTTATTTAAATGTGTAAGCTAGAATTAAAGTAGATGTATTCTTTATTTATTGTTATATTTCTTTGTCTTGATATTTGTGTATGAAGTTTAGTAAATTAAATTTAGTAGTATTAGCAGATTTTAGGTTTCTTAAAAACATATTCCCCGGGAATGTTTAACCCTTACTAAACACAGTTTGTATAGAAACTTTTTTGTTAAAAAATGATTGTTAAAAACAGAAAATGGTGGTAAGCAAATCATCTAAAAATTCTAATAAAATGTATAGTACTCATTAGTTTGCTTCTCTTTTAGCACAGAGAAACTATGGCTTGTTTACTTATGACTTTTTTCACATCACCATATTTTAAATCTTGTACTGGCTGGCTTTGCTGGCATCTAGAATGAGGTGTGCTATGGGAGCCCTTTAGATTTTTCACAGACATTTATATATCTTTTTCTCCTTAATAATTATAACAATATATGTTTCAGTTAACACGGGCATCTAGCATGTAAATTATACTTAACAGTACACACCCTATATACTGAAATACCTACTGTACCACATATTGAAATGAATACACTGCATACCAAAATGCATATACTACTGTATATATTGAGATGAGTACACTTTAATCTGAATTCCACACACTGAATATATAGTGAAATGCATACACACTACATTATAATGAGAGATGTCAATTGAACATGTAATTATATTCTATAAATGTAATTCTGAGCAATTTGCAAGATCTTTCTTAACCTGCAAGCCAATACTACAGGGTTGATGAAAAACAATGGAGTGTTAGTCTGCTTATTTCACACACTCTATCTATAAAATAAAGATAAATGTATTTTTCTGTTGTATGAGGCCTAGATAATACATTTGCTAAGTTATCCGGACATCATGACACAGTGATAGTAAGGATTGCATCACTGCTTACACTCTGTGTTCCTAGAAGCTGCTCCACATAGCCCAGTACACAGAAATTCACAAGCTTCTCAATTTTTCAGCTGTAATTTAATTGCCAATAGCTCACATGTTAAATAATTTTATATAAATCATAAGTTTCAGTAAACCTAATTAAAGTTAACTATTAAATATATGCTTATGCATCATGAGATGAATATCTCAGCATGCACTCTGTTAATTTCAGCATAAATCATATACATTTCACTGTATAGTTCATTAAATAAAAATTTCAGTGCATGGGTATCCTCTTCAGTGTATAATGTATGACACAAAATCTCAGAATGCAGTGTACTGTATATATTTCTGTATATAAAGTATGACACAAATACTAGCATACATTGTAAGCATTTTAGCATAAACTGAATATGTTTCAATGTACAGTATATTAGATGAAATTTCAGCAAGCGATTTATGTGTTTCAGTATATATAGTGTATGTTATTAAATCTCACTGATGTATATACTGTATATTTCATTATATTGGGAGAAAATCCCAGTATATGATGTTTGTGCTTCAATATATAATGTGTGTGTGTTTTAAGTATACAGTGTATGAGACAAAATCTCTACATGAGAGGTACACTATATGGACAAAAAGTATTGGGACGCCTGACCATTACACCAACGGGGACTTTAATGACATTGCATTGAAATGCATAGACTTTAATATGGATTCGGTCCCCCCTTTGGAACTATAACAGCTTCCACTCATCTTGGAATGCTTTCCACAAGATTGTGGAGTGTTTCTGTGGGCATTTGTGCCATTCATTCTGTAGCATTTATGAGGTCAGGCACTGATTTTGGACAAGAAGGCCTGGCTCAAAATCTCCTAGTTCTAGTTCATCTAGTTCATTCCAAAGGTGTTTGATGAGGTTGAGGTGTAGGCTACTGTGTGGGCCAGTCAAATTCTTCAACATCCATCAATGTCTTTATGGACCTTGCTTTGTGCAATGGGGCACAGTCATGCTGGAATTGAAAAGGGCCTTTCCCAAACTGTTTCTACAAAGTTGGAAGCATAGCATTGCTCAAAATGTCTTGGTATGCTGAAACATTAAGATTGCCCATACTGGAAGTAAGGGGCCTATCCCAAAATCTGAAAAACAGCACCACACAGTTATCCCTCCTCCATCAAACTTCACAATTGGCACAGTGCAGTCAGGCAGGTAACATTCTCCTGGCCTCTGCCAAACCCAGACTCACCCATCTGACTACAAAATGGAGAAGTATGATTCATCACCCCATATAGCATGTTTCCACTACTCCATCCGATGCTTGGCATTGGACTTGGTGATGTGAGGTTTGCATGCAGATGCTCGGCCATGGAAACCCATTCTATGAAGCTCCCGGCGCACAGTTTTTGTGCTTATATTAATGCCAGTAGAAGTTTGAAACTCTTCAGCTATGGAATCAGCAGAGCGTTGGTGCCTTTTATGCACCATGCACCTTAGCAGTCGTTGACCCTGCTCTGTGACTTGACGTTTGTCTTCCCCTTCATGGCTGAGTTGCTGTCATTCCTAAACACTTCCATTTTCCAGTAATACCACTTACAGCTGACCGTGGAATATCCAGCAGGGATGAAATTTCACAAACCGTCTTACTGCAGAGGTGGCATGCTGTCACAATACCACGCTTGAAGTCACTGAGCTCTTCAGAATGACCCATTTTGTTTCACAAATGTTTGTAAATGGAGACTGCATGTCTAGGTGCTTGATTTTATACACCTATGGTGATAGATCTGATTGAAACACCTGAATTCAATAATCAAGAGGTTTATGTGAATACTTTTGTCCATATAGTTTATGTAATTCAGTGTGTTATATGTTGTATGTTTTGCTGTATGATATACATGTTTCAGTACAGATTGTATGTGCCATTAATAATTAAGTCTGGACCTTTACCTTATAATGCTGAACATGTTAAACATATTACGGTCTCCATCTCTGGCTTCAAGTTTCCCTCTGTTTTTAAAATTCAGGTATTGGATAGGTGTTGCTCTCACCTGTTGGATTTGCTAAACAAACAATATGTCTTAGATTAATGGTAAAATGTTCAGGAATAGTTCTTGCCAAACACAAGCACGGCTGTAGCAGGTTGGCTGGTTAAATAAATGCTTCATGTTATCCATCTTTGATTATAACCATCTAATGCAGCATTCAGATTCTCAGAAAACATTTGCAAAAAATGTTGAACAGATGGATGATGCAACTGCGTAAATCTGAATGATTGTTGACCCATTTTGAAAATTCTCACTATCCTGTAATGCTCCAACTGTACATGTGTAAAATAAAAACTGAGCAATGATTATTAGCCATATACAAAGGTGAGGCATAAAAACACAGGCATTTTGAAAATATATATTTTCTTACACTGCAGCATGTTTAAAAATAAACTGTTCAGTCTTGCAGCTATTATCTAAATTTCTTATTCTTAAACATATAATAAATCTATTAAACGTAAAATTCAGTCTTAAACATATTTATGATACAGCTCAGTAACATAATTTGTAAATATAATATTTAATAAAAAAAATGTATTTGTACTGCAATTTATGTCTAACTCTTTTCTTTTACTAGAAGAGTTAGGAAAAAATATAACAGTTAGTATGAAATAAAGAGATATCCAGAATGAAAAAAATATATAGGAGTTCTCTTTAACACTACTCCTGTTTTCTTATACATCCTGAGGACGAGTTAGGCCAAGTTTGCCCTTGCAAGTTTCCTGCAGAAAACTGGCATCCCTTACAGTGTTGGTTGCTACATTAAGCTCAGTTCTGCCAGGATATGCTCTGCTTCTCTGCAACTAACTGAAAGATTTGGATCTTCATAAATTACCTATAGACATTCTTTATCTATAGTGCAATAGGTGGTGACTGAATAATCTGCAAAGTAAAAAAAAAAGTACATCAATTAAATGGTTCTAGAGAACCTGTTTCTAAAACTGTTGTAATAGCTAAGTAGATTGGACACTTAGCACCATAGTCTTGTTGTTTTCCAGGGATTTCCGTAAAAAAGAAATCAAACATCAAAATGTCACATTGATGTCAGTAACAAAAGACACTGTCACATAATTTTTCAGTAATAATAAAGGAGAGACAGATCTTTAGAAACAGAACAAGACAAGTGACTGCAGCTTCCCCTTTACATTTTTGGAACACAAGGGGCACATCTCAGATATTTAAGTTATTATAAGTTATCTTATATGTTTAAATTCCCTCGGTCGATAGTCATAAACAGAGCACCCTTCTTTAACGTGGCTTCTTGGAAGAGAACTGTGTAGTTCATAAGCTTTGAGAGTTACTTTATTTTAAAATTAACTCTAACAACTGTATATTAACATTGGATCTTCCAAATTTGTTTTGCTCACAGTATAGACCATTAAAATGAAATACCCAAAAGGTAAATCATTCTAAACTTTTTTGGCATTAAAGCTTGTCTCTTCTTTCTATTGTAATTTAAAATGCCCTAAAATTTTCAATTCAGTACAATTCAACTCATTTTGTTTTTGTATAGTGCTGTTCATGGAGTGCACGCTTAGAACACTAGATTGGCCAAATGTATTCTGGAATCAACATGACAATACTCTACTCACCCATAGTGTGACATACATGTATACAGTATATCACTTGACACAGTGAGTATTAAGCCATTAACCATAACATAATATAACAAGAAGTGAAATTTGCTTATTGCTATAAAACCAGGGTTGTCAAGTTTGACAGATATTTTACAGCCAAATCATAATTAAAATTGTGCCCTATCCTACAAAATGTAGCCCAACATTGGTTAGTTATTTTAAGCCAGCAAATTGCCACCCAAATATCCCATCACCCCAAAGCTGTAAACATCCATTAATGTTACTGTACTTCTCCGACTAGCAAATTGGTACTTAATTTGCATGGGTAAGTGGAGTAAGTCTGCCTTTACAGGCATTATTTGCCTTTACAGATTCTCACACAATTTCAAGAAAAATAGCCCAAAATGAAAAGTCACACTTACACTATTTTTCTCATGCAAAGCAAAATTAAAAATAGCTCACCTGTGTGTGAAACTGTCCTGTCTTGAAACCATGTCTGCCACCACTTAAATACATTTCTTTGCATCAAGCACTCGTCTGTCACATACCTAATAATTCAAATTGTACTCCTAGGCTTCATTTTTTGATTTAGGAAATCAGTTTATGGAGTATTTTGCACTGTTGCTAGCAGTTCATCAAATCATGTGCTGTAGTTATTAGTTTAGATTTTTTATTAGACTGTAAAGTGCAATGGATACTGCTGTAGCATCCCACTTAAAGAGATCTGGCTTTAAATTATGGCCTTGACGCTGTTTGTGTAGAGTTTGAATGTTTTTATTGCTTTTTTTCTCCAGGTATTCTACTTTTCCTTCCACTTCCCAAACATGTTTATAAAATAAATATACAGTATATTAGAGTAACTGGCACCTCTATATCAGCCCAATGTAATTGTGGGTATGTAAGAATGTGCTCTGCTCTGGCTTTCACCTCATCCAGGGTTAGTTCCCATCTGGCCCCGATGTGTGTAGGCATTTTTTTCCCATGACTCTGAACTGAGAATGTAAATTTGAATTTGATTTGGATCTGCCATTTTGTGAATAAGTTGTAATGACAATTGATCCAGTTATCTGGTACATACAGGCATTGTCCATAATTTAGAAAAGTACATCAGTTTATATTTTTTGTTTTAATTGTATGAATTGAGCATTTTTTTCCAGGCAGCATTATTGCTAGCAATTTGTCTTGGTGTTGCAGGAGGAAACATTATGATATTAAAACACAATTGAAAGTACAATATACAGTATTAGCACAGTATTCTACGTAACAGTATTAAATTCTATTATAGTGAACAAAACACAATAAATAGATAAAACTTTGTGAGTAACTTATGAGAGTAAGTAGAATTGCATTCATGTCATGTACTAATTAACATAACAGAGATGTTTGAAAATTTGTGGTTATAGTGGCAAGGAAAACCCTTTGATAAACCAGAGGGTCTACAGTAGAGAAGAAGCCATTTTTGCCCAGAGTGGTTCAGCTTTGAGTGACCAGTAATAGTAATAATTGAAAGAGATGGCTACCTGCAGAAGATTTGCACTTTCATTATATTGCCTGCTCACTTTGTGACCTGAAATGTAAATAGGAATAGAGTTGAGTTTCAAGCCTGAAATCCTTTCTGCTGTTTGGACAACATGCAGCAGTTTATGTTTTGAATGAGCAGACACCAAACCAGACCATTATGGAAGAAGTGGAGGTGCTTTCAATCACTGCCCTATAGAAGTGAACAAATACTGATTGGGAGAGGTCACACATTTAAGCTGGAAGAAAAAAATGTACAATATGTTGCAGAGGTTTTTTGATTGTTCTGTCGCAAAATTGCTATTAGGATGAAGGTCCATGGAGAGACTGTCAAATTGGTGGGTACTAATTTTCTTTTTCTTTTTTCACAATGTGTATAATTAATCACAAGTAGTCTAATGCCAAAGGAGCTGAACTTCAAGCCCTGATGTCTCAGGCTCAGTTTTCCACTCCTGGCTTAGTGGGATTCTAAGCAAGTGCCTGTTTACATATACAGTTTAGTAATTTGGGGTGATGCTTGCTGTTAAAAAGCAGCCTACAGATTACTGTTTGGAGAGAGACATCTAGTTTGGTGAAAGTCTTAATAACGTTAGATTCCCCTAAATAAAGGTACTGCAGCAGGAGTGGTTATCATTAAAAAAAAATTCTACTCAAGTGTTGTAGTTCTGCCTCCATTGAAAAACAGGAAATCCCACTTCAGAATACATCTGAGATTTACATATATACAATTGTTTATCTTCACCAGTTCATTAAGGCACACTTTTTCTGTGATTATATATGCACTGACCCTCATGAAAAACAGATATGCATGTTCAAATGATTACAATTTCTAAGCAAGAGGAAAACCACAAGGCTAGTTAAAGTTTGATTTACAAAGAAACATTAAATTACTGTAAACACTGTAAACTTTGAGCAGTCGGAGGAGCAAAATTCAAAGCAAACTGTTTGCAGCTGGAGGCAAGAGAAGCAAAATGTCTTGCAAGAGATCAAAAAAAAATCAAGACTAAAAAATAGCATAACTTATACACAGGACTTCCATGGTATAAGTTAGAATGGCAGGTAAAGAGTCCACAGCATAAACAATGAGTGTTCCATGTTTTTGTTAGATTTAAAGAGGATTGTAGGATAGAAAAATACCACCTAAAACAGTATTTCTTAACCTTTCAGGTGTCACAACCCACTTTTTCTTGGTAAATAAAATGTGATCATTAGATAAGGGGGTGGGGTAGGGTCCCTATTGGTGAATTGTGCATGAATATCAAAATGGGGGAAGTCACCCTTGGTGATTACAGCTTTATTGTCAGAGTGGGGGGTCAAATCAAGCAACATCCCATTGAGACCCACTACCATTGTAAATAACAGCAGCTCACAACCCAAAAGTGAATCGGAACACAGTGGCTGAGAAACACTGACCTAAAAGTAATTGAAATGCCCCACTATCAGATAGAATAGTACACAGCAGTACTTCAGTTTTCATACATTGTGCACATATATAAAACAAGTGTGTGGTACTCTGAGTAGCACTGCTGCCTCACAATTTCAGAGACGAGAGTGAGTCTGATTCTTGGTGCAATCACTTCCTCTGTGGAGTATGCATCTTCTTCCTGTGTCCTGTTGGATTTTCTGTGTTTACTCTGATTTGCCAAAATGTGTGTTAGGTAAACTGTCAACTCTGAATTGGCCCTTCTGTAAATGAGTGTGACCTGGAGAGAACTGGAATACTACTCAAGGTTGGTTAGTATCTTGAACCCAGTGCTGCTTTTAAAGAGTCAAGCTTTTATGAAATGCAGTTAAAAGACAATGTTCAGTGTAGTATGTCTTTACTGGAAAACATGTATTTCTTTATCCCTCTGATTAGCCTTGCTGTAATATTATGTAGGGTTCCAGTTGGAACAACTCAGTAGCAGAAATTACCATTTTGTTCTTGTGCTTTCCTTGTCAGGCAAGAGATTTCTCAGCTTGATATTGAGCAAATCATACATGAGTGAAGTATTGCTGTTTTTTCAGTCTGCAAAATGTGTACAGTTTTGTTTCTTGGCATCCAATGTGAGGCTCTGCATGTCTTCATCAATAGCTTGTGTGTGTCTGTTGGTAGAATCTTAGAAGCAGTAGAATTTTCCTTCCCACTTATATCTGAACTTGATTTTGATCAATACTTTATTATGAACTGTTTAAACTTCCTTTCCCTTTGAATCCTGTTGGGTAGTAATAGATTTGATGCCTTAAGCATAAACACCAGTAGCTTACGTGTTGGTCCTGTTTCTAATATTGCTGTGCTGATGCATTATTGCTTAATGCTGCAGAACACTTTCCAATCAAATGGCACAGAGACTATAAATGCTACGTGAACAAAAATGTTGCATTTTCAGTATCACAACATAGCTATGTTTACCCCATTAATGGCTTCTGATCATTTATAGTTTTTTTGCAGTGTCTGGCTCAGATCATATTTTTCCAGGCTGTAATCTGTAAGAGGACACTCAGATTGTATTTTGACCTGAAAAACTTTTCATAACGTGAGATAATAGCATCATTACGAGTTAAGAATGAACAATAAAAAGAGACAAGTGATTGAAAATACAGATTGCTGAACTACAAAGAGATACTGTATCATGTTTCATTTCACTTACTGAGGTTGGCTCTGTGCAAAACTAGAAAGATGTTAGAAAAATAAATAATATTTAGCTAAATATCACTTTACACCTCTTAGAAGAAAGGTGGTATCTCCAGCTACAAAAAATAGACAAGTTTTAATGGCAAGAAAAATGTTTCCATGCTATTGAATTTGTTAAATGTTTATGCAGGGCTTAAAAATGTCACCTTTTAAACCATTGCTCATTTACACTTGCCATTTGTTTTAGAGCGCTGTGCAGATGCAGGCATCAGATAATAGAGTTGCATTAAAATATAGCAAAGGATTCAGACCAGTCAGCACCAGTATAAACATATTAGATCTTGTAAGGAAATCTAACATTTTGCTTAACCCTGCAATATTAAATTGATCATGTACAGTATCTGAATATTTGCCCAAAATTTCACTTTTTAATTCTGAGTACAAAGCACATGTGTTTCAAACAATACATTAGAACATTAAAACAATCTAAATGAGAACAGGTCATTCAAAAGCTTGCCAGTCCTATTCACTTAGTTCTTCTAAAATATCATCAAGTCTAGTTTTGAAAGTCCTTAAAGTCCTACTGTCTACCAGCCTACTTGGTAGCTTATTCCAAATGTCTGTGGTTCTCTGTGTGCAGAAAAACCTCCTAATGTTTGTGCGAATTTTACCCTTAACAAGTTTCCAACTGTGTCCCTGTGTTCTTGATGAACATATTTTAATATTTCTGTCTCGATCCACTGTTAGTAATTCCCTTCATAATTTTAAACACTTTAATAATGTCTCCTCTTAATATTCTTTTTGCTTAAACTGAAAAGTCTCAGCTCTTTTAATCTTTCCTCAAAATTCATCCCCTGTGTAACTCTGGGATAAGCGTAGTCGCTCTTCACTAGACATTTCCTAAAACTGCTATAATAATAATAATAATAATAATAATAATAATAATACATTGTATTTATATAGCGCCTTTCCCATGCTCAAGGCACTTACAGAATATAAGAAAGAATGGTAGGGTATACAGTATATAGCATTGTACAAACCAAATAAATAGATAAAGAAGATTAAGACAGTAAATTTAGAGAAAGCCTAACAGACAACATAATTGATGGTCTAGCACACACACACAGGTTACATGAGCATAATGAGAACCCTAATCACAAAGAGGACTATTTCATTTATGTTAGGTAGAATGCCCAGAGGGGTCTGGGCGGTCCCGTGGCCTGGAACCCCTGCAGATTTTATTTTTTTTTCTCCAGCAGTCTGGAGTGTTTTTTCTGTTTTTTCTGTCCACCCTGGCCATCAGACCTTACTCCTTTTCTATGTTAACTAATGTTGTCTTATTTTAATTTCTTATTTTGTGTTTTATTTTTCTTTTCTTCAGTATGTAAAGCACTTTGAGCTACTTTTTGTATGAAAATGTGCTATATAAATACTGTAAATGTTGTTGTTGTTCTTGACAGAGAGGTAAACTGAGAGAAGGGTAATAAAGTCAAATAGAGCTAAAAGCCTTCCTGAACAGATGAGTTTTGAGTTGTTTTGTAAAAGAATTCATGGAGTCACCTGATCTGATTAATTTCGGTAGGTCATTCCAGAGTCTGGGCGCTATACAGCTGAAGGGAAGACTAACAAACTCTTGCCTATCAGTCAGGTAGGACTTGAACCACTGGAAGGCAGTGCCAGAGATACCCAGCATGTTCTCTATTCCGGACAGTAGAATGCCATGTCTGACAGTGTCAAATGCTGCACTGAGGTCTAATATAATTAATATGCTGGTTTGTCCAGAGTCTGCTGCCATAAGCAAATCATTGGTTACCCGTAGCAGAGCAGTTTCACAGCTGTGCCGTGCCCTGAAACCAGACTGAAAGGGTTCCATCAAGTAATTAGTGGTTAAGTAATTGGTGAGCTGGGAGGTTACAACACGCTCAAGAACTTTTGACAGGAAAGGTAAGTGGGAAATAGGCTGGAAATTGTTAAGATTGTCAGCATCAAGGCCAGACTTTTTTAACATTGGGGTTACAGAAGCAATTTTAAAAGTGAATGGCACAGAGCCAATGTCAAGGGATGAGTTTATTATTGTTGTAACAGTCGGGATTATGGCATGAAGGCAGGATTTAAGTAGTGTGCTGGGGATGGTGTCCAGTACACAAGTAGTCGGCCTCATCTTACCAAGCAGGTTATTAACATACACAGATGTGACTGGTGAGAATTTAGAGAAGGAGCTGGATGGAGTGGGAAAACAGGGAGAGATATAAACAGATGATGTATTTATGTTAGTTGAATTATTTAGATCTTTAATTTTGTTACAGAAAAAGTGGGGGAATTCCTCACAGACTTCAGTAGAAGAGGTAGTTGGGCCAGATGCGGGTTCGAGTAGTTTATTAACTACAGAAAACAAAACCCTTGGGTTATCGTGGCCACTTTCTATTATTCTGCCAAAGTGGGTGTTCTTAGCAGCAGTTAGTGCTTCTCTGTAAGCTCTTTGGTGGTCAGAGAAAGCCTGGATGTGAACAGTGAGGCCAGTCTTATGTGACATTCTTTCAAGGCATCGGCCAGCTGCTTTCATAGATTGCAATTCTGAGTTATACCAAGGAGCTGAACGTTTAAAGGAAACCTTCTTATGTTTTAAAGGAGCTGTTTTATCTAATGCTGAATGAAGGGCGGAGTTATAGTGGTCAACAAGACGGAATAGGTGCAGACAGTAAAAGATCAGAAATGGATCCAGAAAGGATAGAGGGACAGATATTTTTAAGGTTTCTGTAAGAAATTTGTCGTTTACAGGTAAGAGGAGGGGAAGGCAGTGAGACAGTGAAAAATACTGCTTTATGGTCAGAAAGTCCCATGTTATGTTGCAAGTAAATGTTGGCAACAGTTAGTCCAGAAGTGCAGATTAGATCCAGTATATGAACACCAGAGTGGGTGGGAAAATCAGCATGTCCTTTTTGTAGCCTGGAGACCAAAAATGTACACATTACTCCAGATGAGGACTAACCAGTGCATTATAAAGCTTCAGCATAACCTTCTTGGACTTCTACTTAACATTTTAGGGCGCTATATAACTTTACATTCTATCAGCCTTTTTAGTGGCTTCTGAACACTGTCTGACAATTGATGGTGCAGAGTTCACGACAACTCCTTAATCCTTCTCATAAGGTGTACTTTTGATTTTCAGACCTCCCATTGTGTATTCAAACCTAATGTTTTTATTTCCTATGTGTAATACTTTATATTTGCCTAAATTAAATTTCACGTTCCATAACTCTACCCAAGCCTGTGTGCGGTCCAGTTCCCTCTGTAATGATTCAATGAATTCTAGATTATCTGCCAGTCCACCTAGCTTGGTATCATCTGCAAACTTAACCAGATTGTTACTTATATACCTATCCAAACTATTTCTATATATTAAAAATAGAAGCAGCCCTAGCACTGACCCTTGTTGAATACCACTCCTAACATCAGCCATTTCTGATAGGGTTCCTTGCACCATAATCCTCTGCTGCCTGTGTCTGAGCTAATTTTGCACCTACAAACAACACCCTGAACTCCCACATCTTTTAATTTGATTCCCAGCCTGTCATGTGGAACCTTCTGACTATCAACTGCTTTCTGAATGTTTAATATTGATAAAACTTTGAAATTAATTCACATTGGGATGATGGAAATACAGGTAGCATTTAATTCATAATTAAGATATGGATACGCTGAAACGGAGGGCTGTTTGTAGGTCTGCTAGGTTGATTTGAGAAACTTAGACTGCAATTCAAAGTTTTTTCATGAGGACAAAGCTAGACATTTTAGAGTACTGCTTGGGAGTGACCTCACTGCTATTAAACACAAAGTGCCAAAATGCAAGACAAAACTATTTAAGTCAGTTCAGATGATAACAGGTTGTTTAGCTGACACTGTGTCTATCTTGCACCATAAGATGTAATTTGCCTACAGTAATACTCCTAAAAATGTACTGGTGGTGGCCAGCATTGCTTGTTTATCAAGGTCATTGAAGCCCAAAGCACATTATAAAGCCCCATATGATGCTATAGCACTCTGAAAGTACTTCTGTGTACCAATTCACAAATTCTGCATGCAGTCTAGAGGAAAAAGAATGTGGAAATACAATATTCATGTAAAATGGAGTGTATCATTATTCATATTACCTCTGACATTATGTTATTATTGTATATTTGGATGATGCCTTTATCTAAATATATTGATTTAAATTGTGTACATAAACATACTTCAAATTTTAAACTTGTCATGAATGTTATTTTTTTCCATAAAACAAGGATCTTATCAGTACAGGTAGTTGTCAACTTACAGCCTATGGGTATTACGACCGTTCAACTTTACAACCGCTACCACATCTCACAGGCAATTGACAGTTTTGCCATGCCAGCTCCATATATCGTGACTCAATCTTCTTGATCTTAGTTTATTACCTGCAGTGGTTTTGACTATGTTAAGTTACATTTGTCTTACAATTGCAGGTAAAAAAGGCAATTGATCTTGACACTAAAATGTAGGTGATCAAGCAGTATGAGGGAGGAAATAAAAGTGAATAAGATCACATGGGACTTTAAGTTATTTCACTACAACAGGTGTTCACCGCATTTACTGTATTGCTGTGCTCTGGCTTTGAATCCGGATAACCTCCAAAGCTTTTGCATTGTGACTCACAATGTGCCACTTTATGCGAAACGTCACAAAGGAGTAATGGAACATTAAACTGTTTTATCTGTTACTGTTTATTATTAACAGGCTAAATGTTAAACAGAAAACTTGAGTGCTCGAACTCTGCTGGTAGAATTCCTCCTCTCACAGTTAACATAATGAACAGTGTGAGAAGCTCATACTGATAATGTAACATAACACAGACAAAGAAATGATATGTGAAGCTGTTAAAGGTTCAGCACCCATGCAAGCATGTAATAATGAAACAAAATAATAAAATAAAAAAATAATTTATAAAAAAATTAGAGAAAATCTACACATTGTGCTGAGAATGATGATAAAAAAGGATATAAGACAATGAATATGATGTAAGGGACTTATTATAGAGTTCTATACATACAGTCAGATTTGAATATACATACCGTCCATCTTAAGTCACGATCGACTTACGACTGGTCAGTTAGAAGTGAACGTGGTTGCAAGTCAACAACTACCTGTAGTTTCTAGTCGTAGAGAGCTGTCATGGGTCTGGCTAGGATTGTAAAAAGACTGCATTCAGTAACTAAATTAAAAGAGCTAAGCAGCTTTTCTCAACCTTTTTGGTGTTGCGACTCTCTTTTTCCCATATATGTGTATAGTTGTCTTTACGCTCCACTATGGGGAGGATTCCCTTGGAGAATAGAGCATAAGATTGTCAGACTTAGGAGATGATTGAGTAAGATCTTCGGAGAGGCAATCCACCACAACCCACTTCATGACCCACCATAACCTACTACCTTTATAAACAATAGCAACTCAACTTGTGATTTATCCGCGGCAGCCTGCGACTCAAACCACTGGTTGAGAAATACTGACAATACCCAAATTCAGAACAATATAATGTCAATTTAGAACAACAAAAAATCTTGAATAGAAACTACTACTACTTGGTTTAGAGTTTTTTGATGATTAAAAGCAAAGGGAAGATGCTTTCTGACATGTCAAATATAATGAAATCACAAACAAATAGCTAAAGAAGTAGTGATTAATAAAAAAACTAGAAAAAATAAAGAAAAATGTAATTATTTTTTCACTGAATCCAGGCACAAGTAAATATTGTATTTCAGCTCATCATTCAGCATTGTGAGACAAACTTTATTCTTTTCTTTTGGACAAATCTATTTCACTGTGAAGAAACCATATTTACGGTATACTTGTCATCTTTGTAAGTTATTACTGTATGATATGACTATATTGTAAATAACCTTTTAAAAGTATCTTCATTTGAGAAACCAACCTTGTATTTCAAAGAAACAGCTGACATAACTGTTGTTATCTTATTTAACTTGATATTTTGTATTACCATTTATGTACGGGACACTAAGTTAATCCTACTGAATTCTAGGTTGACTTATAAATAATATAAATTGTATTGTTTGAGATGATAGGTTTGAGGAGCTTTTGACCAGCAGTTTATGCACCTTAACACACATAAGATCTTAATAGATTAAAATGAAAAAAGAGTAAACATGTATCTGTGTTACATTTGTGAACAAACCGTAAAGGATTTGAGGTACTCTTGTAGAGTACTTACACCCAGAATTTTGCCAAAAAGACCTAATAATAAAAAAACACATTTATTATACAAATAATAAACTCAGGAGCGGGATTAACAAAGGTAGAATAAATTAAACAAAGTAACTTAATCTAGCTGCCTCTCTGGGCCTTCCATATTAATTATATGCACTGTCTGCACAGGATGGCAGCAGTTTAAAGTAAAATTGTAATAACAAGGCAAGGTCGTAAACTGAGAGAGTAAAAATTAAATAAGTAACATCCAGGACATGAGACAAAATTGTAGATTGAGAAACATACTGAAAAAGTCAATAGTCACAATATTTCACATAGCCTAAGCCAAAATTCAACAACAGAAAGGAATTTGTAACCAAAGTTATCTTTACTATAACATAAAAGATTTATTGTTTTATTTTGATTTATCTACAAAATGTTATAGTTATGAAGTGTATGACACTGACCTTTATACAATCACAGGAAATCAAATGTTGCACACTCTTGGTCATCCTGCCTAGCAACAGCTTGGCAACTCTGCATCACGAGCAGCAAAGAATGTCAGCACCAATAATAAAAAATTGGTGCCACAGGATGATCTGTTTCAAAAATAACGTCTTCAAAAATATTTTAAATACAAAAATTGGTATAGAATGGTTCATAATCAGTAGTACATCCATGTAAATTTCAGGAAGCCACTCAATCAAATATTTTACATCACAATACAACTGTATAATAATATACAATCAAGTAATCATGTACTGTATGTGCATATGTACACTTCTGTATATGTACTTGTGTGGTTAAATAAATTATGTATCTCAAAACTAGTTTTGAAAAAAATTTGCAAGTCAATAGGCCTGATCTCATGGCTAAATGGAACAGCCTGCGAAAATCCCTGTTAAATTAAACAATTCCTGCAGCAGTCATTGTTGGATATATATCAAACCATTTTGGAAGGATATGGGGATAACCACTGGACCAGAAGCAAACTGGCCGGGAGCCTGTCACAAGGCAAACATAACACAACTTGTTTGAAAAAAATAGGTAAATGTTTTCAAAAGTTATGGTTGTACATAGGCCTCAGGAAAGTGGAAACTGCTCACTGTAAATTTTTGCATCTTTGCCAGGATGTAGTCATCCAGATCTACACAATGCAAAAGCACTATAAAACTGTAATTTTAAATTTAAAATTTTATTTAAATTTTAAATTTTAATTTTCCAAAGACACATACACACACTCACATATAAACACTATGCTAAAATCAAAGTTTGTCAATGTTTTGAACATAGTAAAGTCAGAATCCGAACTTATCATAATAACACATTTTTAACCCTATCACTGTACATTCATTTACATGGAAGTAAGAAACAATTTTACTATTTCATTCCTTGACCTCAAATATCCCCAGGATAATAGCTGTATTATTTTTAGAGGCCAAGGACAAGGCTGAAAAAAATCTATAAAACAAAGTCCTGATCATGACATTTTATGAGCTGGGATTGGCTCACTTATTTGGCTCACCTTTGCCTCACTTTCTCCTGCCAGTCATGCATTTATTCCTGCTTGGGCCACTGGACAAGAGAAAGGTTTAAACCCCACACAAGGGTTACTTGTGGAGTAAACCACCTATCTACATCTGGGGTCAGGAAAAACCTTCTCAAGGAAAAGGCTTTTCCTCAGAGCTATCTTTGGCAACCCAATGTATTCCTGACCCTTCAAGCCCTACCTCTCATTTAGAGGACCAGGCACTTCTCCTAGCCCCCACGATGTATTTCATCCATAACATGCAGCAGTAATCCATATACAAAGCATACTGTCAGCTTATGCCTCCAGTATTCTGTTATCACTGAACATTCTTTCATCTTACCAAATGATACTAATGTATTATATTGACTTTTAATACATATCAGTTTTATGACACTCATTGTGATAATACATCTACTGAACTGACTGGTAAAAGCAGTAGGCATCTTCTGGTTCTGCATGGTACTGATAAGTAATGATAATGCACATTATAGTTTTGTCAATTTTTACATTTTAGCATATGCCATAATTGACATAAACTTGGCATATGCCATAACCAACACCCTAACATTTTTTATTTTATTGTCATGCATTATAAGACAAGGACTGGTGTGGTTTGAAGGGAGACAATCATATTTTAGAGAAGATGTTGTTTAATTCCACACCAAATGTAACAGAATAATTTATAGGGTTAACCTTCAAGGAGAACATTAAATCGTTCACGTCTTGTGACAAATGCAAGTATCAATTTCTTAGCAATATCTTAATTTTGGAATGATCTTATTCTAGAAATGTTTTTGAGTTGAAAGAGGACTGCTTTTCAACTTCTTTTGAGGGAAAGATCAAACATTGCATCTCAATTGCAGACTGTAGTAAATAAGAGAATGACCTCACCTGCTATAGTAATACAAATATGCCCAGAGGTGGCAATTTGATGAGGTGTCCCTTTGAAAATTGCCTCAGTTTTACTGCTTTTTAGGGGTAGAAAATTCTTTCATCCATGTGTTTACCTCCTCCAGGGAATAACTTAACAGATCAGGATATATGTCATGGTTAATTTTGAAGTGTACTTAAGTATCATCTGCTTAACAGAGAGACTAAGCTAAACTGTCTAGTATGGGCAGGAATTGAACGGTAAATCACAGGTACTCTACTCCAGGCCAGTCCAGTCACAATTAACTCACTGTGTGATCATAAGCAAGTCAGGATTAAAGGAATTGGACTGAAACACTTACCTATTGGACTCTACAGGCTATGCTACCCAGTTTAGACTAAGCCTTTGCATTATGGCCCGAATTTAGACCATTATAAATTAAACAGTAATATTGATCAACACATGCCATTATATAATTTTAGCTGAGGCGCTGCATCTTTATAAAGTGTTTTTACTTTTGAAATACTGAGTTTATGTTAATGTTGACATGAATTTATATTAAATTTTTTTATTAAAACTTGGTTTGAAATCTGACAGTCTTGCCTCATTAAAACCACATTATACCTTACATATTGTAGTTTTATTAATTAAAGTTGCTCAGATACAGGAGTGAAGATGTGTACAAATCGTTTGCATTTACTGTTGAATTTGGGCTTTCAAGTTAAGTGTCCCAACAGTCTGCAAAGAGCTGTGTGGTAAGAGCATGCATTGCATTACATGAGCCACCTGATTACATAAATTAATTACTTAATTAAATTAAGATACCACCCCACTAGAAATGACAACCAAAGAATGTACCCTTAGGCCTTACAAATATGTAAAATGTAAAGGGACAAAGGTCATTATGTTTTACAACCAGGTCTTACTATAAATGGGCACCATATTTTGAGCTTTTGTTTTCTTGGATCTTTGGCCTTAGATTTCAGATATGTTAGAGCTGAAAGACTACATTTGGTGTGACACTGACAGATGATTGCCCCCCAGAAGATATTTTTAAAAGAGCATAAGTGCTCTGTACAGAAAATGAATGTATGATTCATCCAAACATACTCATGTCATTTCCCAATTTGAATAAAGTTTCTTTAATTTTTAATAGCTATATTTACTGTGCTTGAATAAACTCCATCCATCAAAAGAAAATGCTGTTGCATTTATTTAGAACTGAGATGTTATTCCTTTTTTATGCATTACCTTATATTATACCTCAATTTGTTTTTCTCTTTGGGGCAAAACAAGTATGTAAATGGATTTGGTTTAGCAATCACAGTTAGAGAGATTAGCTTCAGTTCCTCTGAAATCTGAATGCTTTCTGGAAACAAACCTTGTGAAATATTTTAGGATTTAGTGCTCCATTTATAAGTAATAAAATGTCTCTAAAAATAGAATTAAAGTACAAACTAATAATTTCCTTATGCTGTTTTTCTGACTTTTTTCTAGGTGCATACCTAGTCCCTTATTTAATCCTGTTGGTGGTGATTGGAATCCCACTTTTTTTCTTGGAGCTTGCAGTAGGTCAGCGGATCCGCCGTGGCAGCATTGGAGTGTGGAATTACATCAGTCCTCGCCTAGGAGGAATCGGATTTGCAAGCTGTGTGGTTAGTATTTGAATAATTGATGTGTCTTACCTTGATATTTAACTATGCACAGTGAAGGAGAAAGCGCATGCAGTTACAGTCGTGACTTGTTGCTGAGGAATCATGGGATAGACCATGAGAGTTCCTTTTGCTTCTCTTTATTTTTCCCTTTATATGTTCATTGATATTTTGAATTTGTTAATAAAATAAAAGCAACATATTTTGTTTTAACATGCCTTCCTTTGAGAACATTCTGCAATTTCTCCAAGATAAGAATCACTGTTCTTGTACTGCACTTTTGCTACGTCTACATTTCCAAAATTTTACAATAAGCTTTTTAATTTCTGAAAAGTCTTGAAAAAGTGTTGATTCAATAAAGCAAAGCATTTATTGCTGCTATACACAATCTATAGCAAAAATCACATATTTTGTATTTTATTACACTCCCTTTTAAATAATTTAATTAAATAATAAGTCAATATCATTATTTCTTGCATATCACTTTTCACAGAGAGCTAGCTCAGAACATAACACAGACCACCAAGTAAAATAGTGTGTATCAATATAAAGAATAAATTAATGAAAATTAAAATTTGGACCTCACAGATATACATAATATACTAGAGTCTTGTAGGCAAGAGAGAAGTGGGCACCAAAACTTAGAATGACATCAACCTTGGAGAAAACAAGCGCTTTGGGCTCTTGCCTGACAAGACTAGCAGTTCCTTGAACAATGTAACAGTTGACAAAAAAAGCCCAGACAAGAATCCAAGACTGTAATGTGATTAATCAAGAGACTAAACCACATCAAATTTAATATTAGTCTCCACCACTGGCTTCTCCCATCATCTGCTAACCATATTTAAATCTATGGAAGCAGCCACTTAGACAAAGTTGAAAGTTGAAGAGCCCAAATTTTCAGCTCAAAAAGGAAATACTAAAGCATTATTTACATTAAGTCTTTCGTGACGCAGCAGAGCTACCTATTCATCATTAACAACATAGCAATGGCCCTGCTAAGCTAGAACAAAATAGCAGAAACACAAATAACAAGATATCGCTGTGACTATCATAAAGGTACAATATATTAAGGGGTGCACAAACATTTAATAAACCTACAAAAAAAATGCAAAAATAGCTAATGGGGATCACAAAACTCAGTTTAAATAATAAAGTTAGCAGGGAGACACAATGTATCCTTATCTTCATAATCAAACGTTTTGCTGGTATAGTTTGACAGCACAAAGTTCATCTATTATTAAAAAGGCTCATAAATGCTGTTTTTCCCATAGTTGTCTAATGAAGTCTGTTTTCATTAATTTTTCAAGTGTGCAGCAGAGTTCATCCTTACTGGCTGAACAGAACTTTAACAGGATCAAGTGGTCTTTTGCTCAGGACATCTATAACACACACATGATTATTAAAGACATCAACTATTCCAAATAGTGTCTCTCAAATTCATAGGCAATTTCCATGAGTCAAATGTGCTTCCTTTCAGACACACATTTATAAATTTTACGGGAAGAACTTAATTCCCTACCTGTGGACAGCAGCACATTATCCAAAAGTTAGACAAATGTTTGCTTTGAAGAACCTTTAATGAAAATGAAGGGTACAATCAAGACATGACTTGCTGAAATCAAAAGTTGCACCTAAGGATTGCATCCTGCTGCTCTCTACACTGACTCAACTAGCAGAATCTGGAAGAAGCTGATATATTTTTTATAACATGTTAAGTATATGTTATGCATTTGGAGCCATAAACTTTAAATTGTTCAGATAATGAGAACCAGGAACAAGTTCTAAACATTATGATTATTACTTTTTCAGTCATCTATTTGTAAACCTGCATTTTGTATTTCCTATGTGAATCTGTTCTATAGACCTTTTGAAACCTAACAATTTGACTGTCTCTGTTTTTGCAGAATTTGCACAAAAATATCAATAGTAAATAGAATTCAGTATACTGATGTTTTTCTTTCAGTTCATTTAACATATATATGTGAGTAGTAAACCCTTTGACATTGCATGTTAACAAAATACACGTTTTAGACTTTCACAACTTTCTTAAAATGAAATGTTATTAATTTCCAGATATATGCATTGTGACAGAAGAATTATTTAATACAACAATTAAACACACATTGCTATAACCTAAAGACAAATTGGACGAATCAAAAATACAATCAGCCTAAATCACAGAAAGGTGTAAAATTCATTAATCTTAAACAACGCTTAAAACAACCTGCCCTGATCCAATGAGGAGAGCTAATTAGTCGGATAAAGCCCATTATGTTAGTTATTATATAGTTTGTGAAATTGATGGAAGCAGCAGGAGTTAAACTGAAATGTTGGCAGGAGTCTAGCCTACATATTTTAGAATAACATTAATGCATTTGTGCCCTATACTAAAGAAGCTCTCCATAGTTTTTATGCTTTAGATAATATAAGGACTACTTTTCTCATTGCATTATAGAATGTGCCTTAGGATTCTTCCAGCTGAGCAAAACCAGTCAATGTGCCAATAATGTAGTACAGAAAATCAGAGTGAGCTTATTGCTAGATCAGACCTTCCCAAACTGGGTGTCACCAAAATTTGAGTGTTGCTTCAGCAGGGTCACAAAAGTAATACTTATTGTAAGTATTTAGTTTCTGTTTTAACTTTCAGTATAGAATAAACAAATCTGAAGTAGGGATTTCAAACTAATAAACCATTACGATATCAACATTCATTTTAAAAGTAAGTATAAATACCAATATATTCAAATGTAGCTTCAATATTGTTGGTGCTCCATATACAGTATGCTTTATTTACATTTGCTTTTTACATTTCCTGTTATGATTATTTTAGCTTTTTTGGTTGCAGTCCACTTGCAAAGCATGTCATGCTTATGACTTACATCTCAGAGGCCCTGTCCTGGACAGCAAATACTCTGGTGGTAGTCAAAAAGTCAGGTTGGGGAGCATGTACTGGTACAGTGTGTTACCGTACCCACCACGCGACGAAACGGCTTGGGATCCTGGTTGGCAACCCCCCAGGCAGACATGCGGTCCTGTCCCACCCTCCAGAAATGACTCTCTATCTGCCGCAGCCAGGTGTTACATGGGTGTTCCCTTTGCCTGGTTCAGCAACATGGGTTCTCAGCAATGAGGATCCTACAAGCCGGATCACCCTCGGGAATTGCGCCATATGGCCGTACTGCCATAACTGATGCTCCTTCACAATGTAGGTAATGTGCCTCATTTGGGACTCCATGAGCAATTGCTCAATCGACACAAAGTCAAACCAGCGGTCCCCAAGGATTCTCCGAAAAGACCGAAGGAGTCCAGTCTTCATCTCAGGTCACTGGATAGAGTCCATGTCTCGCAACTATATAGCAAGACAGGAAGCACCAGGACTCTAAAGACTTGGACCTTCATCCTTTTGCATAGGTATTGGGAGTGCCACATACCCCTTTTCAGCGACCTCATGATCCTCATGCTCTCTCAGTCCATCTACTGACTTCATAGGAAGACTCACCAGAGACATGAATGTCACTGCCGAGGTAAGTAAACCTCTCGACAAGGCCGACGTTTTCTCTGTAGGCAGACAAACTGTTGGTGGCTCTACCTAAGAGGTCATTAAAGGCTTGGATCCAGGACACTCACAAGCACAGGCTGGCCAAGATATCCAGAAACCTTGGGGGGATCCCACAAAGTCTCAGGATGTCCCAGAAGGCAGCACGACTGAGTCGAACGTTTCTACGAAAATTGACAAAGTATGCAAAGAAACTCTACCGATATTCATGTTTGCTCTCCATGAGAACCCTCAGTGTCAGGATGCGGTCAATGGGTCAATGGTAGACTTTACAGGCATAAAACCAGACTGCACCAGTCACTGGTAGGTGAGCAAAGGATCATGGATCCTATTGAGTGCAACCCTAGCAAGGACACTGTTAACCCCCTGTAGTTGCCGCAATCCAGGTGAATCCTAGCAAATGTAAAAAGATTCTAGTTGTTCAGATGTGACGAGGTAGAAACTGTGCATTAAAACAACAATTCTGATGGTCATCTGCACAACGCATCACAATGTTAACCAGGAGCTGCTTTCTGTTACACTGAAAATGCAGCAGATACTGCAAATCGGTAAAATATAATTTCCTTGTATCACGGTCCAGATTTAAAATTACTGCAAAAATAAACCTTATAGGAGATTTTAGTGTATAGGTTTTAATGGAACAACCTCCAATATTAATGGGTTGTAACAGGTACTTTTTAGATTAAAATCACACTGTTTGCTGCCGAGTGTTTTAATGATCTTTTACACAAAACACAAATCAAGTCAAAAGCAATGTGTTTTACACAATCCTTGTCACTCACTAAAACATAATTCCACATATTAATAAGGATTCGCACATGCAGACACGTTTTCCATTTTTTCAAGGAAAAATATTAACATAATCACTTATCCATCTTTGACGGCTTAGATCATATTTTTCTCTTTGTGAATAAGTTTGGATTTCAGTCCTTGAAAGAATTATTTATTTAGCTTTTATTCTTACCTGTCATATTTACTTCACTATGAATCTCTACTGTCTGAGGAATGAATTAATTTCATCCTGACAAGCAACTGCCAATGAGACTAACAACACTATGCAAGCTCCAAGGGGAATCTGAGACATACTTGTAATAGTGCATGATTTCCTCATTAAATAATAAAATGACAGCAAAAAAAAAATATTCTTATGATGTAATATGCAAAACATATGCAAAACTACCTTACAATCCAGGTAATTGTATACAGCATAACTAAAATTCAGTTATTTCTTTCTTTTTACCCTGTGTGTTGCATCACAGTTTGCTATTGGTAATAGATCTAAATACTGACAGTACAGACCTTGTAGATGATAAAAGTAAACTCTAACTTATTCTTTCTTGCAGGTTTGCTTTTTTGTTGCACTATATTATAATGTTATCATTGGATGGAGCCTTTTCTACTTTTCTCAGTCTTTTCAGCAACCTTTACCATGGGATCAGTGCCCACTTGTTAAAAACAAAACAAGTACATGTAAGTTAACTTTTCATATTTTAATTTTTAAATGACATATTGTAACATATGTTTACATACGTATATGTCCATTCAATATCTATGATTTTGTGACTGTTTTAAATCAAATCCTCACTCACCTGAGCAGTCACCTCTTTCAGTTGTTACTTATTAAAATATGGCCAATATATATTTTCTATTAGCCATTCAGACTGGTCAGTCCAAAGGTCTCCTACACCATCTGCCCTCCCATTCATTGTGAATGTCCACATAATCCAGTTCTGGATGGCACAGGTGCAGAACCTACCCCAGGAATGTTGTGGGCAAAGTGGAATGTTGCCTAATTCCTAGTTATCAGTTACTCTTTTGCATCATGTAGAGGCTAGGAGTCCACTACCCCTGACACATCATGTCAAGAACAAACTTGACCCTTTCTCATCTTACACTCTGATCGCGATATAAAGATTTATACTGTACTTAAAACATTATAAATTTAATATTTTAGTATACACTGGGCATGAAAGCAAAAGTTCTCAGCTTCCTAGTGATAAAAATATAGATACAGGTTTGTATTTCTTTGTATAAAGCATTGTGTTTTTCTGTTGTCTCTGTATAATGTTTTGTTTTATAGTTGCACATCATTTTGTGTTAGAGAAAATGCATATAGAATAAATTGAATTATATTTAACACTAGAATCCCTGAAGCCTACGAAATATTCGTAATGCCGGGCCACCTTAAATTCCTTCGCAACTCCTCATCAGCGTCTTTGTTTTGCAACTGTATTAATCTGCACTGGCAGCAGGCAGCCTTCTCATTCATCCCCCATCGAGGCAGTATTTTGTCATTATCACTATAACATGAAAAATGTTTCTGTTTTAGTTATGTGTTCAACATTTCTTGCTTCTCATTTCCTGTCATCCTACATTTACACAGATCGTTGTAGACACGGAACACACATGAAATGTATGTATTCCAAATAATGATATATTATTTACCCTAAACAATTCCAGACACCTAACACCCAGATAAAGAGACTTAAGTTCTGAGAATTTTGCATCTGACTTGACTTCAACTGCCTCGGTGGGCGATGAGTGAGAAGGCTGCCTCCTGCCAGTGCTGATTACAAAACAAAGACACTGATGGAGAGGTGCAAGGGAATTTAAGGTGGCCCGACATTACGAATATTTTCGTAGGCTTCAGGGATTCTAATGTTAAAAGAACATATGTATATGCTTAGAATTTGAAGTGTAACCTTGTTGTCTATAAATATGAAGAAGAGAATTACATTGATTATTTATAATATTCCTTTTACATTTTTCAATATCATTTCAATACATTTTCTAAATATGTAGTATTCCATCATCTATGCCACAAACTTTGGGTAGTGACTGAAAGAAGTAGATTGCAGATACGAGTAGCAGAAATGAGCTTCCTTCACAAGGATCTTGGCTCAGCTTTAGAGGAAGGGTGAGAAGTGCAGACATTGGGGAAGAGCTGAAAAAGAGCACTTGTTCTCCACATGAAAAACAGCCAGTTTGGGCTTCTGCTTATGATGCATCCTGTAGACCTTCCTGGGAAGGTGTTTCAGGCATGTCCAACTGGGTGGAGACCTTGGCGCTTACCCAGGACAGCCTGGAGAGTTTATCTCATCCTGCTGGAAGAGTTGGAGGAGGTGGCGGGGAAACTGAATGTCTGGGCATATTTGCTTAGACTGCTGCCCCCACGATCCAACCCAAATAAGCAGCAGAAAATGTATTGATTGATGGATGGAAGATGAAGTTCAGCATTTCAGTCTTCTCCTGTATTACAAAGTTTTCAGTTTTGTACAGTATCAACATGTGTCATTTTCTTAATTATGGCTGCCTGTGCATTACTGTGCCTTGTAAAATTTTTTTTCAAAGAGAAGGTGTCACTAACATCAAAGAATTACTTGACTGTATCTGCAGATTGGTGAAAGCTCAAATTAAAAGGGGTTATTATGCTGTCCTTTTCA
Source organism: Polypterus bichir lapradei (assembly GCA_026402145.1). NCBI lineage: Eukaryota > Metazoa > Chordata > Cladistia > Polypteriformes > Polypteridae > Polypterus > Polypterus bichir. Next base: position 254,577,522 of record JANRMT010062791.1, read on the forward strand.
CAAAAGCAATTTTGTAAATAATTTGCAACCCGACTTTAACAGGGTGTGAGGGTTAGATGGGAGGTCATGAAAGGCTTATCACTAATATGACAAAGCTGAATAAATAATGGTTCACAAGAATAGTGCATAACAGAGGGGGTCAGTTGTTCTGTCTGTACAGTATAAATGTAAATCATTTTTTATACATGGATGAGTGCAGTCCAGGTCTTGACCCAGTACCTCAGAAGTTCAGATCTCATATAATGAGAGCAGTATGCCAGCTAAGAAGAACAAATCAAAATGTAGAAAAAAACAGAAGAGCGCCATTTTCAAAATGCTGAAAGAATGAGTAAGCTTTACCAATCACAGAAGGTCAATCAGGTGCCTGAAAAAGTTAATGTGGCTAGTGTACAAGAAGAAGTCAATTCCATCAGTCACATTCTGCCAGTCAGACACTTGAAGTTTTGTCTAGTTTTGACAGGTATTTGTTAGTATATTGTGATTGAATTAATACTATATAGTATAATTGTTAGTTGTCAGTAAATATATAGGCCCACCTATTTATTTTCTATATACACTTTCTATTTAACAAGTTTATAGGAGATGGAATCTGTGAAATCATCACAGAGTAAACAGCAGAAACCAACCCTGGATGGAAGACTACTCTATCACGTAGTAATGGTTAGATTGCAATGTTCACAGGTTGAATCTTGCCCTGGAAACATTTTGGATAGTTTTAATTGGGATAAATGTGCTTGATAGAAGATTTTAAGTTAAATAATTGAGAGTTTTGCTCATATGGAGCTAAAGTGTATTCTGTGTATGACTGCCTTCCACTCCTTTTCTGAAATGTTAAATGAAAGATCCTTTAACCATCATGCCCTGGGATCTTTGAAAGGACAGGACTTTAAAATGTTTCTATAAATTGTGGAGATGCTATCTGAGTCATCAACACTGATCAGTATTTCTCCTGGAACAGAAATAGGTGGAAAGTGAGGAAAATTTGTCAGGCATAGTTTAGCAAAGTTACTAGCTTCAAAGTAGTGGAAGATTTGTGTTGATGAGAAGTTAAAGTTGAAGCTTAAATGCTCGTAAGATGCAAAAACATTATTGATGTACACGTCTCTAAATGTTTTAATCCTAGACAGTCTCCAAGTATTAAATACTGTGTATGTTTAAGAAGGTGGAAAAGAGTGGTTGTCATGCAGAGGTGCAACAGATAAGAGCTTCTCTGTCTTAAAGTGCTTCCTACATTGGTTCCATATTTCCGAGTGAATGAGTGGCAATTGAATTAATAGTATATTGATGATAATTTGTATTTACTGGGGCACAAAGTAGGGAATATAAAGAACTACTGCAAGATTTTAATTCTATTGAAGACCGGGCTTGTGTATATTCATCAATGTGTGTCATTGTCCAGGTCTTTATGGCCTGTATATTGCCACCCAGTAATAAAATTAAAAGTTAGGTAGTGCCATGCACCTTTCTGCTTTAGGTCATTGTAGAGTCACCCTTTGGATGCATGGATGTTTAAAAATAAATAAGGTTATGATTGGACCTGATTTCTTAAAAAAAAAAGATTTGTTAATGTATATGGGGATAATTTGAAATAGAAAAAGAAGCTTGGGAATGATGTTAATCTTAACAGTGTTTATTCTACCTGTTATTGTGAGATGCAGGGTAGATGATCTATTCACAAGTTGTTTAATTTTTTCAATGCAGGCATCAACATTTTGTTGAAAAAGAGCTTTATATTTACTTGTGATATTTTCCCGTAGGTATTAAAACTGATCTTATAAGATCAATAGGAAGGTGTGCAGTCTAGTATTGAGTGCTAGAGAGTTCACTGGAAAAAGCAGACTTTCATTCAAATTAATTTCCAGGTATCTTTTGAAAACGTGCTAGTGCTTTTAGGACTCCTGGCACAGAATTTTGTGGATCATCTGCATATAATAATATATTTTGTTCAAGTCCTTCTCTGAAAATCCCCTTTATCTCTGATGCATTTTTAAAGTAAACAGCCAATGGCTCACTGCTGATTGCAAAGAGCAATAGTGATAGGGGTCTTCCTGGTTGAGTACTGTGTTCTAGTTTGAAGTAGTTCGAAATAATGTTGTTAATACAAGCTGAGGCTTCTGGACTAGTATAGAGTAGTTTGATCCACACACATATGTTTAAGTCGAACCCAAATTTGTGCAATGTAGTGAATAGGTAGTTCTATTCAATCATGTCAAATGCTTTTTTTGCATCCAAAGATAGTAAGATTTCTGGGGTGTTAGACTTAATGGGTGAATATATTATATTAAACAAACATCGAAGATTAGAAGCTAAGTGTCTGTCTTTAATAAATCCAGTTTGGTCTAACAGAAGGAAGCACTTTCTCATTCCTTCTAGCTAGAACTTTAAAGTATCTTAACACCATTATTCAGGAGTGATATTGGTCTATATAATGCACTTAGCAGTAAGTCTATTTTTCTTAGGAAAGATGAAAATTAATGCTTGGTGAAAAGTTTGAGTCAGAATTTTGTTGCCTTTAGCTTCTGTAAATATTGCTAATAATAGTGGAGATAACTTATTTGAATTGTTTTATAAAATTCCACTGGGTAGCCATTAGGGTCTGCTGCTTTCACATTTTGAAGTGAGTTTATGGCATCTAGTAATTCTGTGAGTGTCAGAGGTTTATCCAGTTCCACAGCACTAAGAGTATCTAGCTGTGGTATCTGTAATGAGTCAAAGAACTCATTAGATTGTGATCTTCTTTAGTCAGAGTAGAATATAAGGACTTATATAACTCTATAAATGTGGTGGGTTTTTGTGGTCTATGATTTTATCTCTGTCTGAGATGGTAATTGCTATTATTGAATTGCGGACTTACTGCTTTATTTTATTGGCCTTCTCTCTGTGTTCATAATAATGACATCGCAATTTAAAGATGAGCTGTTTTGTTTCTTTAGTAGTCAAGACGTTAAATTCTGATTGCAAAACCTTTCTTTTCTTATAAAGTGCCTCATTTGGAGACCTGTTATACTCTAGATCTATTCTGCTGATTAACTCAGATGCCTTCTTGGTATCATTCATTTTTGTGAGAAAGATATGAAATAATATGTCCTCTTAAATATGCCTTCAGAGTTACCCAAAGTATTCATGCAGAGACCTCTGGGGATGCATTTGCCTTCAGAAAATAATCAGTTTGGTTGGATATGAATTCTGTACAGTGCTCTTCAGTTAATGACAGGGGGTTAAGATGCCAGCTATGAGATGAGTGTGTAGGACATAGTAAAGTAAGATCAGAAGGGAATGGAGGGATGGAGATAACAATAGTGTCATACTTTCACGATTTGATAATGGACAAAAAAATATTGTCAATGAAGAAATAACCAGTTCTTGAGTAACACTGATGAACTTGTGAGAAAAAGGAATATGCTCTAATGTTAGGATTTAAAAACCTCCATGGGTCTGTTAGGTTCTGATCCATTACGAACTCAGTAATTATTTTGGCAAGTATTAGAAGTTATTACCGCTGTAGATGAAGACCTGTTCAGGTCTGGATTTAAAACACAATTTAAGTCTCCTGCATTTATAATTTTATGTTCACATTAGGAAAAGATTCAAATACATTTTGGAGGAAGTCTCTATCATCCACGTTAGCTGCATAAATATTTATCAGAAAATAAAGTAAAGTAAATTCCCCATCACCATGACATATCATCATTCAGGATCACATATTATGTCTGATACTACAAATGGTATAGTTCTGTGCATTAAGATTCTCACACCCCTAATCCTTACTTATTATGTGAGTCTCCTGTAAAAATACTGTCTTGGCATTTAAACTGGTTAAGTGAGTGAATACTTTCCTTCTCTTTTATTCGTGATTGAGACCTTTGACTTTCCTGCTCACAAAGTTCACTGTTTAGTCATAAATAAGCTTCTGAACTTTTCTTGACAGTTTTGTAGTCTTAAGTTAAAGTAGTACATTTTTACATATGATAGCTTTAACCTAGATTTTATATTATTGCCAAGTGTTATGGCTATGGAGCCTATTGTTGTTTTGGCATTAACAGTTATTTAGGTAGAAAAGATAAGTAAGAAACAGCAAGGCTCTCTTTCTCTCTCTCCCCCACAAAGCATCCCCCTTGCCATTTTTTCTCCCCGAGTGAGGCAGACCACACTTCACAAAGTCCTGGTCCTCTGACATGTCAAGAGAGATGGAGCATGTCCAGAACAAAATGAACCCTCCATTAGCAGCATAGAAAAGGTTAAAATTGAAAGTACAGGCCCAATACAATAAACCTAGAGAATGATGTTAAACACTTCCCATGGAGACTGAGATAACATATGGTAGTATATTCCCAATACAATAAATCTAGGGTTTTAAGTGAAAAAAACACCCTGTAAATGGCTAGTTACTTTGTAGTTGCCAAAAGGTACAATATTCAATAAAAAATATTCAATATAATAAAGTAATTTCAGTTTTAAAAAATAAAAAAAAGTTGTAAAGGAAATAGAATGCATAGTTATGGCAAATGGTGCAAGTTGCAAACAGAATCTTTGCCTTGTCAGAACATGGTATGGCTCATGATCATGTTTGAAAAAGATGTCGAGTTCAGTCTGCTTAGCTCTTTTTGCGCTTCATTTGGAGAGCTAAAAATGTACAACTGACTTTCAATATTCACTTTTATTTTGTCAGGGTACAAGAGGCTATATCTAATATTAGCACTGCATAGATTCTTTTTAATACTGTAGTACAGCTGTTGCAGGGGAGAAATCTGGGAAAAATTTGAATGCGGTTATTTTCAAATATAATCTCCTCTTTCTGTGAGAAGGGACATGAAGTTTTGTTTGGCCTGAAGTTTGTCGAAACAAACAATAAGGCTTCTCAGTTTTGAGGCATTCGATCCACATATACGTTAGGCTGCTGAGATCTCGTGTTTGATTTGAAGTCCTCTCCAGTTATTTTAGAGAATAGTTCAGCTATGAATTTCACTGGATTTGGACTTTCACGTTTTTCAGGAAGACCTTTGATTCGAATGTTGTTCCTTCTATATCTATCTTCCAGCGCAGCCAGTTTGTCAGCAAACATTTCATATTCTGATTTTGCAGCAGTTGCCTTTTCGTCAGTAGCAGATGTCAATTGTTCAACTATTTCAGTACGACTCATAAACATTTGCTTAACATCTTCAAGCTGAACAGCGAGTACTCTAATTTTACTCTGTAACTTAACTGGTATTTTCATGCATTTTCTCATTTATTTTTCCTAGAATTTATGTAAAGGCTGTAATAAACTTAGTACTTAAACATTTCTCCAGGTCTTCTATGTCTTGGTGCTGTTTCTCATTCTTCTTGCTTAGGTTCATTATCCTTCATTATGTCGCTCTTATTGTCCCTACCCAAGTGCGACAATCATTTTCTTCAGCTTGAAAACTGCATTTCGGCCTTCTTCATGCTCCGTAGGCAGAGTTGTGAGTCCTGGTTGGGGTTAATTTGGTAGTTGGCAGCGGGATGAAAGGGCCATGCTCAGTTAAAATAATCCTCCTGAAATTGATGAATCCTCCTTACCTGCATAGCAGTTTCACTCCCACTTTCGCTTTTGGCTGGAGCCAATGCTGCTGCATCAGGTCCTAGCAGATCAATTCCTTCGCCCTTCTGTTCCAGGTCAGTCTCTGGTAGGCAGTACCATGACCAAGGGGCTGGTTTTCACTTTACTGGAAGTTTAGCTACTGTATGCTTATCCTTTTCCTTTACTTTCTATATCTTTTGTTTGCTGCTCATGCATATTCATACTCACATATAATGTAAATACAGGATACTGCGGGATGATAGCAAAAAAAATGGTTAAACAACTCTGCCGCTAACAGAGCTTAGCTCTAACCATCCATCTCATGCAAAGGATAAGACCAATCGGAAGAATTTTAAAACACCAAATGGACAGTAACCAATCTGTAAATCAAATCCTGTTCCCTGGCAATGCAAGGCAGAAGTGCCATAAACACATCACTTTTATGAAATTACTGATAAATCGATTACAAAAGTAATGAGGGTCTTTCAATCAGCTGTGAAGAAAATAGAACATTTTGCTATGCACAAATTGACCTCAAGTTTTTCAGCTGAGCTGCACATGCATTGTTACTAACTGTATATTGTGAAAAGAAGATTCTTTTCTCTAAAGGCAGGTTAAAGGAAATGAATGTTCCCAAGAGTATAACTGAGGTAAAGACAGTATGCATCCCAGACATAAGTACTACACATAAAAAATGGAAATCTTACTGCCTTAAATTCACATGATGAGAAGTAAAATGGGTCTGATGGTTTCAGTGTCTCTTTGTAATACGTTATTCTTGCACTTAAAGGGGTATTGTTCTTATGCTGGTAAGCACTAATCATTCACACCAATTAAGGAAAATCAGGATGTCAATTTCTGAGGATCAGTACCACAAAAAACTGAGACATGCAGCATTGGTAGACACCTATTTTTTCTATCTTTCATGTTTTTTGTATTAAGTCATGAATGCAGTAATAGAAGTACAGGGGAATCTGCATTTTTTTGGTAGCTCTGGATCTTGTACATGTGACTTGCATATGAGGATATAGAAAAGGTCACATACTGTAATTCCACAAAGATTTTCACTATTTATACACATTCACAAACATAAGAAATTAAAAAGAAAAATGAACATCAAAAACATGTTCTAGAAATCTGATGATTTTATACTGCAGTATATTTCTGACTGCATTTATTTCAAAAACAATGCTTCTGTTTGTCTTGTTTTATATCAGGAAAAGTGCTCCAGGAGAAGCAGTGCAGGAAATGCATTAAGAACAAACATGTGACATCCTTTTATGAGAGTTGTATTGCAAGAATTTTAATGGTCTATTCATTATCTCAGTGTAATCATGATGTACAGTCATTCTGTGTTGCGGTGTTTATACAAAGTATATAAATAGCAGGACTGAACACCAATGGCTTCCGTGTTTCTAATCATTATACGTCTCTAATCAATGTATCTGGTATCTATTTTTGTAACTTTTGATGGTTTTCATAGCACAACTCATTTGATTAGTCTACTTGTTTCATGTAATTATAACCAGCTTGTAATTGTTAGCTTGTTGCTGTACACTATAAATGCTGGTCCTTTCAGTTCTGAAAACTAATATAATTTTAAATGTGCAGGCAGATCACAAGTAGGTTAAGTGAGTTGTTCAGGGTCACAAAGGGAGTGAGGTGGTAGGTGTGTAACAGCAACCTTATGCTGTATAGTCCAGTGCTCTATCTGCTATAAAACACTTTGTAAAGTTGCTTGAAACGGTTTCTCTCATTTTTTCTACTATTTGCCCAAAGACTTTTCGTTGTATATTAATTTAGCCCAGTAAAAAAATTAGTTTGTGCATGTGTGTGACTTACAAAAGACTGACACCCTGACCATGATGCTATCTGCCTTACACCCTATGCTGCCTGGATAGGTTATGTTCATTTATGACCCTGACTTGGATTAAGCAGGTTTAGCAATATGTATTTGTTCCACTCGTTTGAAAAGAATCATTCATTTTTTTGGATAAAATAATAACAGGTGGCAGGGTCACACAGTGCAGAGTATTGCCGTCTCATGTTTTCAACTTCCTAGGATTGAATCCAGTGCCCAGCTATCCATTCATCTATAGGTCTGCATCAGTTTTTCTCCCACATACACACAGGTTAGATTATTTGGAAATTCCAAATGACCTTGTAAAAGTGTGAACATGAGAGTATGCATGAGTTGGCCCTGCAAAGGACTGACACCTTTTCCAAGGTTATTTCCTGCTTTGCATCCAATGCTCTTATGACCCTGAGTTGGATTAAGTGGGCTTGAAAATGTTATGTGTATGTTACATCCAGTTAGAAAATTAGTATGCAGTAAATATTCTTATTTTAGATGGCTGCCACTTACACCATTTTAATGTCAACTCTGAGTCCCTTTCCTGTATAGTGTTTTTCCCAATGGACAATGTCAGAGTGCAGCACAGGTTAATACTTGAAAGATCATTATTGTAAAATACAAAACACCATGCACCATGTATACAAATGTACATTTAGTGTATTTACATATTCTAAAGTCATTCTTGCTCATTAAACTAATTGAATAAAAGATACATACAGTAAGATATGAGCATCTGTCAATTGATAAGAACTGAAAAGTGCTAAATGATACCCCGGAAAAAATGAACTTCTAAAGTCTAAGTCTAGCTGCTTATCCATCCCTTGACATTTTCCGAGTATACTCGAGTACAGACTAGAGTACATGATAGAGGCGAAATTACATAATGATCTGATTCCTTGTGTTTGTAACTGATGATTCAATTATCTTCAATTAAGTTTGAACAAAATTTTCAACATCCGTAGAAGTAGCTCAGTTAAAGTAAAGGTGGCACTAGGTGTCATAGCATAATGTAGCTCAACTAGAAAGCTGGTAAAATCAAGTAAGAATGTGCATTATCTGTAGTTCAGAAAACCTGTAAATTAATAGTATAATTTACTAATAATGTTAGTACTTCAAAGGATGTATAATCAGATAAAATGTTGGGTAAATTTGACCTTCATCACTAAAATCACACCAGGTATACCTTGTTCCTTTATTGTGTGCTGAATTGGTGGTTGGTCACACTGAGGGCCCCTGGGCAGATCAGATAAGCTGTAGAAAACTGTACAAATGTAGAAAGTTGTATTATGCCTGCAAAGTGTCTTAAGATAGTGTTTGCCATAGATATGTGACTAGTTTTTGGTGTCTTTTCATTCTTCTTTGTTCAAGTTTCACAGATTTAGCTCTAGCAGTATCTATAACTACAGTGAGGTTATTCAGATCTGGGATATGGATCTAGGAAAAAAAAAGAAACAGTTAATAACTTTTACACCAGTATCTACTTTAGACCACAGTTTGAAAAGTATTAACTGCGAATGAAATAAAATGTGCCTACTGATCAGAGGATATCAGTTATGATTTTTAATTTAGATTTAGCAAAATTAAAAATTGGTAAGAAAAAAATGTCCCTTGCTTTAATGATTTCACAAGTATTTGGGCATCTTGTAGAGAAGAGATGTAGATGGGTTTTTTTTTTTTAGTGAATTAATAAATTTTATCCTTTGCTTTTCACAATGTCAATAATTAGTCTTCTAAGTTAAGCTAATTGACTCAGCTTTAAACTCTAGGTTCTCAGTCATTAGACTTATAATCAAGGTAACTAACCTACTTTTTTTTCAGTTATGTTCTTAACTATATAGTGAAATAAATGAAGAATGCAATACCTCAGACAAGACTTACAAATTATAACACAGAAGAAGCTGTTTAGATTCATTTAGAATTCTTTAGAGTTTCTTGATTTACAGAATTTTATTTAGTATTTTTCTCTTTAAACTTTAGCATGACATCATTGTTAGCTTGTCCTTTCTTGCTCATGTATGCAGCGTTGTGTGAGAAAATGATAAAGCGTTATGGTGTGACACTCATCTGTTTTGTTTTAATTTTAGACCATAACTAGTAAATGCCAGATGTTTCCCTAATACAGTTATTCTACAAGCTTGTTATACAATAGCATTTACACTTGAATGCAACTGTATGGCTGGTTGATTACTCCATAATTAAGATTATAATTTATCTTGCACAAATAAAGCCATTTTGACAATACCAAGCCTTCCAGAAGATACTTATGGTATGAAGACTGTTGTTTTTTTTTTTCTCTCATGATCTTACTTTGGTTGCTTCACTGTGTCCTTGGTAGGTTTGTAGGAAAAAGGGGTTACTTTTTCTGGCCCAGTAATTTCACTACTGACATTCTCATTCTGAAGTAAAGCTTTTCCCCTAAGACTGGATTTGGTCACTGGCACAAATGCAGATTTTGGAATAGCTGATCATAGAGCTAGGGAGTTCAGATTTCAGATAGTGTTTTGCCTCAACATCTCAAAGGAGTGAGTGCTTCCAAAATGTAAGCGAGGGTGATCTTCTAGACCCCAGAAAGAGATGTATGCACCTTGCAAGAAAGTGTAGCTTTGGCTGATACACCTACAGGTACATGTCAGTGCCGTACATGTCAGTGCCTTCTCATAAGTGCCTGAGTGTCCCCATCAGAGGAGACAAGATTTCAGCTTGGGGCCTACAAGCTTAAAATGGCTGCTCTTTAATCAGACCTTTTGTCTGTCAAGTCTGCAGAGTTGTCAACTCACCTTTGACTAACATCCCTGGTAATTTACAAAAAATTTAGGAGACTAGTGTAACTTACATTGCCTAATACTAGAGTTAGAGAAGGGTATTAGTTCAGCTTGGCTATTGAAATAAATGTCCTTCAGGAATTCAAGTGGAGAGGTAGTAAGTGGCAGTTGACTTTTTGCATCTCTTTTGATAGTGTTTTTTTTAGAAATGTGTACCAGTAAAGACAATGCCTACTTTATCCTTTAGCCTTCCTCAGAATACACCACCATACCTTACTCATCTACAGTCACCCATTGGTATTATTGCGCAGTCTTATTTTTTTCTTGAATATTCTTCATAAACTCTGTTTCCATCATTCTTGTGTGTATGTTAAGAATTAGCATGTCAACTGCAAGTACTGTATCTGTATACTGAATTGAAGTTTTCTAGGATCTGATTCTCCTTCTGCCATAACCACCTATGTCAGCTGCAAGTATACATGGAGGCACATAGATTAAGCAGTATTGTTACTTAAATTTGCTCATTTCAGATAATAAAATTGGGATGATTAGTTTAAGAGCATAAAGTCAATGGGGAATAATGCGTTTAGCCATGCAGAGTTGTTAACTAAACATTTAAAAGCAAATCAAGAAGGTAATCATTAAGACAGTAGTGTAGACCACAGAATTTAATAATATAAGGATATGCACACAAATACGGAAGCTCTGAACTGCACAATGAAAAAAATTATGGGATGAGCCTTATCTTGTACATACATGAAAATATCTTGTATGTACGAGATACTTTTATGTACGTACAAGATGTTTTTATGTAGGTACAAGGTACTTTTACGTATGTATGAGATGTTTTCATGTACATACAAGATAAAGTTAGATTTAAAAAATTACAAAAGTTCTCTTTGAGTATCCTGTACATTTGATATTAAAATAATTACAAATGTTGTCTTTGGATATTCTGTATGTTTAAGAAAATAGCTCATACATCTCCCATACGTTCATGAAAACATTTCACCAGAATATACATTCTGTGGTTGTTATGTTATGTTACACCCTTTCAGGGGTTCATTTTGTGAATTAATTTTTTTTCTATTCTACTTCTTTTGTAGTCGTGGAGCCAGAATGTGAAAAAAGCTCTGCCACCACCTACTACTGGTATAGGGTTGCGCTGGACATATCTAATTCCATTTCTGAAAGTGGTGGGCTCAATTGGAAGATGACAGTCTGTTTGCTTTCTGCCTGGGCGATGGTCTGCCTAGCAATGATCAAGGGCATTCAGTCTTCTGGCAAAGTAGGTATTTCCTGTGTTGTAGTGTTTATTTTTACTGATATTGCTGAAACAAAGATATTTTAAGATTTTATGGCTGTCACCAGTTTTTGTATGTCGGCGCAGGATCCTATCACTGACTTATAAATTACTTAAAGGTGATTTCACTTTTATCTTCAGTTGTGGTTTCGTATTCAAAACTGAAGTACTTTTGTTTGGTAGACTTTATTTTCTGTTTTATTAGAATAACATAAGATATTTTTGAAAATTCAGGACTGTGACTATGTGCAGGAGAGTATTGGTATACTAAATATAATAAAGGACAATCAAAACAGTTGGCATGTATCACCAATATATTAAATATATGATGAAAATAGTGTTGGTCTGAATGGTGCAAGTGTGTTGTGGCAAATATACCACAGTCTAAACAGATACTACACTATGCAGCCATGTAACCATTTTATAAAGCTGCACCTTGCCAATAAAGGTTATAGAAAATCCAGTGCTTATCACAATAGTATCATATCTCAGGAGCAGCACAAACTATACTTGTTTCAGCAGCATTTAAATTATAAAACGTTGCTTGAATGGTTGATGCATCCAATAATAGTGTGTTTTAAGGATTTTACAGCTACATCTATAACAAATATTTTAAGTAGAGAAGTTATCTTGTCTAATGATGCATCTTACTGTATTTTACATATTTTTCTAATTATTTAAAAAGAGAAATATAAATTGCATCTCAAAGTACAAAAAAGGAATTTTATAAATCACACTTTAAGTAATTTGGGTAGCAGAATAGTAAGATAACTAGTGCTGTTGCTTCTCAGCTCCAAAGATTTATTTTCGATTCCTGATCTGATCAGAGGGTTTGCATCATCTTCCTGTGTTTGTGTGGGTTTTCTTGTGGTACTACAATTTCCTTTCGTTTTCCAAAATGTGGCTTGTTTTCTTAATTACCACAAATAACTCGACCTGTTACAGAATGGCAGTGAGTGCACTTTCATTGGCTGATTTACCATTAAAGGTTGGTTCTTGCCTGGTGTCTGACAGTATATGTGCATTCTAAGTTCCATTGTGACCTTACAAAGGAAATGCAAATTAAGAAATTGAGCAGATACTACTTTAAAACATTGCATAGCTATACCACTTTTATATTACTTTAAAATATCGCAAAAAATGCATATCTAAATTTCTTGTCATGTATACAATTAAATTCTTACTTGTATACAGTATTTGCACCACACTAAATGCTGTAATACAATACCAACAAATAGGCAAAAAGTCAATGAATACAACATCATACAATGAATGCAAAATATATAAACGTCTGCGCGTGGAAATGTGAGTGTCTGTCTGTCCGGCCCGGAAGTGTGAGGTGGCCCAGAAGTGTGAGGCTACAGCATGAAGCTCAAAGAGCCGTCAAGGCTCCCCAAATTAACGAGTCAGAAGAAGAAAGAAGTACAAGGCTACAGCATGAAGCTGAATGAAAGCGAATCCATCTCCAAAGTGGAACCACTGATGAAAGACAAACTTCCTTAGCCACTAATGCACAAGCAAAGCAAGCACATTGCCAAAAAGAAACCTCTAAGGAGAGTACGTCCGCAAAATGAAAGGGCGACTCTGCATTTCAATTTTTTTTCTGACGATTTCAATAGTTTCTAGGAACCCAGGTTTTTTACAGCATACAGTATATACTGTATATATATATATATATATATATTAGAACATTATAACATTAGCAACATTTACATATTGTAAAAGAAGCACACAAGAAATAATGACAGTTTGGGGTTTCCGTCCCTGTATACTGTAACACAGTTCAATCTCCACGGTCAGTATGCACATATGACATTCAACAATAACAATAACAATCAGACAATTTATGGGGTAGGAACAGAAGTGGACATGGAATGCTGGGAAGGAGCCAAGGTGGTAGATGGATGGTAGTAACGTCATCAGATTTGGACCGGGGGAAATGAAAGGAACCCGGAACTGTCTTTTGGCATAGCGAGTCCAGGTGTATTCATGGCGGTGCTGCTTCATTCTTCCTGAGGGAACAAAGAAAGAGAGATAAGTACCCCATCGTTGTCCCCTGGCACGAGGTTTGGCGGTACGCATCGGGTCCTTAAGCTGCTCCCCATGCGCTTGTGCGTGACTATATATATATATATATATATATATATATATAGTGACAGATAGGGGGCGCTATCGCTCCCTTGAACCCCTGTCCACGACTCCAGACACCAAATAAAAGTCCAAATGATGACTTTATTTTTATGCCACAGTGCACAAAGCACCCTCTCCTCCACTATACTCATAAATCATAATCACAAATACAATAAATTAATCCTCCGACTCCCAAACACGTTGCCACCCTTCCACCCACCTCAACTCGTCGTCTGGAGTTCTCAGAGTCCTTTTATATTCCCTGACCTGGAAGTGTTCCCAATCCCCAGTCT
>JANRMT010062791.1:254591503-254616264 GCA_026402145.1 Polypterus bichir lapradei
CGGCTTGGGGGTATTGGCCAAGATAAACGGCCGGCCATACACCACAATATATATATATATATATATATATATATATATATATATAGTGGAGCCAACCCGGACACAGACAGGCGGACATGTTGTTCATCAAACCACCACACGTTTATTTACAACTATTTACAATTTACCGTCACTAAGACTCAGTTCGTGCACAATACCCCAAACACACAGTCCTGGCCACAAATGCCTCTTCTTCAGGCCGCCTCCACACCTCTCTCGTGCCTCATCCTACTTCCACCCGACTCCAGCCTTGAATGAAGGGAGACGGCCCCTTTTATAGTCTCCCGGATGAGCTCCAGGTGGTTCCCGGCATTCCCCTCTTGGCCACGCCCCAGCGTGGCGGAAGTGCCGGCTGTCCTCCCGGCAGCTCTCCGGGTATCCTCCTAATTCTTCCCCCCAGCACTACCTGGTGTGGCGGAAGTGCTGAGGCAACAGGTCCCCAAGGCATTGGGGCGCCTCCTGGCGGTGACCACAAGCCCCTGCAGGGTGGGGCTTCCATGCCCTCAACTCGTGGGCCCCAAAGCAACCAGGAGGGCAGCCCCCACGTGATCCAGGGTGGGCGCAGACCCACATCCGGTCCCTCACGGCGTCTCGACCGGGTCGTTGCCCCTGGCATCCCTGACACTGCCCCACAGCCAGCGAAGACCACTCGGGAAGAGCGACACGTCCTGCGAGGGCAGCACACCCCCGAAGCGGGTCCTATTCCAGGACCACCGAGGTCCGGCCCCATTCTCCAAACAGGGATAGGGGCGGAGACGCGGCCTGAGCACCTTCACTCGGTGCTCTCCTGTGCCTAGCACAGGTTGTGCTCCCCCCTTTTACCGGCACCCCGGGGCCCCCTCATTTGGCACCCCCTCCAAGGCCTCCGCACCCCTTTGTTCGGAGTCACTCGGTCCCTTGCAGCCTCCTCCAGCCGTGGTGGCACCCGCACACCAGTGGAGAGATCCTGCCGACTACGCCAGATGTGGAGCCAACCCGGACACAGACAGGCGGACATGTTGTTCATCAAACCACCACACGTTTATTTACAACTATTTACAATTTACCGTCACTAAGACTCAGTTTGAGCACAATACCCCAAACACACAGTCCTGGCCACAAATGCCTCTTCTTCGGGCCGCTCCACACCTCTCTCGTGCCTCATCCTGCTTCCACCCGACTCCAGCCTTGAATGAAGGGAGACGGCCCCTTTTATAGTCTCCCGGATGAGCTCCAGGTGGTTCCCGGCATTCCCCTTTTGGCCATGCCCCAGCATGGCGGAAGTGCCGGCTGTCCTCCCGGCAGCTCTCCGGGTATCCTCCTAATTCTTCCCCCCAGCACTTCCTGGTGTGGCGGAAGTGCTGAGGCAACAGGTCCCCAAGGCATTGGGGCGCCTCCTGGCGGTGACCACGAGCCCCTGCAGGGTGGGGCTTCCATGCCCTCAACTCGTGGCCCCCAAAGCAACCAGGAAGGCGGCCCCCACGTGATCCAGGGTGGGCGCAGACCCACATACGGTCCCTCACGGCGTCTCGACCGGGTCGTTGCCCCGGCATCCCTGACAATATATACACAGTACTGCGGTGGGTTGGCACCCTGCCCGGGATTGGATTCCTGCCTTGTGCTCTGTGTTGGCTGGGATTGGCTCCAGCAGACCCCCGTGACCCTGCGTTCGGATTCAGTGGGTTGGAAAATGGATGGATGGATGGATATACACAGTATGTATATATATATATCTATATATATATAGTGGAAAAGGCGCTATATTGCACCTGACCCATCACAGACTGACCCAGAGGCATGTGTTAAAGTACACAGACTTTTTATTTTTCTTCCCCTGTGGGCACACGTCTTCCCCATGACCCACAGGTAATACACAGTCCCAAAAGCAGTTAAATAAGACACACAACTCTCCACCTTGGCGCCACCACTCCTCCCAGGCAACCTCATCCTCTTCTTCCTGATTCTGGCTCCCGAGTGGTGGTGGCTTGCCCCTTTAATAGCCCATCCAGAAGCGTTCCAGGTGCTTGACCACCTGGTCCCAATTGCACTTCTGGGTGGGGCTGAAGACTCGCCCAGCCGGGCTGTTGATTCCAGACAGCACCTCCTAGCGGCCACCCCAGCTCCCAACCAAGCTGTGGAAGACTCCATCTCCTATGGAGCCATGCGGGAGGTTGGGGAATCACCGTTGGCCACCGTTGAGCTGTTGATGGTGGCTCCCCCGGAACATATGCAGCAGGGGCGTCCCGCCCACACACTGAAGAAACAATAATTTATTTTTCGTTTGAGTAGTCTCTCCCTGAATCTATTGGTGTATGAATGTTCCTGTGCCATTTGACAGAATAGAGGCATTGAAACATGGCTGTACTAAAGGGCTGAGCATTTTAACCATAATGTTAGCCTTTCTAAGGTAGCATGTGTTATATACAGTATGTCCAATTGCATGCCAGTAATGTTCTGTGTCAACTTCATCATGATTTGCAGTGCTTTGAGTTGACGTGGATTGATCAGGTTCCAAACTAGGATGTTATGTGACCAATGAAGATAATTGTCACATTACACCTGTAGAAGTTGGTAAATATAAATAAAAGTATTCAATAACTCCTCAGACATTTATTGAAATAAAGGGATTTGTGAGCCTTCTTCACTTTAGCTGAGATATGTTAAGTCCACTTTAGGTCATTAGTGATGGTAACTATGATAAATTTAAAGCTGTGGTCCTCCTCCAAAGAATCTACTCCATTGTAATTGGAAATGTGGTCTACCTCCACTTATTAAAGTCTTTGATCAGATCTTTGATTTTGCCAACAGTATGAGAGAGATTTTTGACCCAGCACTGTGATATCAAAAGAGAAATTTCCTCTCTATAAGTCATCTCTTCATTGTTGCCACTAAATGTAAGTAGAAGATATAATGGTGGAGTTGTGTGATTTTGGCCACATTATCATAGGTAAACAAGCAGTACACAAAAGAGCTCCGAAGACTGTTGTGATGCTGCCAGTGCTGACATGCCTCTATTAGGAAGTCCAAATCTCCAGTTGTATGGTGTGGCACTATGTTCCTAGTGCAAGAGTTTTGAGACCACCTTTGAGTGAGTTGTGGTCTATAAAAAGTCGTACAGCATAACAATTATAATTATACAATATATGTGTACATTTTTTGTGGCCCGGCTGTGATGTCTGCAAGCTAGAGGTGGTCCAGACTATGTGGAATAGTCCATCTGATGTTTTCCTAGCACCAGTTTCTCAGTGCATTATGTCATAAAGGGAGTGAGTGCCACTGATTTTTAGTTAATGAGACATTCTACCATCTTTTTCTTTGGCACAGTTTATTAAAGACATTACTAAAATGCCAGTTACTTGGTCCCAATGGGTGTTTAAAACATATTTCCCCTTGGGGTAACTGTTTTTATCTATTGTTCTTACAATTAAAATTATTATTTTTTTAGATGTCAGCTTTAGGCTTAGGTTTTAATAACGTTTCTGCATATTTCTTTATCCTGCCATAGTCATGTATTATTTAATTTTTCTTTTTTACTTTTTTTTTCTTTTTTGTATTTTCCTCTTTTGCTTTCAATCAACCCTAATGCCCAAATCCTTCATCACATTATCTACCTGAATGAGTTCTGTAGTCTAAGAAGGGGTTACTGCTGTGATATTAATTATCTTGTGCAATACAGTGTAGTAATTAAGTCAGTTTGAAATACTGCACAGTACACCCTGCTTATCTGTCATTTATTTTCTTCTACTGATGGCATACTTTATTTCTAAAATGAATTGTGGCCACTTTGCTTTTCCACCACGCCAGCAGCACGTGTATACTGTACATATACATCTACAAATGGGCCTTCCAGTAAAATAAATGCAAATATGGAGGCATATATATTTATTAACAATACATTTAATTTGTAAGAAAGGATTTAAACTGGAAAGGTAACATTCCATGTACCACTGATGACATTTAAATGGTCCCAATTATTTTAGTTTATACTAAATATTTCAAAGGTAAAAAATATATTTTGAGAATATATTGTTAAAGTATACCTAGTAAAAACAAGTGAAAGAGTGAAACATAATATAAACATATGAAGACAATAGTTAAAAAACACCTACAGTATAAAGTGTTTTATATTCTTTTTCTGATTCAGGCTAATATGAATTAATTATAATGGTTTTCTATTTTTAAAGAATTTTCATTCATTTGCTTTGATATTATTTCTTTTCATTCTAGATATAAAGCCAAATTCAGTTTCCTGTTGATGGCTGCTTGCAGTATTCACAGTATGTCACCCATGTTTAATTAAATGCTCATTAGCAGTACATCCATAGCAAACAGTGGCTGCAAAAATAAATCTCAGCAGTGCTGTGCCGCCTTGCATTTTTTAATGTTCCAAATTCAGGCTTAATCTTAATCCAAGTAAAAACGTCTGCTTCCTTTTGTATCAAGGCTTCTGCTGGGTTATAAAAAAACAAGAAAACCACAACAAGAATTCAAACTACTAAGTGGTACTAAAGTATTTGTGTTTATGTGTGTGTAGTTGTGCTAGAGAGGGAATGGAGAGAGGAGGCACACTTCCATTTTTCATTTTGCCTTATTAAATTTGTGATTATCACTTGGCATAGTAGTATTTTAATCAGCATTGTTGCCATATGGATCCAGTGTCCTGGGTTTGAATTGTGCGTGCAGCTGGCGTTTGGAGTTTGCATGTCCTACTGTACATGCTGTACATACTGTACATGTACATATTGTTGGTTTTCCTTCCATCTGTATGTTTGTTTTTTTTTTAGTATTTCTACATTGGCTCTGTGTGCTAGTGAATGTATACACGACTGTGCAATGCGAAACATCAGTGACACATACAGAAATGAGGCCATGCAACCATTGTAGACTGAATTGGATTAAAAGAGTTGGGGAATGTTATTTTCATTTTATTTATGTGTATTTAATTTTGAATCTACTTTATAAGAAATCAGCTGTATAGAGTAACAGAATTATGACTCATTTAGTATACATATATCTTCAGTAGTTCCCAATTATTATGAATTTTTAGACCAATAACAACACTGATATATGGGCAGCAAAGATGGCAGATTGCTAATACATATTTTAGTGATATTGCTGGTGTGCTTAACTGTACGTTTTCCTAGAATAAATATAAATTAAAAAAGAAGGATATTATTATTATTATTATTATTATTATTGTATGAAGTTTTAACATTCCATACCATGCCATTTTTTAAGTCTTTTTATTCCTGAGCAGATTCGCGGTGGAATGGCGCTTATCCCAGCAGTCATAGTCTGCAAGGCCTGGAACAATCCCTAGACAGGATGTCAGTCCATTGCAGGGTGAACACTCACTCAAACAGATACACAAGGGTCAATTTAGTATCGACAATCCACCAAATCCCATGTTTAAATGTCACATTTAAAGTGGCTGCCTACCTGTTAAAACACATTGCAAAAATTGTAATTGTCTTTAGAAAGCAGTTTCACAATACTAAAGACTGGTATGCACTTTAACCTGAATCCAGTCAGTATATTTACTTAACTCCCCTTTAACTGTCACTCTGTCTTTCTCTGGGTTCCTTTTTCTGAAAGGAGGAGATACCATTTGTTTACACATAAGACATCTCAAATTTACAGCATTTTCTGTCCACCAATGGTAGATTATAGTGAAGGAAACAGATTATTCGAAAAATTGGCATATTATTTTATCTCCTGGGTGTTTAGAAACAACTGGATTTTTCAGAAATACGGCAATATCTTGCTTTTGTGGACACACATAGTGCCAAAGAATTATTTTGAGCACCAAAAAACAGGAAATTAATGAGAAATGACAGGTCTTAGTTAAAAGACGAGCAAGGATCAGAATATCAGAGGAGATAAATAAGAATGATTACCTGAAATCAAAGGGGAAAATTAAATAGTCAGAATTAGAAAAAAAGGTCATAAACAAAGCGCAAAATCCTACCACTAGGGTCTACTTAAAAGAAAACTAACTATTGCTTTTGCATCCACGGAGGGATAAACGCTGTTTGCAATTGTCGCTGTATTTATACTATTACATCTGATGGCAATACCAGTATGACAGACATGTTCAGCTCCAAAGCATCACATAAACAAAGAAAGGCAGAACGACAGTAAAAATCAACTTTTAATTAGAAGCCAAAATGTGAAAATAATGTCCAGATGTATTCCTGTTGTGTCAAAACCCCAAAATAGACAAAATGAAGTGTAAGAAGAAATGACCAAAAAGTGGACATCTGTGCATTATATAACACTGAAACAAGTAATTTACACTGTTTTAAGTAATTTCTTAGTGCTTATTGGAGGCATATAGCACTATACTACAAAACTAAAATCAGTTTTTATACCTTGTTGCTTTAATGTACAATCACTGTTTCACAATTAGATCCCCTCCAGTTGTCTACACACTATAATGTGTAATAGGCTGTCATTTATGACCTAAGAGACTTCCCTTCTGTGTGGCAGGGGAACTTCTAGTATATGGGTAGTTCATTGAGACATTATATTGTTAAACTTCTTATATAAGTCATTTCCCATCATTCTTTGTCTGTGTCTATGCCTTGGAAGTATCTGACTGTGTGACTTCAACTACTACTATCTGGAGGCACCTTGTGGCTTAACAGAAGGTGAGCCCACTCTGGCAAATGCAAGATCCATGGTTTCTGGGTTCCTGAAGAATCAATCACTTTTCTTTACAGGATGTACTCCGTATATTTCCTTACCTAATAAGAACTTTTACGTAAAAGCCTACATTATTATCAGGCATAACAACCCCTGTTGATGTTGACCTGGTTCCCGTTAATTCCCTGGAGTAGCCATTGCCAATGATCCCTCCATCAAGGATTCTTTTAGTCAGACTTATGTCTCCTGTGCTAGCTGAAACTGCATTACGGTCCCAGCCTCTGTGTTTGTCATAATGTCAACGTATGCAGGAATGCAAACCTGTACTTCACATGGATGGTCTCAATACTGCAGTTTGAATATGGTACTCTCGATAGAACTATCATAAATTTAATGTCAATTACTGTTATGATTAGTCTTGCATTTCAAAAGATAAACTTTTTGGCATAATTACCAGCTGCAGATGATGTCCTTTTCCTTGATATTTATGACTCAAATGAGTAACTGAGCTCTTGTAGGCCAAAACCCATAATATTCTGTTGAGGAAAGGACCCTGGCACTGACTGTTGAAAGGAGGACTTTTCTGCACTTGAATGTAGCCATACAGATTGAATCAATTTATTCATGTCACCTTAGACTATCTTCCTTATATAACACTGTTTTTTTAACAGTGACGTCTTTATTTGTGATGTTTCTGCCAGATGTGCAACAACAAATACCCCTCACTGAGGTTTTACTTATAGATATACGGTCAAGCCTGTATAGTATTTCTAAGCAAAGTAAACTAGGATCATAATGGCTTCATTAGCTGATGGATCACATCTTTCTGGAAGCATCTGTATGCTTTACTGCCCTCCTCTACACAAGTATTTCAAAATGTTTGCTATTGCCTGGGTGAACTATATTGTATTTGTGTGTTGTAGTAACAGATTGACTGGAAGTTCTTTCTGTTTCTTACATTGTATAATCCAAAGGCAACAAGTTTTGATCAACTTCCAAGTCTTAGAGTACATACTAATGTAATTTTAAAAAAGTATTTATTCCTTTACGTGAAAGTTGTACTAGGTAGAGACAGTATGTAAGTATGTCCAGCAACTCTGTAGTATCAATCAGATACTATATACATCAATTGTGGTCTTTAAAGATTGATATTTAACCAAACTGAAATGTTCCCTGTGAAGTAAAAATAAACAGACAGAAAACTGTGTATTTTTTTACACAGGAGCTTTACTAGGTTGTCAGATATGTATGTCTGGTACCTTTGTATCAATCAAATACTAGATTTTCTACATTCTACTTGCTAGCTTACTACTGCTTTGTGTGCATTATTCTCATTGCATGTTGTATCATATCTCAAAATATGCATTCATGTAGAGTTAGATTTTTTTCAGCAAAAGTATTATACATGTGCGTACACTGAAGTAAACATAAGCGTGGATAATTTATTTGCATTAAATCAACATAGTTCACAAGATTCAGTCAGTAGTCAATAGTAACCATGCCACAGTAATACATTTTGGAAAACACAATAGTTTTTTTCAAAATACACAACTTTTGGTCCACATCCCCTGCTCTGGGTAATTATTTAGATTTAGCTGAAACTTATGTGTTTTAGGGGCTTGACTAGTATACTTTACTATGAAGTCACCATTGTATATAATAAAGAGGCTTTCTCTTCTTTTTAATTCCAACTTTTCAATTGGTTAAATTATGAATTGATCTTTATTAACTCAGTCTTTTTATCAGGTTAATTTGAGGATCACCTTGTTCATATTACCTTCAGCAAAGAAAATGTACTGTACACTTTCATTAATTGTATTTCACTAAAGAGCTATAGATAGGTTCAGATGAATTATGGTTAGGTTAGAGAGGGTAGGGTAAAATGTGAGCTTCCTGTGATAAGAACTACCCAGTGCTTGGCATGCAGCAGGTAGCACTTTAGTTGCAATAAAGGGCTGGCTGTCCATGAACATTCTGTAATTGATATGTACTATTCAGAGTCTACAATAAACTCCACACTGCACTGCATTATAGAGTGGCCACAGGTGTGTTAGTGCTTTTGTTTATTGTATTTTAGCCTAAAGCACCTCAAGTAGGGTTGTTCTTCCTGCCTAGTTCCCATGTGAGCATGCCTTGTGTGAAGTTATTATTGTTGTTTCCCTTTAAAGCTTACATTTGAAAATTCTTTATTAAATCAGAAAAAAACATATATAAATAAATAAATATATATATTTACTTACATATATGTAAATAAAGGTCTGTGAAAGTAAAATTCAGGGCCAACAGTAAGACTGCCAGAAAACTGGCTGAATTTTGGCTCTCTCATGAAAAACACCATTAACAAACACTTGGACTTGAACCCAGCATATGCAGGTTTAAAAAGAAGAATATCAAAATATTAAAAAAGACTTTATGACCAACGCCTTCTGAACCCCGCCTTATTAATCCACCCCTTACAACTCAAATTCACCTGCTATATATTGCCTTTGATTCCTGTATATCTAATCATTTTCCTCTGATTTTCCTGTGATGATGACACCTGGTAGGTTGTCAAAAAAAGTATAGCATCAAGTCAATGAAACTTCTGGGCTATTGATCTGGTCTATTAAGTAGCAGAGGGGGTTGTTAATCAGTTTCAGCTGCTTTGGTGTTAATTAAATTAACAGCAGGTACACTAGAGGGGCCACAATGAGACGACCCCAAAACAGGAATGGTTTAACAGGTGGAGGCCACTGACATTTTTCCCTCCTTATCTTTTCTGACTGTTTTTTCACTAGTTTTGCATTTGGCTATGGTCAGTGTCACTACTGGTAGCATGAGGCGATAACTGGACCCTACAGAGATTGCACAGGTAGTCCAACTTCTCCAGGATGGCACATCAATGCATGCCATTGCCTGAAGGTTTGTGCATCTCCCAGCACAGTCTCAAGGGCATGGAGGAGATTCCAGGAGACAGGCAGTTACTCTAGGAGAGCTGGACAGGGCCGTAGAAGGTGCTTAACCCATCAACAGAACCAGTATCTGCTCCTTTGGGCAAGGAGGAACAAAATGAGCACTGCCAGAGCCCTACAAAATGACCTCCAGCAGGCCACTGGTGTGAATGTCTCTGACCAAACAATCAGAAGCAGACTTCATGAGGGTGGCCTGACGTCCTCTACTGGGCCCTGTGCTCACTGCCTGGCAACATGGAGCTCGATTGGCTTTTGCCATAGAATACCAGAATTGGCAGGTCCACCACTGGCTCTCCGTGCTTTTTACAGATGAGAGCACAGATGAGAAGTTCACACTGAGCTCATGTGACAGATGTGAAAGGGTCTGGAGAAGCCATGAAGAAAGTTATGCTGCTTGTAACATCGTTCAATCGTTCAGCATGACCGGTTTGGTGGTGGATCAGTGGGGACGTATATCCATGGAGGGACACACAGACCTCTACAGGCTAGACAATGGCACCTTGACTGCCAGTAGGTATTGGACCCATTGTCAGACCCGATGCTGGTGCAGTGGGTCCTGGGTTCCACCTGGTGCATGACAATGCCCGGCCTCATGTGGCGAGAGTATGCAGGCAGTTCCTGAAGGATGAGGGAATTGATACCATTGATTGGCTCCCACACTTGCCTGACCTAAATCCAATAGAACACCTCTGGGACATTATGCTTCTGTCCATCCAACGCTGCCAAGTTGCATCTCAGACTGTCCTGGAGCTCAGTGATGCCCTGTTCCAGATCTGGGAGGAGATCCCCCGGGACACCATCTGTCATCTAATTAGGAGCATGTATACAAGCACGTGGGAGCCATACAAACTACTCAGTGTGATTTGGAGTTGTTGCAATAAAATTTAGGCAAAATGGACTAGCCTGCTGCATCATTTATTCACTCTGAATTTTGGGTGTCTTTGAATTCAGCCCTATGTAAGTTGATCACTTTCATTTCCATCAAATGATGTGTCATCCTTTCATTCCTAACACATTACCCAGTCCATATCTGTATAGTACGGAAGCAGATTAGGGCTACGATGAAAAAAAAAAAATACAGACACAGTGAAGAAAAAAAAAAAATCTAAATGTTGAGATTAAAGTCGACATGTTGACTTTAGTCTCAACATTTCCACTTTATTCTCGCCATTTATGTCGAGATTAAAGTCGACATTTCCACTTTATTCTAGTAGTTTATTTTGTCAGTAGAACGTCGCAAACTGAACTTCACCTTAAAGTGAATGTTTAATATACTAGATTTTCTCAATCTCCGTCATAAATTAATGTAGCACATTAAATGCTTTATATTAAGTGTTCCCCGACCCTGTTGTTAATCTCTACGCGCTTCTTAAACAGACTTCCTCTTGCACTGAGAGGCGCCGGCAGCTATCGCCGCACATTGACTTCATGATATTCCTGCTCTATGAACAATTAGAATACTAAGATAAATACTTGATATCTTTTTCACGATGAAATGCATTAAAGCATTTATTAAACATGGGTGGCGGGGGGCACGGTGGCGTGGCTGTAGTACTGCGCCCATGCATTAAGGGGTCCCCAGGTGTCTGTTCAGTGTAGAGAACTTTATGGCAGGTGTGACGAGGCTCAAAAAAGCTGGATATACTGTAGGAATGCGTATCGCACAGGTTTAACTTAAATATTGTGTAAATGTTGGGTTCGTGATGTGGTGCTTGGAGACACGAACGCAGAATTCAATGGATGTTCTTCTGAGCAGGCTTTCTTTATTGCATGCATGCTGTCTCTATCTGACGTACTAAACATCCAGTTCCTATCCTTCCTTTTTCTTTCTCCACATAATCAACCACACGATAAACGTCTTTGTGAAATTAAAACTAGTTATAAACTTAGACCTCAGTTTTTTTTTCTTCACTGTGTCCGTATTTTTTTTTTTACCGTGGCCCTAATACGCTTCCATAGTATAGATATCCAGCATGATATTTTTTTGTCATTGAGATTTGATGTGTTTTCAAAGTGTTCCTTTAATTTTTTTGAGCAGTCTATATGAAAACAATTATTTATTTGTGTATTTTTTTTATTCCTTTAATTGAAGTTTGTAGCTGACAGCAAGGAAGGAAAGATTTGCTGGATTTTTCTAAAAGGGGTTTGGGATGGTGAGAGATCTTGAGCTGTTTGTTTAACTTTAAATTGAATAAAAATACAGTATATATAAATGAATATATTATATCAGTGATAACATGGAATCAAATTCAGGGTCCTGGTAGCATCAGGCACAAAGATGCTACATAAAAAGAATATACAGTTAACTAGACATTTTTCTGCTGTAACAGGATTATTAAAACCATGTATTATGGCATTATTTTTATCTCTTTTTTAGCCACTTCACAGTGGCTTACTGAAATGTCCTTACAATGAAATTACCATACTAACTCAAAGCAAAAGTAAGTGCAAATATCTTGTAAAACTCTTGAACAGTGAATAAAGTGCAATAACAGACACTACTATCAACACTTAGAGCTACTTTTTGTGTGAAAATGTGCTATATAAATAAATGTTGCTATACATGCTAGTATATTAATATTTTCATAATCATAAAAATCCTAGGTTATTGTATAGTATCTGCTTAAAACAGGCACATTCTTTCATATTTGACATTTGAAATTAAGTTCATGTAATAGTGATACCAGCTTGCATGATGGTAATTTCCGAAGAAGGGTTCATTAAATTTGCACATTTGCAGTCAGACTTCCTGTTTTAACCTTCAAAGAATCTTTTGTGGTAAATATACTCACCTGTGATAAGTGCTAGACATTAGGAATTTATGAAAACAGAAAAGGAAACTTACAAGTTAAACAAATGTGGTATCTTTTATGTTAATTTACTTAGAGACCAGTGTACACATGATGCATACCTAAAATCTATCCACTCATTTTCTAAACCTGCACATTCTCTTACAAGGTTGTGGGATGCTGAAGTCTACCCTGTTAACACAGGGCACAAGGCAGAAACTAATCCTTTATGTGATCTCAGTCAGTCATAAGCATTTACAGACATACAGCCATAGTTCCTCATATGGATTAACTTAGCTTTGCCAGTCAACCATACATGCACTTGTTTGGGTTGCTGGAGGAAAAGCAAATGCCTTGAAAAAACACTGCATGTACATTCCTTAAACATCCCTTATGCCACTAAATATTGTGTAAAGTCCCAAAATAGTTAATCATTAAAATTCCTGGGTGAATGAATATCTTTGAGGCAGGCGGCCGGGGCCCATGCCTGGCTGGGACGCCCCTGCAGCATATCTTCCGGGGGAGCAAGGATGGGAAACCCAGTATCTCCCCATGGACTCTAGATGGCAGCCTCCCTGGGTTGCAGTGATGCCTTGGACTCCTGCAGGGCTTCATGGGGGTTGATGTGTTGTGCAGCCCTGTTGGGTTCTGCAGGCACCACCAGGGGGTGCTGCAGCAGGAGCTGCTGGACCCTTCTGGGAACTGGTTTTGCCACACCAGGAAGTGCAGCAGGATGTCGGCAATCAACAAGAGCATCTGGCTGCAGCCACTGTAAGGTGTTGAGCTCCACAGTAAGCGGAAACACGTGACCGCCACAGTAGACGGAAAAACGCCCCTCCCCTACTATCTTAAGCTTAGGCGTGCTATTTGCTAGTGTTGCTGCCTTCCCCAGTGTTTTTTAAGGTTAGGATTGTTGATTGGGTAGGTCCTATATTAGTTAGTCCCATTTAGTCTTTTTAATTTTATCCTGCCTTGTACGTCCGGTTGTTCCGGTTGGCTTCATTTAGTTAAAAGAAACTGTTTTCATCGTACTCTTTTCTAGATAGGAGTTCATCTATGTGTGTTTTTAGAAGGATTGTTTAGTTTGCGTTTAT
The DNA here is from genome assembly GCA_026402145.1 of Polypterus bichir lapradei. NCBI lineage: Eukaryota > Metazoa > Chordata > Cladistia > Polypteriformes > Polypteridae > Polypterus > Polypterus bichir. The sequence continues at coordinate 254,605,001 of JANRMT010062791.1, forward strand.
TGTAGAAATAGCTTTTTAAGTTGGATCCTGTCCTGCCTCGTGTTAATTGTTGTCCGGGATGGACATTTCCGCGAACGGTTATTTTATATGCTAAAGAAGGAATATGCCCCTCCCCCACTATCTTAAGCTTAGGCATGCTATTTCACTGTTGCTGCCTTCCCCAGTGTTTTTAAGGTTAGGGCTGGTGATTGGGTAGGTCCTATATTCATTCGCCTACTGTGGAGGTCACATGTTTCCGCTTACTGTGGAGCTCAATACCTTACAGTGGCTGCAGCCAGACCCTTCTCACAATCAAGCACCTGGACCACTTCTGGGTGCCCAATAAAAGTAGCCAGCAACCACCACTCAGCAGCCAGAGTCAGGTGGAGGAGGATGAGGTTGCCTGGGAGGAGTGGTGGTGCCGAAGGAGATTGCTTTACTTTGTGTGGTTGTCTTTTTGGGACTGTGTTGTGGCTGGGGGACACGGGGAAGACGTGCCCTCCAGCTGAAGAAAAGTAAAGGTTTATTTATTTTATACGTGTGCCTCCGTGTCCAATCTGTGTCGGGTCGGGTGCATATATAGCGTCTTTTTACACCTGGTTAAAAGAAAATAGACATATTTAAACTGTTATCAGAGAACAAAGCAAAAAATTAAGTGTTATATGTAATCTAATTTTCTAATTTAAATGTGCTGGCACAAATGATATCAAGATGTCCTAGTTTAACAGAAAGGAACTTTCAAGCATTGTTTTCTTTCCCTTACAATTTCCTTCATGGGTACAATGATATATCCATTCATCCATTTTCTGAACACACTATTTAAGTATAAAGAACTAACCGTGCATCAAACACTGGTCTATAAGAACTGGCAAAATTTGCTGGCAGTGGCATCCCCACATATACAGTACAGGGGCTCCTTGAGGGTGATGGAATGGTACTAGCACAAGTGAAGGAAGCTGTTGGGCAAAGCTGTGCAGTGCTCCTGCAACATATTAGGCGCGAGGCAACCAATCTTGGCGAGTAGGTGAAGCCAATCAGAAAAGGCGAGATGATGAATGACTTCCTAGTTGCTATAGGGCACACAATCCCATTAAGAAATGTATCAAACTGTGTTGTACATTTAATGGGTGCTGTTGACACTGGTAGTGCTAGAGAATGTTTCAAGCTTGGTGCTCTTGGAACAAAAATATGGCCCCAACCGACCCCAACATTGGTTTTAGCCTGATGAGCCCCAGGTATAACTGAGCTCAATGTCGGTACATAATATCAGGATTGAAACTGAAAGTAAAAGAAAAGAAAAAGAGACAAAAACTAAATAAGAAAAAGAGAGAGCAAGACTGGAGGTGAAGAAAGAAGTGCTTAATGTTGATCTTTCAAGTGAGCAAGTTGTCATGTCAACCATCATACTAGAAAAGGCATCAAAAACTTTGTAATCAAGATAATAGAGGCAGATACACTTTGTTTCAGTTCTGTTTTAATTAATATTTTGAGTTCTCCCTATGGTCATCCTTCTGTTGAGTATTTTGTTAGTAAAGGTGCATTTTTCTTTATCTTGGGGCTTTGATATTATTCTGAGTGAGGAGGTTCACTATAATCACACCATCTCAAGAACCATTCATGCATATGTCTACAGTTAACTGAGCCAGTTTAGAACTGACAGTCAGTCCAATATGCACAACTGTCTGCTAGCTGACCTTCAATAAGTCCTAGAGCCATTGCCCTAAGTATTTCTTCATTCCTGAGTGTGTTGACACAGTTAAAAGACCAGTTAATCTTTGTGAATCTTGTACTGTCAGCCTTCTAAAATGTGGACAAATGGCTCCTGTTTCATAAGGGAGCACTCTGCTACCACCCATATGCTTAGGAGAACTCTCACAGTTTTTTGCCTATTTTCTTTTGTCCCCTCTCTCATCACAAAGTCCACAGGCATTAGTCCACTTACTTTAGTGATAACTTCCCTGACATAGGATCCTCTTGACAGCAACATGTTTTCTTGGTTTGAAATACAACGTTCTCCAGGCTAGCTGCTTAAAATGGTGAAAATAGGATCAAGCAACGTCAACGTCAACACTGCCGAAAAGCTCCAAGCAGGAGTTGGCTGGATGGAGTCCTCAAAATAGGCAATCTGTATAAGTTCCCAAAAGAGCTAGAAGCAGCACTGGCTCTAAGAATTTGCAAGATACTCTGGAAAACAATCAGATGATAAGGTGTATTTCTCAGGAAGTACATCGGAGGAAAGTCTGATCAATAGCACTAATCTTGATAATAGCTTGCTAATTGACAAGGACCACACCTAAAAATAGACCATAATGTTAAAATGTTATATTTAAATGCCCACATTTACTATTTAAAATATGTGGAGCACTGTATTCCAGATCATCATTAACATCACCATCATTGCTTTAACAACTGTTTCCTAGGTTTGCCCAGATTAACTGTTTGACATTTTTAGATTATCTGACACCACATCCTAACCATGTATTCTTCTGTCTTCCTCTGTGCCTTATCCCATTCCATCCTGGCACACTTCTTCATCCAGTTTTTCTCATACTTTCATTCCAAATGCTCAAACCACCTTAGTCTGTTATTCCTATGTACAACACCTAATCGCGTCTTGCATGTTGTAAAAGTTAACTAAAGGAGGTTAGCGTGACACAGAAATATAGGAAACTTAGCAGAACTACAGGCAGCTAGATACTGATATATGATAAGGCAATGATTACAAAGAAAGACAATGAGTAAGAGGAATGAAGGAGGGAGGCTTCAAAGATTGTCATCTGGAATTTTGAGATTTTGACAGAAAATTAGGCAAAGTACTGGAAGCGCTGAACAGAGGAGAATAGATTTTTGCTGTGAACAAGATTGGCAATATATTTCAGATCTGAAATTAATTGCCAAATATTTTAGTTTAACACAATCATCTGTTCTTATTTAGGGCATTTTATGTGACATGGTGTGCATATATAAATAAAATGTTTCCCAATGGGAAAAACTTTTTAGCCATCTCACTGAAATTCCTGAGCAACACTAAACACTTTCATTACATCTTCTTTATCCATTCCACTGCTTTATCAAACACTACCACGCATGTAAACCTCAGGGACTCTTTCCTCACATACGTAATGGCTTGCCATTACATAAAGCTGCTCTCCGGATTTCCCTTCAAATAATGTGAACTGTAATTTACAGTTTTTTATAGATGTTAAAAATATTTGTAATGCCATTTGGAGATGTTTGAGTTTGAGTTTTGAGTGTTAGATGTTGTATGGTACCGCATTAAAATAAGTGAAGGACTTGCCTGAAACGATTTTCCCACAAAATGACAGAATCTTAAAGTAACTATCATGCTGTGGAAAGACTTGCATCCAGATTTAATTGGCAATAAAAAAGTAAACAAAGTATTACACAACTCTTGTGCTTCCTTTCTGCGAGCAAGTAGCTTAATTATATGTGTCAAATACCATAAACTTCATTCCCAGTAAAGCACACACAGTTTCCTGAAGTACAGAAATCATTATATTTCTCAGCCTGTGTACATCATTTCAGTTTGGGTTTCCCCTTGGAGATTGCCACTTTGGTTTACTTTTGTAATGTAATTTTTTTTTTTTACATTTAAAGAAATGCTGATTTTGCATGATTATTAGAGAAGTACTGTATCTCCCCACTAATGAGAATTACAACACATTGTGCTTGTGCAGTATGAATTGCTGATTATTGCCATGGTTGAAATAAATTCAATAATGTTGTTACAAATACAGATGGCACAGTGGAATACCAGCTACACTGCTGATTAACAACTTTAAGTGCTTGACAGGGTCAGTGTCTTGGGGGACTGTGCCCTACAGCATTAGTTCCCACATCGCATTTATTGCTGTCAAAATAGATTCCAGTCATCTAGAATTTTATAATGGAAAAGCAGGCATTGAAAATGAATGAATGTTAAATATTCATTAAGTGTGTAACAAGGTGGCACTGTAGTTAACTACCTGTTAGCTGCAGTTTTTAATCATGAACTAGATTTCATAATTTATATTAGTCAGTATTTTGAAGTTATAATAGTCTTGACAAACTTTGGGAAAACTCATCATCAGTTATACTGTACATCAGTTTTATAACAAGTTTTCATTGAGAACAGAGATAACAACATTCTGATAGAATGTACATGTAAGGAGACCAATGTGGGACCCATAGGAAACAATATAAAAATGTCAGTGAAAAGAAAGTTCATGTTACTCATGTCATGTCATTCAGACATATGGTCAAAATGGGCAAAATGCATGCTGCATGTTGTTTCCTAAAATAATGTTAAATAAATACTTCTAAAAAATCAGAGCAGTGCATGCAGAGGAAACATGTTCAAATGGGAACAAGGTTTAGATAATGAAGACAGGACTCTTGACCAATAAATGAAGGAATTTGTGCTGGGGTCTTACAATTTACTAGATTCATCCAGCACGCGTACAAAGCATTTTCCAACTATTTTAGAAGAGATGTATTATTCAGCTTAAGATTGAAACACACACTTGCACTGCCTGTGGCTATGTACATTATTCTGACAGTGTAGAATGAATGGTACCACTGACACTGAAAAGTCTTGTGGATGTATTGGATGTCTTCACTGAAGGAGCGAGAAAGAGAGAGTAATATTGGGGTTTGGTATGGTGGCTGGCTAAAATGTTCATTTCCCTAGGATGATGAAGACCACAAATCCTGGCATGTGCTAAGTATGCCTCACTTGTAAAGTAGAGAGGGGATGAAACCACAAAGGCTTAGCATACCTGCTGGGCAACAGAATGTGGAATATTTCTCCAACTCAGAGATGAGACCACAATGCCTATTTAAAAAGAGGGGACCAGGTATACTGTCAGGAGGACAGTCATTACCTTATAGCATATGAATGTACAGTACCTGCTGCCATGGTGGATAGAGTGGGGCCAAACGTGACTTTAACATACATCAGTGTAAAAACTGGCTCTTTAAGGGCAGTATAAGGCTTAGGACTGCAGTTTGACTCAGGGGAACACCAATTTTCTAATACTTTATAAATATTCACCCAAACCTAGAAGTGATCCCAGAATTGGAATACGGTTTAAAGCACCCTCACTAAAATGAGCTCATTGAGTCTAGTGTTGAAAGGAAAGCTGGAGAAAGAGCAGAAAGAAGAGAGTCTAGGGTAGGGATTAAGAGTGTTGAGGAGAAAGGGACTGAAAGTGGATAGAGTGCTTTGTTGGTTGTGAGCAAGTTGGCTAACCACACCAGCAGGTAGGCAGGGATTTAAGCACTGTAAAGGTAGGCCAAAAGACACTTTAGGATTGTTGTTCTCCTTTTTTCACCTTTCTGTGTGTTTTTAACAATACATCCATCATGTTTGCATTGTTTAGCATGTATTCTGAGTCTAAGGGGTTGCCATAAGATCCCACATTTTAGACCATGATGGGCATTTAACACCTTAATGCTACCATATAATTCTATAATATAGATGCTAATGTTACTATACTGTTAGAAGATAATTTTAAACAGTTACTGAATTCTTACATTTATCTCTCATTGAATTTGTTTCTTTGATTTTTTTTCTAAATAGGTGATGTACTTCAGTTCTCTGTTTCCGTATGTGGTGCTACTCTGTTTCCTGGTCAGAGCCCTCCTTCTTCGGGGATCTGTGGATGGTATCCAGCACATGTTCACACCCAAGGTACAGTATCCAGGTTTGGATTTTTATTAGGCCCCAAACAGACCAAAATTGTGAATTTTCATATAAAAATGCATATAAACTGTAGAGAAAGTAAATATATGCACAATATATATATATTTGAATTTTATTAACTGTCCTATGGCAGTAAAAAGGTCTACTCAGCTGAGTGAACAGCAAAAAAATTGCTTCTAACTCTCAAAGGAAAGTGAAGGAAATATAAGTAATATTTCCTAAGAGAGACCCTCAGCTTCTGCTTTAGAGTATAATTAAATTGCAGTATATCATTTCATAATATTTATGCTTTAGCTAGATGGAGATTACCTTATATACATCCATGCAAGTAGATACACATGGAAAATGCAGCAATCATTTTCTGAAATGTGTTTTAACATTTTACAAATTTCTGTACAATCTGTGTCCCTTCAGCTCTTTGCTGTTTTTCTTTTGATTATTACAATGCTGAGCTAAAGAAGTTATGAGGTTGTGGAATAGCAGGTTTATGGCTGGGAACTTAGTGGCCCTTTTTAAAAAAAATAAATAAATGGCCAGCTCGATCTCTGTGGGTATATGTGCTCGCGCCGGTGCGGGAAGTTGGTGAGGTAGTTGGGGCAAGACACACCTGCTCGTGTGTGTGGTGTAGCGCATCCACAGCTCAATTCAAAAAGGCCACTTTTTAAATAAATAATCGGCACCTTCGCAGCTTAGAGAGGGGGTGTGGTAGTGTGGCCGAAGCGGTTCCCGGGGGAATTTGTGATGCGGGAGATCCTTGCTTAAGTGCACAGGTGAGGAGTCATCTGCATCCATAAGTGTTGCCGGGAGTTGCTGATTGCCACACCTGATCCACTTCCCCGTGACAAATAGAAGTGCAAGGCTAGGCTAGGGGGAAAAAAAAGAAAAAGACAGACAGAAGCTAAGATAGAGAGAAGGCAGGAAGCAGGCAGGAGAAAGCCAGTGTTTGAACAAGCGAAGGTGCTCATTGGAGAGAATAAATGCAGCTGAGCGGTGAGCCTGGGTGTTTGGCCGGCACCCCAGGAGCAGTCAGTAGTGGTCGCTCCCACTGAGCATTAGTGAGGAGCAGGAGTAATTGGAAGGATGATGGCTCGCCGCATAAGGCAGAGAAGGCAGCAGGAGTCGGGACTTGGGAAATTAACCCCCTCCAGCGTGAGCACCCTGGTCGATGGGGGAGCTCATGTCACGGTCTGGTGAAGCTCACCGAAGCCAAGGATCGGCAAGGTGAACAGACCAGAAGAAGGCAGCAGAGAAAAGTTCAGCTGTGGGTAGGGTGACTCCCCTGGTGCATAGCCTGGATGGGAGAAGCAGGGGAGTCACCAGTAGAAAGGAGGCACCGTGCTTTGTGTTTTAAAAGACTGCTTCCAGCCGTTATTTTAACCTCGGGTTTTAAAGGATTTTTTTTTTTTATTGGATTTTATTGGATTATTTATTTAATGACTTGTTTGTGATGCACTGCACTACACTTAATTTTGAACACTTGGTTTTGTTGTTTTTAAATAAAAGCACCTGGCACTTTTTGCACTATCCCTTTGCTTCACTGTTATGCTTCACTGTCCAGCTCATTGGTGACATTACCGATGGTGTCGGGTTCAAGAGCTCCCAGAAGACACATGGGAGAATGGAGCAAACCCGCATCATCACAGTGTGCTTTCTGCGGTGTGCGATTGAGATGCTGTGCCCACAGATGCATATAAGGAGGAGCTGGGCCGAGGAAAGGGGAGAACAGAAAAAGAAAAAGACAGGAAAGAAAAGGAGGTTAAAGAAAGAAGAATGGAGCAGGCAGGAAGACGGGAGAGCGCTGGTGCAAGAGAGAGGAGGCAGGCAGCCAGGACTAGATACCTCAGGGGAGCACGGAGCAGACACTTTGGGGCCTGTTGAGTCATTCTGGGTGAGCTGTTGGGAGCCACAGTGATGCAGTGTTGGATGGTGCGACTCGCCACATAAGTCTGGGAAGACAGCAGGAGTTGGCAAGGCTCACATGGGGAGCCCTACTGGAGCCATGGACAGTAGGGACCTCAGCCTGGGTTCGGATTGCGGAACCCTGCTGGGAGCCATTGGACAGTAGGGTCCAGGACCCATGGAAGAAGGTCGGCTGTGCCTGTTGATTTAACATCTCCTCAGGCTGCAAGACCTGAGCTGGGTAAGCTGGAGAAATGTCCTTTTTAAAAGGGAAGCCCCAGGGACTTCATTTTTAAGGAAAGACTCCTGCCTGTGAGATTTTAACCTTGTTTTAATGGATTATATGTTTGATTTTAACTTCCACTTTTGCACCATTTTAAGGATTATCTATTTATTTATTTACTGATGGAGCACTGCACTGCTTTTGAACACTTGATTTTTTTTTGATGGATTGTTTTAATAAATGCACCAAGGCACTTTGTCCCTACCCCTTGCAATGTGTGTGTTTTGTCGTCATCTGCCTAGCTCATCCTAGTTACATTACAGATAGTGGCAGGTTCAAGAGGCTCCCCAGATGGGCCGACCCACGCCATCACAGAAGCACACTGCTGTTCTTACGAGAACACTGACATACACATTTTGACAAGTAGAAGGCCTAGTCACCATATTACTACTAATTTCCAGTAAAGTTTAGCAGACTTTGAAATGTTGTTAGTGTTAGTTTAAAATACCACTGTACCCTATGTTCCATTTTTTTTTCCAGTAGCCATGTATTAAGGCCAGTGTGACCTAATAGCTAAGGTGCTAGACAGGAAACCACAAGCTTGCAGTTTCAGTATCTGCAGGATCACCCTGTGACTCTAAGCAAGTCATTTTATTACTTGTGCTTCAGGGAAGTGAAACATGCATGTGAAACTAGCTTAACATGTGTACTTTAAAGCATCTTAGTTTGATGTTCACTATAGAAAGACATTTTGGTTTTTAATTCCTTTAATGAATTTTGAAAACATATTTTATTTATTTTTGTCTTTTTTATTTAATGTGCCTTGGATGTTTGGGAAGAAGGCTGCTGTCTAAAGGCATTAGAAGTTAATCTTGGAAGCAAAGTGCTCACTTTTCTGAGACATTATTTTTACTTTTAAACATTTTGAACACTTGCTTAGAAGGAGCAGGCACACATATCTTAGTGTTCTATTATATGGTAAATAGATGTCCATAAAATTAATTTGTTAAAGGGATACTCTATTAGAAATGTTATTTTTATATAGTTATCTCATGTATCTTGTATGAAAAAAATTTAATCTCATGTATTCATTGAGAATGGTGATAACCGGTCTTTTGATTGAATGGGCGAAACAGTGAAAGACAACAAACAATATCAAAAGCATCCATAAAAATTTTGATACATCAAGTCATCCAGTCATATGCTCACAATAGAAAAATACATGCATTTTTGCTAAAATACAGTGAAATTAGTACCTCTGGAAAATCAGGTATCTGTATGAAGGTAAAGTGAGTTCACATGGGAGCTTTTGAAATGAAGGCAGTATTCTTGACCAGTGAATAAGGAGTGGGTTCTTTTGCACTCTAGAGAGTTTTGACTTCAGTATATTGATTTTAAATAATAACCGCAGTAAAGAAAAATGTGGTGGGAAGCTAATTTTACATATTCCAGTTTTGGATAATATTTACTTTAACATTTGGATTTAATTCTTACTTACACAAATAAAAGTTTAATTCTTATTTATCTTCAATGAAAAAGCATATTATTATGTTGTGTTCTTTCAATACAGATTGAGATAATGTTAGAGCCCAAAGTTTGGAGGGAAGCAGCAACTCAAGTATTTTTTGCTCTTGGACTTGGATTTGGAGGTGTTATTGCTTTCTCTAGCTACAATAAGCGGGATAACAACTGTCACTTTGATGCTGTACTAGTTTCCTTCATCAACTTTTTCACGTCAGTCTTGGCAACACTGGTGGTATTTGCAGTCCTTGGATTCAAAGCAAACATCATGAATGAAAAATGTGTAAATTTGTAAGTTGCTTATGTGTACACTTCTTTTCATTTACATAAGATATGGTGTATTTTTCCAGGCATGTGGTTAAATACAGTACAGTACTATGTGCTGAAGCAGAATGAAGCTTTTTTTTTTAACCACATATTGTCCTAATTATAATGATATGTATAGAATTTATGGTAGAACCCTTCTATTTCAGAGAGAAAATAGTTCAAGCTCTTCTTGGCTGTCTGATCTACTACCTCAAAACTCTATAGCATAAAAAAGTTAACTTAGACGGAGTGCAATATTCAGAAACAAATGTTCAATTATAATCTTGATCTGTATTTACTTTTGAATATTTTCACATTATTACACAAAGCAATAAGTGTACCACTTACATTGGATGAAGCTCAGACATTTTCTTCTTCTTTGAATCATTTCAGAAATAGTGCAAAAATTGTTGAATTCCTGAACACTGGTGTAATCAGTCATGATCTTATTCCCCACCACATCAACTTCTCCAGTGTTACTGCAACAGACTATCAGCAGATGATTGACATTATCAAAGGAGTTAAAGAAACTGAATTCTCTTCTCTTGGCTTAGATTTATGCAACATTGAAGATGAATTAAATAAGGTGAGATAATATGTAATTACATATTTTACAATATTATTTCATGTAACTTGAAATTTTTGTAGATATTTAAATGCATAAGTAGTTGTTTTAGAAGTTTCAGAAACATGTTCTCAATCATTTACTCAGATGACATAATCTGCTATTCTCACCTCACTTCTTCTGGAAAATAGGAATATGTATATATTTCTGTTGTAACTTTTATTGTAAGGTGTATCTGAATGTTGTTTATAAAGAAATCAAAGTAGCAATTCAGAATGTGTTATGAAAAAATAGTAAATCAGAGATTTAAAGTTTGGATCTCGTAAGCTGAATTTAGAGAACAAATGCTGTCCACTTGAATGATTGTTTTCTAACAGTAGTGGATCAAAACAGTTTTTCATGTGCGTTAAATTCTAGACATTTTAAAGTAAACAATAAGGAAGTAAGATCCTAAACACATGGCAGGGCACTGAGTGTAGCATGGCTTTAGCAGCAGATGATTGGTGTGCTTTAAATTGTTTCTAAACATGTGATCAGTAACCATTTTCCATGATAATGTAAATTATGTACAGGATCTCCAATTTGCTCCCACATCTCAAAAACACACGTTAAAGTATAATGGTGAATGAGTGTTGCAGTGTGTCATGGTGTGCTGTATTGCACACTCGTGTTCAATTCAGAAACAGTGCTGTATTGTGCCTAAACTTGCTAGCATAGGGTTCAGATCCCCTAAAACAATTGAATCAGAAATGGTGGTTAAGGAAATAATTATGTAGGAGAATTTGTGCTTTATCTATACTTTTCATTTTTTAAAATACATTGTGTATTTAACTGCTAAACTTTTAAATTTAACTGAACCAACCTGTTTAACCATTGTAATCAATGTCAATAATTCAGTTATGTGCTTTTAAAATATAATCTACTATACATCTATAGATTTTCATGGAAATAAATTTGGTTATGGAGTTCCTAACACATTTCTTTATGTGGCCTCAAACTTTAGTATTCCAATTTGTTTATTAGATAGATAGATAGATAGATAGATAGATAGATAGATAGATAGATAG